>VZRV01005009.1:1336409-1614733 GCA_013398115.1 Falcunculus frontatus
GACAGCAGCTGAACATGAGCCAGCAGTGCCCAGGTGGCCAAGAGGGCCAAGGGCATCCTGGCCTGGATCAGGAATAGAGTGGCCAGCAGGAGCAGGGCAGGGATTGTCCACCTGTACTGGGCACTGGTGAGGCCACACCTCGAGTGCTGGGTCCGATTTTGGGCCCCTCACTGCAAGAAAGACATTGAGGGGCTGGAGCGAGTCCAGAGAGGGGAAATGAAGCTGGGGAAGGTTTTGGAGCACAAGGCCGGTGAGGAACAGCTGAGGGAGCTGGGGGTGTTCGGCCTGGAGAAGAGGAGGCTGAGGGGAGACCTTATCACTCTCTACAACTGCCTGAAAGGAGGCCATAGCCAGGTGGGGGTCGATCTGCTCCCAGCAACAAGCAATAGGATGAGAGAAAATGGCTGAGACTTGTGTCAGGGAAAGTTTAGATGGGATATTAGGAAACATTCCTTCACCGAAAGGGCTTTCAGGCACTGGAACAGGCTGTCCAGGGAAGTGGTTGAATCTGCATCCCTGGGGTTATTTAAAAGCCATTTAGATGTGGCGCTTAGGGATATGGTTTAGTGGTGGACTTGGCAGTGCTGGGTTAATGGTTGGACTTGATGACCTGAGAGATCTTTTCCAAACTAAACAATTCTATGATTCTGATTTTATTCCTACGTAGGATTATTCTCTATCTGAAAACAAGAAAATTTAGAGGTGGGACAATGTTTTAAAACATCAGGAATCTGATGCTGAGTGACATTTACATGCACTATCATGATATAAGTGGTAGCAACAATTCTAGGTACCCACATCAGTGCAGGATGTAAAGCAGCTGCAGAGCTCTTAGAACTGCTCTGAGGAAAATATGATGTGCCTATTATGAAAACTTGCATAATTAAAAAAAAACAACTACATAGTTGTGGTAAAGAAAAAAAAGTTGAAAATGTTCCTTGTGTTCCTGACAATGGTTATAAAGAGAATAATTCCTATTTCCTTCAGAAGTAGTTCTCCCCTCAGTGCATGTTTTAGTTTTTCTGACTGGCGATACCACGCGGATGAGGATAATGTTTTATATGCTATATCTCTTCTTAAAAGAGAAGCCATATTCTTCTGTTGTAGATTTTCTGAAAAAAATAAATATTTTCTCAAAGTTGAATGTTTTCATAACAGCATATGTTGCACTGTTTCAATCTGTAGCATTAGATACAAAAACAGTGTTGACTGGTGAGTGCAGCAGTCACTTTGTAGTGTGCAAAAACTGTGAACACAACTGTGATTGATAGAGCTGAAATTCACCCAAGGATATAATGAGAATTGACCAGTAACATGAAGGAACACTGTGTGGTGTTCTACAGTTTTTAGAATAAATAGCCTATGAGACCAGTTTGCAAGATATAATAGATAGAAATGCCTTTCTTTACAAGAATTAGTTTGTAGAGAGTTTTCAGAGTCTCTTTGGGTAGAGACTTGTCCTAAAACAATCCCAGGTACTTCTCAACCTAAGTCATGGCTCCCTGGCCAGTAGGTACCTGGGTAGCCATGTGCAGGCACAAACACCCTTGGCTGCCCACCTAACACTACAAGGGGATGTGTCAGAACCACCTGTGCAGGGCATAATTCCCACACTCTGATCTTCCCTCCCAGATGGAATTACTCCAGATTCTCTCTTTCTCTCATGGCTGTAGGTAGCCTTTCTCAGCATGCTTTCCCCGGGCTATATTTGTCTCCTGTGATAAGGCAGCAATACGAGCCAGTGGAAATGTTCTGCACGTCTG
Organism: Falcunculus frontatus; assembly: GCA_013398115.1. Classification (NCBI taxonomy): domain Eukaryota; kingdom Metazoa; phylum Chordata; class Aves; order Passeriformes; genus Falcunculus; species Falcunculus frontatus. The sequence goes on from VZRV01005009.1 coordinate 1,338,173, forward strand.
CATTTTGGCAGCCCAAATGTGAAGGGGCATGTCAAGTGCTGAGGGTCAGCCTTGGAGGTTTTTCACGTGCAGCTCTCAGCTGTCTGTTTTGCATCTGCGGTGTAACAGCAACACAGTGGGGACAACAAGAACAACCACATCCAGCTGGAGAGCACTGAAAAGGGACGATTTTCTCACGTGTGCCAGGGATTCATCCTCAGGGCATGCTCACAGTAACTGGGCAGAAAAAGTAAGATTGCTTGTTGCATATTCCCAGTCCTGGAATTGGCGATGGCTTCCTTAACAAACCGAACTTAAATTTTGAACTGACTGTTCTTTTCACCACATCATAAAACAGCACTTGCCATTTCCTCATTTGCTTGTAGTTTGGGCAATGAAGGCTCAGGGTATTGTAAGATAAGGAATGGATCATGCTACCATTAGTTGAAAACTCCTCTCTCTTCCACAACTGGGAGCACAGCTGACTATAGTGATCATTTCCCTATGATTAAGAGGCCACATCAATATTAAAGAAAGAATACTTGAGATTTAATACTCAGGTGTTATCTACTTTCTAGGAAAATGTTGGTGTCCCTTGTATAAAAGTCACTTGCATTGTCCTAGCGTAAAGAAGGGTAAGCATTTTGTCCCTTTGTGTAATTTATAAATCTAGCCACTTTTCCCCATCTATTTACTATGGTATTTTAAACATCTGTTCATGTACACATGGGTTTAAAGAAACCAATAGAAAAGGCATTACCAGGTAATTTCATCCTTAAGAAGTTATACTCTTCCTGATGTACTTCAATAGCATAATAGAAAAAAAACATCTCTGCATCTGTTTGTCTGGCTAGAGGCAAAGAAATGTGAATATTGTCACAGTTACCAACAAACAAACACAGCTTTCCTGCACCAGTACAATCTGGGACAAATCATTACAACTTAATGGCAACTTAATACACTCAATTAACTTTTCCCTATGAACAATCCAACCACAAAATATGCCCACCACCTCTGTTTCAATCAGCCCTATGAGTGTTAACAGAAATTGTGTTAACACGGAGCTGCCTGTTTCACTGAGGAGCAGTATGCAATTTCTTCTGTTCTAGCAGATTAATAACATTGAGAGATCTGCTTCACCACAATTCTTTGTGAGTAATCAAAGCAGGAACACGCGTTTCTCCTCTCTTTCTCTCTGTCCTTCCTTGTGGTTGGAATTGCTGCTAATCAAGATCTGTCACTGGGTGTCTCTGCTCTGAAAATTTTATACTGGGGGGGGGGGGGAAAGAATAACAGAAATATTGATATTTGCAAAATTATAATCTACTTAGTTTCCAACGCTAACCTTGAGAAGTTATTTCACCTTGTCAGGAAAATACTTATTACAAGATGTTAGTCAAAGCTTAATTTTCTCTCCAGTGTTTCTAAAAATGTTTTATATCTAGTGTTCTTTGCACTCTGTTAAGTAGCATTAATCCTCAAGAGCCTCAAGCTGTTGCCAGCATGAACATGGGGTCTCAGTGCTAAAACATCCAGAACCACTTAGGGGAAAGGCAGGGGGAAGAGAACAAAATTTCAGAAAAAGTGGTTTGAAATTCTCTTGGTTTTACATATGTGTGTAGCTTTGCATAAAGAATAACTATTAGCAGCTTTCCCTATCACTTCCTTACTGTTTAGAAAAGTCCTTCTCCTCAAAAAAGCTGTCTGATTTCTGTCTTACTCAGTTTATGTTGGGAGAATCTCAGTGTCTTTCTCCCAAACTTTACTCTAAGCGTCATATAAACAAACTCTGTTATAGCTATTGAAGACTAATGAGTTTTACTGATGTTTGGAAGAGAAATGGTGAGAAAAGATAAGATGAGGACAAGCCAAGAAAATGGGCAGTGGGAGCTGGTGGGAGGAATAACCCTTAAAGATTATTTGAGAAAATGAGGAGGAACTAAAATTCAGTATGAATACTAGAACTTTAGCATTAACAAGTTTCCATACTAAGCACGTCCAGGACTAAGGCATCAATTACCTTCAGATTTTGACTTCAGGCTTCCATCCAGCAAAATACTTAAGCCTGAGTAGGATTACTGAACTCAACCTATGTCAATGGGATTGGCTCATATGCTTAAATTTAAGCAAGTACTTAAGTACTTTGCTTTTTCTAGTCTATGATTGCTTTCTAAGTGGCAAACATCTATCAAGCACAATTCAGGTGTACAAGGGATACCCATTGCTAATCATGCAACAGGTTTTGTGAATCATGAAGCAGCTCTCTGCAGGACGTCAGACTCCACATTTTTTCCATGTAGACAAACATTTTGAGTTCAACAACAGCCATTCAGACTTACATAGCCAAGAGCTGCCAGTCTGCAAATTACTTGATGCCTTAAAACTTCCTTTTAGTGGCTTTTACACTATTATGGTACGCATCCATCATCACAGTTTGGAGAATTTTTTTCTTAACTGTGAACCATGATCCTCTGAAGCTTCACATTTCAAAAACTTCCTTTCTAGAGAACAGAAATTTTATTGATTGCTTTTCCTATGTCTGTCTCCACTTCCTCTTTCATCCTAGATGATTTCAGTAGAGACCAAAAATAGCCCAAGTTACCTTGTTGTAAATATAAGTAGACCCTGATTCTCATCAAAGTGTTGTGCTATTAGCTGTGTCCTTCAGTAACACATCAAATGCAGATCTGGTAATAGAGGAAGAAGTATTCCAGCAGAGGCCCCCAGCATTCCAGCAGAAGCAAACCTTTAGCTGCCTTCCCTAGGAAGAAGGAAAAAAATCATCCTAGTCATCCTTGAATGACCTGTTAACAGCCCACCTGGAGCCACCTCAGATCTCAAGTCTGCAGAAAAGCAATTTTGAAATCTGCTCCAGAAATTTCTGTCAGTCAGAAAAACAGAAACATCCTGAGAACAAGGACAATAGATAGAAGGCAACAACAAGGCAAAAGATAAAATTGGCAGATGTGCAGAAGAACACTGGTCAAACTCAGTATGACGATCAAGCACTTATTAGCTTATCATAGCTTGATTACGAGGGACTCACCTGATTTATAATCCTAGGGGTCAGGTCCTTACATTTAAGACACTGGCTTTTCTACACTAGACTTGGTCTGTAGATGGTATAAAGGTGTCTATCAACAGAGACCCCAGGGCAGTTACTTCTGGTGGTAAAAGATGGCTAAAAATTCCACAGCAGCTACCAAAGTCTGACCACACTTTATCAGTGTCAACATACAGCTAAAGCAAACAGGAGAACCTCTATCAACTATTACATATCAAGCTCCTTACAATCAGATAGGCATCCTTTGACACAAAGACATGATTTTTTACTCTTTTTTTTTTTTTTTTATGGTGAGAGGGTTTATAAAAACTTACTTTTATTCAGAGGTTATATCTCATATTTGTGAAGTGCTGAGATTATTTGTACATGTGCTCCTCACGTTAAGTAGATTTTAAAAAACCTTACTGGTGTATGCACATGTATACACCCCTGCTTGTGTTGTACATTTGTTTGTGAATAGAGCATTTTTTAAAAACCATAGCTTCTCTGAAATGTATGCACGATTTCTAAAAGATGCCATGGCCATGTGATAAATCATAGCTAAATTATGAATTAGCAGAATGGCAGTAATAAATAGATCAAAGACTTCCCTATGCTAATATCCATATGAGTCATAAACCATGGTATTTCCTATCCTGTAATACATACCATGGTTCTGATCCATAGGGTCTCACATATTTTGCCTGCACACAGGCACGCACAGGCTCACAGAGCAGATGTGAAAGTCACAACTCTCGAATGTAATTCATGCTCCAGTTCAGCAACTGTGAGGGGTTTGCTAAATACAGTGTGGCCAAGAAATTCCTGAGAGAATTAGAATGGTTGTTAACAGTTCTGAGAAAGTCTTCCTCTGGGTTATTATCCCATAGAGAGAGATAGTGGGGTTTGGCGGTCTTAACCAAACAAACAGCTCTGAGAAACTGCACATATTCCCTCTGAGATTACAGCAAATGAAAAACAAAAAACCATCTTCTCTTAAAAGTGGTTTGAAGCATTCGTGATACTGTCAGTGAAGTACTTGGACTTCTTCCTGCTTCGTGCATCAGGTCACAGTTTCCATACTCCCAAAGGAAATTGAGCACTGGCTGAAAAAGAGAAAGTCCCATTTACCCATACTGTTATCTTTTCAAAGGGGGCCTTGTTGAACAGGGGTGAGGCACAGGAACATGTGATGACTTACAGCCACCAAAGAACAGTGCAGTAGAAACTCAAAATGGGCACCCCTGTAAATAATTTTATTTACACCTGGGACACTCTGCTCACACACATCAAAGTACATGAAAGCGAAATTACTTGAAAACTTGTTTCCTTGCAGCATTTTCCAACCCCTTGAGCTAGCTGGCAAATGAAAGATGGGATGCAGTCCTAGGGCACTGGAAGTCAGAAATACAGCAAAAAACTACCTGGCTTAAGCCCATTTCAAGATTTCAGAAGTTTCCGGCTCCTTTCTCCTGACACCACCTCCTTACATTGCCTAAAGTGACTCTGCCATCCTACCACAGGTTAAACCCTCAAAGCAACACTTTCTTAATATACCGGGAGTACTGAGCAGGAATTATTCCCTCAACTGCCTCTCATGGATGTTAAACTGTATCCAAGCAAATCAAGTTAACAGGGTAGATGGGGAGAAGAAAGATAGTTCTGTGACTAAGAAGCAAGGCTACAACTCAACTGCTGGTACTCCCACAGATTTCCCAGCTCAGTTTTCTGTGCTCCTTCTGTCTCTGAAAAAATAACACCAGTAGAAATAGTTCTAATATCTAACCTCTAAGTTTTGTTGTGTCATGTTTCTCAGTGTGCTGAGACAGCGTTTAGCACAATCAAGCACTGGTTGCAGGCTGAAGTTCTTTGCTGGTGCATTACTGTGCCTCTCTATTTGCTGGTACAAAACATCCGAGCAGCCCTCGAGAGAACATTCGATAGCACCACTTACCACTCTGATGCATTGTCATACGGTCCAGATGGTTGCAGTACGTAGGCAACTGGGAACCAAAGCAGCAGGAGAAGTACATCCTGCTGCAATTTCCTTCTGGTGCTGATCTTGATGCATTCAGCATTTAGATTAGTTTACTGCTTAGGAAGTCTGCAGCCCTGGGTAGATACACGCTAAGACCTAGCAAAAAAATATGCTGTAGCAACTACGTTCAGTAGCTTGCCAACTACCAAATGACCAGATTTGCCCCCCAAAACTCTACAAAAGATTACTGCAGCTCTGCCAAATGACAATTCCCTTCTCTGCATAGTGAATTTTGAGTTCCACAAGGGTGGCAATCTCTTGCAAATGGAGGTTTTTCACGTGCAACTCTGTTAATAATTTCTTCAGTAACTCTGTTATTGAAGAAAAGTTCAGAAATCTGTGTGCTTTAGCAGATTAACTATTACCAGAATGTACAAACCCAGAGACAAATAGGAAACTAGACTTCTTCCATTTGGCAAATGCAATTTTATTTTTGAATTAGTTGTAAGAGTTAAACATTTTAAATATTCTAACGTATATACCCTGCCACATTAATTGGCATACTGGAAGAATACTGTAAATAAAGAAAGTCAACATAAGTAAGCATCTTCATATAAGCACAGAGTTCTCAGGAATGTAATTTGTTATTTTTATTTTGTTATATTTGTTATTGTTATTTTTATGTGCTGGAGAAGAGGATGGCTTCCAAACCTGGAAAAGGCAAGACTTCAGTGGGAATTTGATATGCCAATGAACTATAAGCTGTCTCTCATTAAAACAGGTGAGAAAAATCTAAACACAACATGAAAAACAGAATACAAACTGGCAGGTACAAGGAGGGAAGAACACAATGCCATTTCTAAGGAGGTATCTCAATAATATAAGTTTACAACTGTAATAATACTTAAAGCCAAGCTGGTATTGACTTTGTGGTCTTGAGGAATTTACTCAAACCTAAGATACACAGTCACCAAGAGCAGAATGTTACACTTGGTGGCTTCCTGCACAGTTTAGTCACATATATAGGCTCACTGAGAACAAAGTACAAAACAGCAGACTGTGAATCACACCCAAATTTTCCACCCATGACTATATGAGGGAGGAATTTTTGCCACCAATACAAATACTCGGGAGTATGAATGTGACTACCCATAATGATTTTATCTGGACTACTTGCTAGTTGTTTACTTTGCTGGTACAAAAGATTCCCTATACTGTATGAGAAACACAATTGAAATTATTCCTTATAATGCTAGCATTCCTGGTATTCCCAGTTCTACCACCAGCAGGGTTTTTTGTATTCGAAAAACCCTCACAACTAACAACACAACAAAAATGGACATTAAGAGAGCCACAAGAATATGAGCGAGAACAGAAGTTACCTGTGTACTTTCCCATTTTCTCAGGAAAATCACTATTTAGGAAGTAAAAATATAATCCTTTTCACACCCAAACTGGCCTGTGAATGTGTATTCACAAGTGTTGCATGTGGGAACAGACATCTGTGTTCTATCTTCATTTGTCATTTTGGAGTCTATTTCCAGGAAAACTGAATGATAAGTTTTTAAAATTTGGCCCCTCAAAATAGCAAAAAGAGATCGAGTGCTCACAGACTGAACTATGCTGGTCAGCAGTTCTTTTCAATCATCTTGCAAAAAAAAAAAGTTTTCCTGTCTGTCTATAGAACGATAATAAATTATTTAAATTATCTGAAGAATATGAAGTCTCTAGTTCAATTTACAGGTCAGTCAATAAAGATGCATTTCATGTGGTTATTGATTTCCTAATCATTTACTAAGCAGTATGTTTCTGCTGAGGAAAGACTCCATTTCAACAGCTGTATTCTTCCTTAAAAAAATGTCCTGTGGATAAAAAGAAAAAGATGGTGAGAAACATGCAGTTAGCTCTTATGCAACTTTTAATCTTTCTAGTCAGCACAGTTTTTAAACTGGATCTAAAGTAATTTTGGTTTGTATTTTAAGTAATAACTGAGAAGACCCACATGCAACAAGAAACCTTACCTTGGCAGTTCTAGAGATCTATGACTGTACTTACAGTGATTACAGCCACAGAGAAACCATACAGAGTAAACTGAATTTCTGAGACAAAGATAATTTCAGAACAAACCCATTGTATAGGTTTATGACAAACTAACAGAGACAAACTTCAGTGAAAACCAAACACTCATGAATACTTGTTTACAGGCACACTGCATATAATACAAATGGAAACTTGTTCTTTGGACAAGCCTTCACAAGAAAATAATTTATAGTTGCTTATATGCTTATGAACTCACAAAGCCACAGCAGTAGTCCACAGATATGGGAAAAACCTCAGGTTAATCCTACTTGTTTAGACAGGGCCTATTTATTTAATAGTGTGGAAGGGGATAAACCAATTCTGCAGAGGATCTCCAAGGGACTTTATGAAGTAGAAACTGAATACTTATATTTTAATAGCACAGGCATGGCAAAAGCCCAAAGAACACTCCAGCTCCAGCATGCCAGGAACAAAAGCAAGCATGGCAAGCAATGCACAGGCAGGCACACGCTGAAAAAATAATGCAGCCTCACAATGGCCAGTCATGTTAAGCCAGGTGTGCTATTCACCATGAGGGACACTGCAGTGGCTACAGCTGCAGGAGATACCCTTGTCTGTACACAGGTGCACTGCCTTCAAAAACCTTTCTGTGTGTGTTGGGACTGACTGCTGATGAGGGAATGGTGGGGCTGAATAAACAGGATATGAAAACAAAAATAACAGTCACAGTTATTTTCTTGCCCATTAGTTTATGCACAACTATTAAACAAAATTTAACATCAATCCACAGTTGGTGTTAGCCAGCAAAACTGATTTACAGCAACTAATACTCCAGTATTCTGCACAGAACAAGAGCCCAGGTTAACAGTGACTACAAAACCTTACTCTGCCATTTTTCTTGGTTGTAAGGATATCTTCAAGTCTTTTCCTTCAATCAAACTAAAAAACATGCCTCTTGCTTTTGAAACTGTTTTTCCAAAGTAAAGCAAGTTGTATAGACTTGATATCTCTATCACATTTGTAGCCATGGATTCTTGTTTCACACCTATGCTGATTATCTTTAAAACAATGATTCTGTGAACATCACAAATTGCCAAGACACCCAAATCACTTGATCTCTTTTGAAAATTTTACACATAAATTTGAGCTCGTTAGACAAGAACAGTAACTGCAATCTAATTTAAAAAAAAACTCAAACCAAACAACAGAATTAAACATCTGGCTGTGATGTAGAAGGCTTATGGGGATTTTTTTCCCTAAATTATGATCTATGGGAGTATATTAAATGATTCAGACTGAAGGTAAGTTTAACCTCTAAATAAAAAACCAAACATCAAATCCTCAAACTTTAAACTGATAGTATGAGTGTGTAGTCATGTACAGCCAATTCTGAGAATCACACTTTTGCAGTCTGGGAACCACTGCTGTAATGCATGACAGCTACTTACAACTATCAAATTAGCAACCATGTAAAGCAGGAGGTTATGTAGTTCACAAGAAGCAGATACTTGAAAAATGTCTGACAAAAAAAGCAAACTGACTATTGTTACTCAGCTTTTAATCCTCAGAGAAAAAAGCTTATGCACTTACATTTCATCATCATATTCTTTTGGAGGTGATGCTGCAATGACTAAGTCAATCCAATCCTGAAAAAGAAAAGCACAGGCAAACATGTGCTGCTAAGTACTTCTTTTAGAGGTGGCAAGTGAACCACCATGGGATGTCAGACAGAGAATCAGACGGGTAATCACTTCCTGGAGAACCACAGGGAACAGCAGAAAGGTCTCTATTAAAAACTTCTATAGGAAGACCATGTAAAGATTGAGCTGTCTGATTTGCATCTTGAAATTAAAGAAAAATCTACTGTTGCAACAAGATTTTTAAAAAAAAGTTATTCTAAGAATCAACCTGTATTGGTCATCTGAGCAATGAATACAGCTCTTACTGAGGAAACACTCACTGTACAAGTGTTGCTTGTACATTGAGAAATCAAAAATAAGATAAACTGTTACAAGAAAATTCCAGTCAGCTTGCAAGTAATTTTCAATATCAAAGAGTGATTCTACAGATAAAAATACTATAATCCCTCAGAATGTAATGTGTTTAAATACCAATCTTGAAATGTGGCTAAATGCCACGAGATTTCCCAGTAAATTACACATATGGTTTTCAGAAATGCTACATACCAACATCTTCTGCAGATTTTAGCTCGCCTGACATACCCGCTACTTTTGATATTTGTGACCTTGTTTGTGTGGATGTGACAATGTCATGATAGAAAAGTATCTCTCATATAAGTTCTATAGGTAGAATGAAGTATTGCAGGTTACTTACCCCACCCATGTTCCAAGCTTTTGCTAGAGTTGCCTGTGCTTCTGCCAGCTTGCTGCCAATTAATATCTTGCCATTTACAGCCAGTATTTCATCCCCTTTCACTATGCCTCCTAGGGAAAAGACCAATATGTTATACATACACGTAAGCAAAACAAAAGTCTGGGAGTCTTTTCTGTGCTGTATATGTGCAGTACTGACTGTAATTAAAAGTGTTCTCACTGGATGTGAAGGTCTACACTAAAAATTGCAGGAAGTTTGCTACAGGTAAACACAAAAGGAATTTTGAAGCATGGCAAAGCCAAACTAATCTCTTATTGATCACAACCTGTAGTTCAATAAGGTTTTCCAGAGTAGCAGTTTGCCTGTGTGGGTAATCTAGGTGTACATCTTATAAACTGTCACTGACTGTAGGCTGGTACTACTATGCCCCATCCCTGGAAGTATTCAAGGCCAGGCTGGATTGGGCTTTTGAGCATCCTGGTCTAGGGGAGGGTGTCCTGACCCATGGCAGGGGGTGGGTTGGAATTACATGATCTGTAAAGTCCCTTCCAACCCAAATAATTCTGTGATTCTATAAAACCGGCAAAATTAATTAAATTCCTGAAGGAATAAAATGGCATTTGTCAAGGGTTTGCATGACCGTCATTCCTTTGCAAGTATATGTGTAATGTTTGCTCCTTAGAACTGATTTTGACTTGCCCATCTGGAATGAAGCACAACCAGTTAACTGGGACTGGATTTGAGGAGGATGGTAAGGGGACAGCCTTAGTGGGGAAAAGATCCTGAAAAGAGCGAAGGTACAAAAAGAGCACCAAGGAGATCAAATAGCTGAGATATTTTCACAGCAAGAGTGACTTGAGCTTAGGTGCAGGCTGGGACAAGGACAGCAAAGGCAGTGTAAGAGGATATTGCCTTGTCTGTTGACCTGGTCAGCACAAGAGCTCTCAAGAAAAGGATGGCAGATACTTCTCACCAGGTGCAAAGCCCAGATGTGTTGGTGAGCATGTTCTTGTGCCTTCAGAGACCTAAGCTTCAGAGGCTCTGGCCTTTAGTTGGGTTTTGGGACACCTGTTTAACTAGACAAATTACTATTTAAAGCAACACAAAGAACAAAACTAAGCAGTGTAGTGTAGCTGTGGTCAGATAATTGCTTTGTAAGTGGAAGTAATACAAATGTCATCGCTTGGAGATTGTGAAATAATGGAGAACGCATTCCTTGATTAAAGAATACACCAGAGAATCAGGTGTTGGTTTTTATAAATTTTACATGATTATTAATTTAAGAAGCACATATGGCTGCCCTTAGACTTGAGACAGAACTTGGCTCTTTGGACAATCTAAATGAGCTTTTCAGTATCAGGCTATGAAATCAGCCAACCGTTCTCAGCCAGTGTAAGGAGACACTGTGCAACAGCATTCAAATTCCCCATTGTTGCTCACCATGTTTGTCTGCAGCACCATCCTCGTAGATGGCAGACACAACTATCTTTCCAATTGGAGAGTCAACTCCTCCCTCAACTGCAAGGTCCAGTGATCCTTCCTACGAAAAAACCAGTTCTAGTTCAGAAAAGGCTGTTAATTTTTGCCACTAACAGGAGACTGGTCTTCCCTTCTTCCCAGTAAATGATGCTGTACATCAAATGCTTACATGAACCCTTTAAATATCCATCAAGCAAAACAGCATTTACCTTTTTTATTCGTAACAGCCGCACGTCTTTTCCCATAATCTGGTCTGGGGTAAACTGTGAAAAGATATAATGATTAATCATTTCCACTTTAGAGCACAAAACAATTAGGCTGATCTATGTAGTTTCTGGGGGAAAAGGGACCTTTCCCTCCTCTAAAACAGTATTAGAGGAAGATCAGAACACCACATCACCTTTTCCTGCAGGAATGCTCCTTTTCAACATGACTAGAAAAGACAAATACACAAGACCCAGGAAAGCACCAAGCAAGAACCTTACCCGCTCCCAGCCCTCAAAATCAAGGATTTGGCTTTTTTTCCAGTGTATTTCATATTAAACAGTGAGGCATGTTTAAATTCTCTCCTTACCATTGAATATGGATCAAAATCTTCCACATACTTCTGGAAGCCCTGAGAATAAAATGACATTTAATTGCAAAACCAGCAACTCACGCACAGGCTTAACACACAAACTCCATCTTATTTATTAGTGAGAGAACATGTAATTCTGCAAGATGTGAAAGAAGACAGTGACTGGAGAAAAGCACAGAGAGACAGCAAACAGTCCATCCTGACAGTCAGAAGACATTTCAAAACCTCATGACAGGTCAATAATTTGAGTTGGTCATATCTTGGAGCAGTTCTGATGAAGAGTTTACCTCTCTGTCAGCTCCACAGTTCCTGTCTACACCTGACAGAACAGAAATGAATCTTGAAAGCACCATAGGCAGGTATGTTCTGCCACTCTTGGGAGCAACATTTCTTGGGATTATCATCCATATTGGATGGTAAGAGGTAGGAATGACAGGCTCCAATTCACCTCTCAGCAACACTACTCCACACTGTCTGGGTTTTAGGATTCTTTTTCAGCCCCCTTCTCTCCTTCTTGATGTGGAGTTTCAGGGAGTCGGCTCCATACCACAAGCAAGTGCAGAACAACAATTTGCTGGACAATTTTCAGGACAACAAAATGATTTTTGTTTTCATATAATTCTGTGGAGGACTTAAAAGTTTTGTCACAGAATGTCTGAAATGCAGAAGATAATACTGCAGTTAGGCACAGCAAGATTTAAGCTTTGAGACAACCCACAAAATGTAGTGCTTAACCCTTCTCAGACCAAGACTGCAGGGAAAAGCAAGAGCTACTTTTTCTCAAGGATGGGAGTTCCTGCATCAGCCATCTGGAATGAACGGTGTTTGAGCGGCAGTTTCTCGAGGAGGATTAGTACCTCCTGGGTGAGACTGTATGGCCAGTGCTGGGGATTTATGAAAGCTCTGCACTTATCCTGCATGCTAAAGTAAGGACTTAAGAAAATCTTTACTGAGGCACCTAGCTGCCACTCTTGTGGCCTCAAGCTGCAATAACCCGGTGATAGGGGAACACAGAACCACACAACCCTTTGCAGACACAGCAGGCAAGGCAGTATCTGACACAGACCAATGGTTCAGTGCATGATCAAGCTTGACATATTCATTATTGGCCTGTTTGCTACTGGATCCATTTGATAACAAAGTCTATTCCACTGTCAGACTCAGCTAAGCCTTTTTCCACTTGTAAACTAAACACACAGCTTGAGATTCCTCTAGTATATTTTAGGAATATAAAATTTTCAAAGCAAAGTTGCAGCAGAAAATACTAATGCCTCCTCTGCCATACTCATTATCACCTTTCTCAGTTGCTTAATTTTGATGTGACAGTGAATGACCCTGTGGGTTCTGATCTCACCCTTAATAGCACTGCCTTACATTAGGTTTGTTACACTGCATTACATTTTTTAGCCAGATAAACGGGAATTTCATCACAGACATCAGCAAGTGTAGAATTTCATCCTGTGGGAAAAATGTCAATAAATAATTCATTAATTTACAAAGTATTAATATGATGAACCATTTATCTAAAACTGTAAGAGACATATTTTACAATGATAGCTACCTAAACAATTAATACTTTGAATAACTGAATTAGTAGTGCCTTTTGTAATCATGGATAAAGTAGATATCTATGGTTTTGGAGCAAGCAATTTAGAGAAAAGAACTCCAATCTCAGCCAAGTCACTAAGTCATTATGTAATCTAAAGGGAGTCAGTGAACTCTTTGTCCCAGGTTGTCCTCATGAAAAACAGATGTTGCCCTTGAAGGAAGTTTTCCTGGGAAAATAATCTTTAAACAGGAAAAAAACCAAAAAACTCCATGAAAACAAACACACAAAATTAAAAAAAAAAAAACCAAAAAAAAAAACACCACCAAAAAAAACCAACCTGCAAGCAAAAGTCATAGAAACATCGAATATCCTGAGTTGGAAGGAACCCACAAGGATCACCAAGTCCAACTCCTGGCCCTGCACAGAGTCACACCATGTGCCTGAGGGCACTGTCCAAACAATTCTTGAGCTCTGTCAGGCTGGTGCTGTGACCTCTGTGAGCCTCTTCCAGTGCCCAGCCACCCTGTGCATGAAAAACCTTTTCCTAATATTCAATCTAAACTGTTGTCCCCTCGGGTTCATATCACTATGCATCAGAGACATGACCTGGATCTATAATGTACCAATGTTGCTAAGAGAGAAAGAAGACAGCAATGAACTGTAATAAATCTTCCCTGATATGGGCACCACAAATTCAGAGATCAGAGAGTGCACTCCATACCCAAGCAGAGACCAATGAACCAAGGAACACCGTGCAGAAAGCACAGCCCTCAGCCTACCCTCCCACCACTCAGGACGCTTCAGATGAAAGTATTGATACCATTCAAATCCCTTCTTGACTTACAAAAACATTCACAGGACTGAGCATAAGCTGAAAATGGAACATTAAAATATCTGATTGCACTGAAACAAGTCTCTGTCTGGACTTCCAGGTGAAAGCTAAAGCTACTATTTAAAGAAAAAACAAGATCCAAAACACAAACACTTAGACCAATGTTACTGTTTCACTGGTTTCTAACAACAATAGTCAAGAGCAATTGAGACCTGACTGAAATAACAACAACAAACCACAAACAAACAAATAAAACGAACACAACAGCAACAAATAATTGAAAGAGAAACTCATGACCAAATATAACAAAATTTTCAAATAAACACCTCTTTTGAGAACACGACTGTTATATATTCAGAACATACTGGCATTCACTGGCAAACAAATAATCTCAAAGTTGGATTTTTTTTCAGTCAAGTCCAGTTTTCCCTTCTAGATCTAGACTGAAACTGAGTAAAAGAAGAAAAAAATTATTATTGATCTTAATGGTTTACTGCTCAAAACTCACACTGGGAGCTCACTACTGTGTGCCAACCTTTCATATAACATGTCAATGCATCTAACTTAGCTTGCTCTAACAAAGGGGTTTTGCACGGAAACTGGCACATTTTATAGCAGCAGAGAAGTTTAGCATGAAGTTCACTTCTTCAAGGAACCATCAGTTGAACCACCAGCCAGCCAAAGAGGAGGAGATGAAAACTTCATCATTACGACAGAGGAAAGCAACAAAAGTAAAAATGCAGCAGGAAAATCTGACGCAATACAGGAAAACTGAACGAACAAATGCTTTCCACCACCAGGTCCTCTGATTTCCTACCAGTAACTATGGTATGATGATAGCTCTATTTGTTAAACTAATAAAGTATTTTATTACTGAAAGCATTGCAGCTGGACACTAAGAGAAACAAGGAAATCTCAGAAATATCATTATCAAATCAGTTATCAGTGTTCAACTGTCTCAAAGACTGCATTTAACCATATAAGTAGTTACAGATGATTCAGCCTGAAGGATTCACTCTTGTTCTTCTGCTGCTTAAGACTAGCAGGAGCCACAGGCACACACTTAAAGCTTACAAAGACTAGCAGTTCTCATGCACTAGGGCTGCCTTGCATCTTCTGTTTTAGAAACTGAGCAACAGGAAAGGAAAGTTTTAAATCTATGATCAGTCAAACAAGAAGTACCACACAAAACACAGAAAATATTATTTTACTTGTTTTTTGTTAGATCTAAATGATGAATTGTAAACCACCATCCTTTTAAACATCTCTTGTGGCTGCAAAAGAAAGAAAATTGCCAAACGAGGTATTAACTTTTTTATGTAGATAAGTATCACCTGCTCAAATTATCTTACTGCTTATTTTGCTCTCCTAGGGACTGAATCACACTTGCACTTGTTAGTGCTTGTTCCCTGTATCGTTTCAAAATAAGAGAACACACACAATGAAATAGTACTGAATGCAAAGTGGAAAGAATTCTAGAGAAACAACATAAACAATGCACATTTCCATATCACAAGTTTTCTTAAAAATATTTTCCATGACTCCTTTTACAACTCATTTCTTGTGTCTTGAAGAGTGCTTGGGTCTCTTATCCATGATATGTAAACAAAATTGAAAAAAATCAACCCTAAACATGGACAAAATGGTAGACAATAATTTCCAAAATACTGAGAAGTCATGATAAATATTAGCTTATGCATGTAGGATTTGCTTTCCTACCAGAGATTTCCTATACTGAAGAGGTGACTTCCATTATTAGATGAGTTTTATTTTGTTGTGTTTGTCTTCAAGGAGTTAAATTCCATATTCATTCTGTTTTTCTGTCACTTCCACTGTTCTAACAAAATGGTACACTGTAGCTTGGAATCACTTAAAATACAGAATATCTTATTAGTCTACAGAAGTTTTCAAAAATGAAATGGGCTAAACTCCCATATTATTATACAAAACACTACTGACACTTCCCCAGCCTCCACTCAAAACCTTGCAGCAAATCAGGTATTTGAGTTTTCCAAAACAAGAACTTTCAACTCTGGCATTTACCCTTTCAAACTCAATTCACTTTAAAACAAATTACTATGTATCAGTTTCACTAAGGTTTCTCTCAGTGTTCTATAGTCCTACCATTACTTGGAAAAATATATTCAAGAGTTAATGAAATGTGGTTTGTGTTTAATTAATACACACTATGAGTTTTTGTCTTGGAGGACTTATGGGCAAGCTTGGAAAGATTTTCCACAAATCTCTTTAGAACCTCTCTAAAAAAAAAAAAAAAATTCATTTTCAACACAGATTGTTTTGGTATAGCTATAACCAATGCTAACTGAAACTTCCAATCCTCACACATCTTGCCACACGGTATCCGAACACTTGTCTTGACTTCAGTCCTGCAGAATCAGGCTTCAAAGCTTGCAAATTAGAGGAAAGCTTAAATATTTTTTTTTCCCCTTCAGAAATTCTTCATCCAGCCACAAAGGAATAAGGGAGGAAAAATCTTTTGCAGCAGCAAGTGCACCAGAGCCTTGTAAGCCACACAACGGGATGTTTGTGATAGATAGGAGAGCAGAGACTAATGTTCCTGGTGGTTTTGCTTCTATGAAAATCTCACCACTAAATCATAACACTCCTCTCCTGTTCTCTGAGCCAAAATTTAATTGGCTTTGCCATGAGTGTACTCCAGTTCACTCTAGTACAGCTCACGCTGATTTTGACTCAGAACAGCCCTCAGCATTCAAGGCCATGCTTAAAGTTTATACATCTCCCATCATTTCCCTATTTATAAGTGAAAACAATTTCATTTTCATCAACTGTTAAAAGACCTGGTAATTCTGACCTGAATTTAGTGAATAAGATTATTTAAGCCACAACACAGACTATCTGGCCCAACTACCTTCCAGGTAATAGGCGGATTTTACACATTCTTGCATGTCTATTTTATTCTTAAGTGCACGCTTTTTCATCTTCTTTACTAGTGAATTGCTCGAGGATAGGCCAACTGGATTAGCTACTTGAATCAAATAAATCCATCAAGCTCAGTTTCTAGAGTCTGGTACTCAGGACAATTAAATTCAGGTAAAAATAAGATAGAAAAAAAATATGTGCATAATATCAAATTAAAACATAAAAGCTGGAGTTCCATAACGTATGTGAAATCTAGGAAGACGAGGAACCAGACAGCAAATGATATTTTGTCTTTGGTGATACTTTCTTTCACTAAGAGAAGCTGAACTGGTCCTGTATCTGGACCCTGAACTTTAACACACTCACACAAAAACACACACACCCTACTCCGAAGCAAACCCCACTTCCCTTCTGCAAGAAATCTAGTTATAATTTTTACACATTTCTGGAGACAGGCAGGTACTGTCTTGTTTGTTTTGTCATACACTGTCCTTTTCTTTTTTTAACTAATGGATGTAATCTCCCTCTCCAGTATCCACGCAAGTTTTACTTCACACACCACTCTGACTTCATTGCAGTGAGGATGAATAAATACCCTTTACTGCAGTTAAGTCATCAATGGAAGTAAGAGGTATCAGGTCTACCAAACCAATTTATAGACTGATCTTTCAAAGTCCTACCAGAATATTGCTCCCACTGAAATTTTGATCTTCCAACTAATGTAAGGCAGTTTGGGAAGGAAGATGATTGAATCTGAAAGATTTTAGCAGACTTGTGATTTGGAAACTGTGCATGCATACATAACAAATCATAAGACATTTCCCTAAGGAGGTGGATCTTATTGCCAGTTTCTTAAACTAATTGTATGTAGTCAGCAAAAGAAAAAAAAAGTGCCTTTTAAAATTTGTACCAAGACTATTTGATCACACATAAGGGTATTATCAGTTTTTCAAACTAGTCCATATATACACACTTTTTCAAGAGCTAGATGATATTAACTGCAGATTATGACTTTGTTCATTCCTCCCCTAAGGAATTTCATATTACTTAGAGATGTTAAAATACTGAACACAATCAAAATGAGAGCTCCAACTGAAGGAAACATCTCCACTGGAGTGATCTGAATTTATTTTTAGCTCATGTGGCTGCCTTCTCTTAAGAAACTTATAAAAACTGCTTCTAATTATCATTCAATTCATTTATAATGTAGAAGCTTCAAAATTACTCTGGCTGTGGGAAAAGTGGTTACTAAGTATCACTTAAATTTGTTCAAAGTGTAACTGGGGAAAATAAAGGAACAAGAACATCTACATTATTAAAGCAAAAAATGACAAAGAAATCCATCATGTTTTAATGAAACACAGCTAGGAATATTGTGCACATAATTTATTGCCAGAAATAGCTTCTAATTAAATAAATGCAATGCAAATTTAATGTTTTTTCTGTCACTTGCTGTCTTGCAGATGCATATATAGACGTATCCACACATGTCCATTCAACAAGCACAGAACTCTGATACTAACAGCGTAAGCCACAGTGAACCTCAAGAATAAAACCTACCAATTGGTCTACCAGCTATTTTAGGTGAATTTCAAGGGCTGTCAGCTGGGAATTATCACCGATCTGAGCAATATTTCTCTTTTTTTGTTCAGTAAGACATGGCTCACCTTTGCTCATATACTAAAATTCTCAAGGATGCTAAATGGTTGGTCCTAAAATGTTTAGCCTCTGATTTTTCTCTTCACTTGCATTTGAAACAGAAATGGAAAAGAAATAAGAAAAAGAAGCTGATTGTGAATGAACTTTGTAGTAACACTGCATGCATGACCAGTATATTGGAGTCTGATATAAAAACACACTTATTTTCCCCCGAAAATGAAAAGATACATATAAATCATATATATATATGATAAATTTTATATAATGAGGCACATATCTTCAATTATGTTCATGACCATTTACAAAGGAAAAATGCAGTTGACTTAATTTTTATTATTTAATTTCTGATGAATTCAGAATTTATAAAAATAAAATCCAGCAGATGAATAAATGAAAAATAAGATATACAAATTCCAGGGCTTTACGCTGCTCTGGAATTATGCATCCCTGTACAAAAATTGTCACTAAAAGTGGCTTCTCCACCATGGACAAAAAATGGAAAAACACTGTTTTGTACTTACCATTAGTGACTGCTTGAAAATACACAGGAATTTTAGTTAGCAGGAAATGGGACAAAGATTGATTCTCTGAGGACATCTCAAAGAACAACGTCAAAAACAAACCCCCACAGTACTGAAGCACTCAGAAAAAGAACATTAAAAGGCTTACCAGGGCCTCTGATTTGATTGTTGGCCTGACCACGAAGTTTGGGTCAGGATGCAGCATAACTGGTTTAGAGACTATTGGTACCCCTGGATGACGTTGGGTAGGTGGACTTGGAGCAAGTTGCTATGGAGTTAATTTAAGAAAATTACAGTTCACAACATAATTTGTGCAAATTCGCCATTTCACCAAGACTTCTCAATTCTCAAATGGTTTATCATAATGAATTTAATGACACTAATACAAGAAAAAACTTACAGAATTATTTTAACTAAGGCTTACAAACTCCAAACCAAAACACAATTTCTCTTGTATCCAAGTAGTAGCTTTTCCCCTAAACTCAGGCTTCACCAGTAAGACTATGGATAAATCTCAGCCCTGCTTTTGGCATTTTTCCCATAAAGACAACAAACTGAATGAGAAGTTACAGGAAAAAAAAAACCTGCTAAAGTTGAGTGTAAGAACAGAGTGAATCCAAAGTAAGATTTTAACTAATCCATGGCTAAATAGATCTTTTAAGATGAAATGCAGCTGGGCTGCAGCAAACAGCTTTCCATAAAGAATTTCAAGGTAAATTATCTTGATTTAACAGCGAGGGTTTGTTAGGTAAATTCCCTGCCCTTAACTCCACAAACTCCAGATACCCAGAGGCATCTGAGACCTAATCATTCAGCACGTCATAGCCCAGTCCTACACTTCTTACTCAGCCAAAACTCCCACTGACATGAAGCACAGTTTTATTCAAGAGAGTTCAAAACTGAGCCCTGTGGGTTAAATTTCTGACTTAACCCCAGCAACTCTTGGGACACTTTCCTCAATGTTTCTCATAGGAAACGTGGTGTATTCCAGAGATCGTTCTTATGGTACAAGCTGTATCCTCTGAAATGACTCATTTGCTTCCAGCAAATGGGTTAAGCCACTTTTTGGGTTTGGTTTTCTGTTTGGTTTTTTTTTTTTTTGCGTGCACGTGTGTGCGTGTGTGTGTGTTTTTTCCCCTGTGGTTATTTTTTTCCCCCCTTTCCTTTCTTAAATAATTTTTTACAAAGTTTGAATTATACATTTCAAAGTCCCTGTGGATATCCCTCAACTAATGATGTTCCACACAGCAAAATATATTGTATCATTAAACTTCACGAACTTAGAAGAATCAGCAGATTCACAGATACCAACTTGTTAAAGCTGCACTGGAACTGGAGGATTTCTCCTGGAGCTGCACAATTTAGCAACAGATTTTTCAGGAGTGCACAATGGAGAAACCTGACACCTAACCATTCTGACTCAAAATCAGTGCAGAGAGATATCAAACAAATGGTGGTGGTTTCATCCAGAGATGAAACTTGCATCTTAGCACCCATTATATTTAAAAGATAGTTTGAACCTAGCAACTTTTGCCTTGACAGAAGAACAAAGCACATGCTCCATGACATACAGACATTCACAACATGCAGATACGGACTGTATTTTGCTCAACTGTTGAAACACGAAATCCTTGCACCATTAGGAGCCACTTCCACTACTTGTGCTTTCAGCACAGCAGTGTATCCCCACACATCATTCCATGTGCTGAATTTTAAATAAATTAGCCATGCAGAGTGAAAACCTTGACACTTCCTTGCCATTAGCACTACATGGGAAGTTCATGAAAGCACAGCCATGATTAACAGCACGTGACATACCAGCGGGTTGCTTGACACAGAGGACGCTTTGCCGACGTGGGAGGTGTTTCTTACAACCTAAACAGCAACACACTTAGTACTGGGTTCATATAAAGTGTAAAGCTAATAATAATTTTTTTCAGAAACAGATAATTTATACCAGATATTTTAATAGCTAGTTCTCAAGAATGTCTCTGACAGGATTTTATTCCTTTAGTCAGGTTTTGTTCGAGCTGAATTGGTAATTAAACGATCTGGGTTAAAACCGAAAATGGAGCAATGTAGAGAAGATTTAGCAGCTTGAGTAATATTCGAAAAAGGAACTTATTGGACAACTACATCTGTCTTATCTTTTGGCTTTGGCAGGCATAAACACAAGATCTTTAATCCATATAGTCACAAAAATGCACTGCTTTTGCTTATCTGTGGGGTTAAAAACTCACTTTGTAAAAGGTAGCAAGGATAAATTCTCAAGCTTTGGATTTTTCTTCCATTTCTGAAACCAGAAACCATTTTCTTCCATTTCTGAAACCATTTCTGAATTCAGAAATACTGAATTATCTACTTATAAACCAAGCAGCTTTGGCTCAGAATTAATTTTACTAAGAGCCTATTTCCTCACATACACTAATTATATTCAGTGAAAACTGACATTAATTTTAAAGGCTAGGTTATTTGTTGTTACCTAACATATTTTTCTTAATTATTAATTTCTTTTCTCTAACATACCTAGCAATGACAAACTGCCAGAAACACATATTGGAATATATTGATTTGGGGTCAGATCAGTATGGCAGTTCTTATATTACTCCTTCTATCCGAATATTTTCAATTATCTTTAGAAGAGTGTATTTCTCCTCTCAACACTAGTATTTTGTACACTTGTGTCATTTCACATCATTTTTATTTTGCAAATAACTTGGGAAACCTGCTACCCATAAGAACATATGGTATTTCCATTTCAATGGATCTAGCACATTCTTGGCACTTCAAATGTATAAACCTTACAGATCAAGCACTATCAGAGGTCCACATAAGTTTACAAGAGGTTCATGGGTCACATAAGTGCAATTATTCACAGAGAGAGAATCTATCAGTTTCCACCAATAAATAAAAAATTTGCATATCCTTCCCCACCCTAAAGAGAATAATGCAAATACAAAGACTATTTAGTAAACATGCAAACCACCCCAAACCCAACAATGCAGTCAGTAAACCCATGCAGAAAACTGTGTAGGAAGCAAGTGACCATGGGATCCTCTTCTGCTGCTTGAAACAAGAATCTTTTACCAAAAGAACAAGCACATGATTTTCACAACAGTGCTTAGCAAAGGGAATCATGATGAACCAGCTGCCATTTCTTTCCTAAAGCAAGATCTGGCACAAGATTTCTTATATTTGATACTCTTTTGGACTCAGCTCACAATAAGCAGAAAGTCAATGTTTTCTCTAAGTGCAAAAAGTCAAAACAGGTTACCAGCTCTTGCTTTTTTATTTTATACAGTTTTGACCTTTCAAAATTTGAGCTTCTGATTTTAAGCCAATTTTCCTTGTCCACCCTTCTCACCTAACAAAGCAATTTGATGACACATTTAAAGCACTTTCACAAATCATTTTCACTATATGGATGCTTTTCTGAAACGTAAAAATGAATTAAATCTGCAGTCTGCTGGGGTTTTTTTTTAATCAAGTCCAACTCATCTTTTTTTTTAACTGATACGTTCTGCTGAATGTATCTGCAGGTGGTAGGGTTTCAACATATGAAGGCAGGAAAGCAAACCCCTCCTGACTTACACTTGAAAAATGTTAAAATGAAATTACCTCTGGACTGCAATCACTACGGAAAAAATGAAGGAACCACCTCATTTCCTCTTTTCCCATTGCAAGGGGCAGAAGGGTAGATCCAGTGGTGATGGATCAGGGCAGGGAGGCACGCAGGGGAATGGTAAAGGCACATGCATCCAAGCAGATCCTGAGGTCACCTGGGAAGCTGGTGTTACCGACAGGGCTGGACCTCGTGGAGCATTCGAGGCAGGAAGGGGATGAGCTGGTGGTGCTGGGGTAACGGTGGGCGGCGGTGGCGGCGGAGGCGGTGGCGCGCGCTGTTTGGGTTTGTCAACTTCATCTAAGTTTATGTCATCGAGATCTGTGGTGTGCAGCTGCAGGCCCCCCGCAAAGCGCCGCATTGAGGTGGCAGAGGGAGAGGCAGAAGGACGTCCACTCACCAGCTATGTGTGACAGAGCAGAAATCTGCCTCAACACTTTGGCCCGCAACAGTCCTGAAGAGATTACGGCCAGCCCTAGAACACCGCTCAGCCTAACTCCTCCTGCACAGGAGGCTCCTGGCTTCTCCCACACTGAATAGACATAAACATGTTCTCTGAAAACCTTTCTAAAAGCAGTCCTTGGGATTCTAGTCGAAAAAGAAGAAAAATGGGAGTCATGTGACAGTAGCCTTGGCTGTTGGGGTAAGGGGGTTGACAAAAGAAACCCCAAAAAACCTCAACAGCATGAAGTCTTCAGAAGGCAAAATCACAGGGCAAATCAAGATAACACAACTCTTGCCTCTCTGGCTCTTATGAAGAGAAAGCAAGAATTACTCCTCGCAAAGGTGATTATTTGAAGGAAAATAATCAAAGACAGTCCCTGAAATTTTATGTCATTAAAAAGGGAGAGGGGTTAAAGTCGTGTAAACATAACCACACATTAGTACAAAAAAGGAAACTAAGCTTAGGCAGCTATCAAAACAAAAATTTAGTGTGCTATGAAATTCAGATCCTCAAGGGGTTTGAGATCTTATAATTTATGTTAATCTACACCAGATCTATTGGGGGACTAAACAACTCCAGAGTTTGAACATAATGAGCAGCTCATCCAAAAAAAAGAAAGGGTGTGTGTGTAGTCCACATATACTGTTAGAGCTCCTAACCTTTCTTGCACCAGTGACCAAACGGGAGTATCTGAGAAAATTCAGTCATTTTGCTATTCTGTAGACTCAGCTGAGGAAACATTACATGGATAAGCTGACAGACACATTCACCTTACTCTAATATGGCAACACTTCCCTCAAGTGGGTAAGACTTTTCACATTCTCCTTTATCTAACATTCTCACCCCTTTGTACTGAAAAATAGCTATTTCTTTGGCAGAGGTTGAGAGATCTTGACCGCTCTTGTTCTCAAAAAACAGTACAAGCCTGTAGCACCTGAATATTGTTCAGTTACATTTACCTCTAAGAAGCCCTCAGGTTTTGTGTTTTACATGTTTTAGCTGCTCAGGCAGGTTCGTAGAAAAATCATAATAGAGCACTTATATATAATGTAATGGAAGAATTGATGGAGCAAATAGAACACAGAGTGCTTGTCTTACACCCAGGTAGAACTTGGAAAATATAGCAGTGTTTGTAATCTTTAATGTTGCTTCTTACTTTACAAAGTAAGGGGGACAAAGTTCTAGCAGAACATGAGCTGCCAAGATTAGATAGTAAGAGAAAAACTCTGCATAATCATTCCACTAAAGACCTGTACTGAAAAAACACATGGATCTGAGCCTAGGGCCATGAGGAACAAAAGATCAGCTGCTTTTTCCAGAGCTGCTCCATGTTGACCTGAAGGAAAATCATGCGAGTGTTCCCCAAGGTCCCTTTTGTGGTTGCAGTTTCTTGGGGATCCCATGGGAGCTCATCAGATTGCAGTGTTCCTCTTGAAAGAGGCTTTCCCTGGAAGACAGCCAGAGCAGCAGGATGGTGGGAAAGCCTCACTCCATGTCTAGAACCATCAGGCTCTAAGGAAAATCACTATCTGCAGCTCCCCTAATTAAAGGGGACTACTTAAAGCACAAGCCCAAACCCTATTCCTTGTGAGTTTCATATCTTTTTGTGATTTTCTTAACCTGTTCCTTTATTTTGTGCAATACAAGGAAGCTTCCAAGAGCTCATCATCAGTGATGGCCTTATTTTCATAGGATACTAATAAATACAGGTGGGTCCAGGTATTGTTATTGGCAGCATGTCCCACTTAGCCCAAACAGCTCATAGAACAATAAAACTGTTAACTTTGCTGTAATAATATACTTTAAAAGGTTAAAATAAAGACAGTTCATTAAAACAATGTTTAAATCTTCATAAAATATAGGAACAGCAAATTCTATAGATTATAAGTCATCAATTACTGACTTTTTTTCTCCCCTCTTAGAAAGAAGGCTAAGGGGGAAAGACAAAGACAGATTTTTTCACTGGTAAAACCTGTTGCTTTTAGGAGACAACTTTCAGTTATTTAGAGATCCTGCAGTATATGGAAAAGTCAGAATTTTACCTCAGGAGACTCATTCTCCACAGAGGAAATCTGTTCTAACCGTGTTTGACAAAGTCTTTCCACCCAGTGCTGCACCTTTTCTGATTCTTCCAGGTCTTCTCGTTCTGTCTCAGATACCTTGACCATAACATGGGTGCATGAGAAAAGGTTATAGGTGTGGCCACAATACAAACATGTTTCAAAAGTATGAAACTCCACCAAATACAGTTTTAAAAATAATAATGCTTTTAAGAAGGATTTCCTATTTTGCTGTTTTTCATTAAATTCATCACTACACATGGAAACTCATTAACTGCAGAGATATCCTCATTTGGGCAAAAGCTGACTAGAAATAAGCAAGCATGGCAACAGAGTTTTGCAGTGAAACAGCTTTTAAAATTTCATTATCTTTGACATAATTAAACTAGCATCCTGCTAAAATAATTCCACTAAAAATCCACCTAATTTTCTTTCAATATAGTTTTGCACCTGATAGATCACAACATACCTCTTGAACAAGACGATTTATTTTCAGTTGTTTTTCTTTCTCCAGCATTCCTTCTTTCTCTTTGGCAAGTTTTTGCTCAAACTCCATTTCCTTTTTATTCTTCTTCTGTTCACAAAAACTATCACTTTTTGACTTCTTTCGTTCTTTCCCTTTCTGGGAAGGTTTTTTGATAAAAATTTTTACATCAGCTAAAAACATCACAAACTTCAATTTTGGTACATGAGTGCCTGCCTTGAAAATTTAATTATAGCCTACTCAAGTATGGAGATGGTCTTTTAAAAGAAAATCCAAAGTCCATTTACCCAGCAATTTGCAGGAAATTCCAACTTTTTGAATTAGTGGACTTGTGCCCACTAAGGTAAGTTGGATGAGATCAAAGAATTCAACTTTTTTGTTCCTCTGCAAAGTTACAACTTTAGGGCACACAGGCCCACTATAAAACTTAGAAAATTCACTTTTGGTTGGGTCTTGATTTGCCATCTCTCTGTTTTGGCATTTTTATACATATAACACCGATTGCTTTCAGGTGACAGATGCTCATGTGTAGGTAGATGTGAATAGTCCATGCATACAACAGCTTCATGCATATACCCTAAAATCAGCATTGCATCCCCTAATAAAACTGAAATAAGGAATATAAAGGAAAGGTTTAGATCAGTGCAGAAACTGAGTTGCTTCCAAGAGGGAATATTGCAAGACAAAGACCATGTAGCTCCTACAAGCACTGGATAAAGTCTGCTCGGGTGATTTAACTAATACAGCACAAAGTGACTCTAAAATTTTAGGTGTAGGATACAAACAAAAGGGAAAAGCTACAGAGTCTTTTGTAAGCCTCTGTTCCTGTTGTCTTCAGAACACACACTGCTCCTTACTTCTACTTTAATGATGTCACATTTCTGCTACCCTTTCACATTTGTACAGGTAGGACTTAGATCATGTTGGAAATGCCATGTCCTCCTTTTATTTAATTAAAAGTAAAACAGAGGAGAAAGCAGCCACTTATGGTCAGTTACTGCCAGAAAGGCTGTGCTTCAGGTTTCATTTTGTTCTACTCATCATCATCAGCTATTGACTTTTCGTGCTTTCTATTCCCAAAACCACCACAACCTGCTTCACTTTAAATAGCATTATTTGTCTTCCTTTCACCTTTTGCAGGTTAATGTTGGTAACAAAGCCTTGGAAAATAGACATTTTCCCTGGCAGCTACAAAAGCCAATTCTCCCAGTCAAGCAGTTGACTGGAACTTTTTACTGCTGAGGTCGGTGGGATGTGGTCTATTGCTTCATGGTTACGTGGTGGTGGTGTTGTAGGGAGGGGAGCAGGAGGAAAAGAAACCCCAAAAACATTGGAGACAAAGCTTATCTAAAAAAATTTAGCTTTTCACACTAATGTTGTAACATAAACCTAATTCTGTGACATGTTTTATTCAGGGAAAATTAGTTTTTACCTTAACAACAATTGCCAATATCACCCTCTAAAAAATTAGAAGATAATTTAGTACTGTCTACTGAATGCAACATCAGGAAGGTCAACTTGCTCGGTACCAACATTTGAAGAATTACTGAATTCAAAGGCACACTGAGCAGTACACAAGCCAAAGGCTTCCAGTACAAGAACATATATCTGGCAATCTTAGCTGCATTCACTGCATTCAGATACAACAGGATGATTCATCCTTTCCTCCCATTTTCCCCATGGATTCGGTTTACTTCCTATTATAGACATTTTTAGTACAGAGTGAAATTTTGTTTTAAAAACAAGCAAAAAAATCATTAGCAATAGGGAGCAGGATGAAGATTCATCACTGTCAGATTTTAAAATATTTCTAAAAGCAAATTATTAAAAATACATCTTTTCAAGCTTCTAGTGCTCACTGTGTGGTAAAGTTCAAGCGGAATTGTGTAAGATCTTCATTATTAAATGGAGAGACATTTGGGCATTCTCTAAACTGTATTTGTCAGCAGCAGTACAAAAGATTACCTCTTTGTGTGAAGAGTTTCCATAACGTGCATTTATAATTTTTATTATAAAACTCCTAACTGCCCTGGCTTTCACACAGATTAGAGATCCATGATGACTGACAGTCACTAGCAGTACAAAAAGGTATTGGAATGCACCGTTTTCTCCTAATCTCTTTTAAGGAGAACAGGCATATCCTGGGCACACAGAAAGTCAAAGTAATAGTCCTAAACAGTGACAGGAATACTTCATCTGTCAGAAACAATTCTGACCTCCTCTGAAACCTTGAGTTCTTGCCAGATACACACATAAAATCTTCACAGCACTTTTACCACAGTTAGTTACCAAAAAACCCACCAGTAAAGCACACAATGCAATACCAATGCCTCAATAACATGGCTAACATACATTGCAAGAAATGAAGAGAAGGAAGCAACAGCAAGTATAAAATATTATTTGAAACTCTCATAAATTGAAATTGCAACACTTCAGCAGCATCTCTGCAGACATAGAAGTAGTCTATCACCTTAAAGATTGTTAATTTTTTTTTTCTCATATATACATGCCTAAAAGCCTTTTGCCTTCAGCACTTCTCCTACAGGGAGGTTTGCACTCGTATAAATACATAATTTTTGTCTCTGTACTGTTTTTATATAAATATAGATATATGTTTCTGAAGACTTCTGGAGAACATGAAGGCGTGCAGTGCTCACCTGTAATGAACACCTGCTGCAAAGTATTGTTATACAACAATGCTCCCTCTGCAGCTGGCAGAACTCAATAGCCCAAAGGACTGAAAAGGACAAACTCTTAGACACATGCATCCCAAAGGCATCTTAACTAGTGCACACGTTAAAAGAAGGAGCATTTGACTATAAAGAATGTTTACTAATAAGAGAGAAGAAGAAAAATTAGGAATTCCAATTCAAACACACAGCAAACACATTTACATTTCAAACTCTGTACCTTACGGATAGTGGGAAACTTTCCTTCATAACGATAAAACCATCCAAAAGCTACAAAAGGTAAAGGAAAAGTTGTTTTTTGAAGAAAAGCCAAGGACTGGTTCTTACTCCGATCAGTCCATGCTGATAAGTGTAACGGATTAAAATTTATTTGAAGGTGGAGCACCAGAAGTTTGATATTACATGACAAGTTCTTAGTCAAATAAATGGTTCTAGTACATTTAGTCATAAGTTTCCCTTATTTTAACAATATACGTTTTATGTCAAACAAAGCAAACACAACAAGTAATCTTCATACAGAACAACACAGGCATGTGCATTGCTAAAATTTTTATGGTCACACTCCTACTTTGCAGTAGTTTTAGCAAGCTTTATGAAAATTGAGCAGATATGCAAACTCATTCAAGCTTGTGGCAGAACACTAGGTTTTGAGGAGACATGAAAAGCTCCATTTCCCAGGACAAAATATTTCAAGCCAAGTGCATAAACATTACAAAGTATATTGCTAAGTAAAAACATACAAAAGAATATATTACCATAACTTTATATAAGAAACACTAACACAGAGCACTCAATATAGTCCACATTTTTGCAGGATTGTTAGATTTCATATCAAGGTATCTTTAGAATGCAATGACAGTAGCAGTGTCAAACCTTTCATCATTTACCAAAGGACCACAGGTATTGCCCTAGGAAAACCAAATGGTCAGTTCAATGTCAAGACTGACTGTCAGGAGGAGGTGAGGCACAGGAAGAATCTGAATCAGGATAGGAAGTTAGGGCTGAGTGGCAAACCTGTTTGTCCTGCTTCATGTTCACTTCATCCATATCATCCATTTCAAGTTGGTCATGTGCAACTCCCTTTAAATCTTCTAGAGAAACAAAGGAGGAAAGGAGTGAGGAGATAGAAGTGACAGTCTAAATGGAGGTTTCCATGAACAGAAGAAGAGATAAGCCATGCATGACTAGAAGTTTCCGTGAAATTGAAAAAAAAAGTAGTTAGGGATGGGATATTTTTCTTCAAAATTGTTTAAAAAAAAGGCCCTACTTAAATCAATCTCCAACCTCTTCCAGTCCTGAAGATCAGTTAGAATTTATGTGTGGACAATTAGTCTGCTCTGTGATGAAGAGAAGCCTGCAGAGTTTGGTGGCTTTTTCTGTAATGGAACCATCAGCAGACTTCCCCAAAGTCACACACAAAATAATATAATAAAATAACATCAGGTTAGGAATCGGCCCAGCTCTCCTATAAATTATGCAACAAGCACTTTCCGCATTTTTCTTCGTACAATACAATTTCAGTATTCTCTCCACATACAATTTGGAGCTTCTAATTTATCTTCTTAACTGCCAACTAAGCTCCAGCTGTCTTAATTCCCTTTGGACAAGTAAGTCAGAAAGCCAGCAGCATCCTGGGCTGCATCAAGAGCAGTGTGGGCAGCAGGGCAAGGGAAGGGACTCTGCCACTCCGCTTCCATGAGATCCCACCTGGAGTGCTGCATCCAGCTCTGGGGCCCCCAGTGTAAGCTGGACGTGGACCTGTTGGAATGGGTCCAGCAGAGGGCCATGAAAATGATCAGAGGGCTGGAGCACTTCTCCTATGAGGAAAGGCTGAGGGGGTTGGGGCTGTTCAGCCTGGAGAAGAGAAGGCTGTGGGGAGACCTTAGAGCAGCCTTCCAGTACCTAAAAGGGGCTACCAGAAAACTGAAAAGGAACTTTTTAAAAGGGCATGTAGTGACAGGACAAGGGGGAATGGCTTTAAACTAAATGAGGATAGATTTAGATTAGATACTAGGAAGAAATTCTTTACTGTGAGGCACTGGAATGGGCTGCCCAGGGTAGGTGGTGGATGTCCCATCCCTGGAAGTGTTCAAGGCCAGTTTTGGATGGGGCTCTGAACAACCTGGTTTAGTGGAAGGTGTCCCCACCCATGGCAGGGAATTGTAACAAGATGATCTTTAAGACTCCTTCCAACCCAAACTGTGAAAAGGTTGACAAGCAAACACTGAATAGAAACAACATGGAAAACAATGCACCAAACCCCCAACCTAAAGAGGTTAATGCTTCAGACAATTTCTTAGCAAGCTTCATTCTTTTTGATTTTTCTGCTGCTGCTGACTGTTAAAAACCACAACTATTTGAGTGGATGCAGATTTTGCAAGATAGGTACCTGTTAAATAAGACTTATGAAATTAACTTATTGTATAAGGCTTCCAGCCTTCTGAAAATAACCAATTCATAGCTAGCTTGGCTTGGACACAGTGTTGATATATTCCATACAGCTCAGTGATGTGTCTGACACAGATACAAGGAGGCAGGCTGAAACCAATTACTTACTTTTGTGTTTGGAACGAGGGGCAGAGTGCACTTCTGCAGTTACAGTTTTTAGAGACTTGGGTGGTTCTTTAGGACCCCAGTCCTCTTCCCACTCCTTTTTAAATTTCTCTTCCTCTGCTGTTATCCTAGAGGAAACAAATGCAGTTACACATTCTGAGTACAAATACAACAGCATCAGTATATATTCATCACTGTTATAATTTTTCAGCATATTTGTTTTTTCTCTTTAATATAAGGCATAATAAACTGCTCCTTTGTCATAACCAAATTCCTTTCATCAGTCTGTTTCATTTACTAAGCTATTAAGATGATTTGAAAAATACAGTGTAACTGAGTAAGATA
Source organism: Falcunculus frontatus (assembly GCA_013398115.1). Classification (NCBI taxonomy): domain Eukaryota; kingdom Metazoa; phylum Chordata; class Aves; order Passeriformes; genus Falcunculus; species Falcunculus frontatus. The sequence continues at coordinate 1,369,264 of VZRV01005009.1, forward strand.
TTCTTATTTAACATTGAGACTTATAAGGCCAGTTATATAAACAGCTCCACAGATACTAAGCCAGGAGTGATACACTACAGTACTGACTGTCACCTTGACTGAAGTAAAAAAAAAAAATCTCTCATCTAGTAATTTTTCATTTTTACAACTGGAATTACCTATTAGAAAAAATCAGTTTTAAGTAAAACACTGAGTGACAGAACATCTATCACACACCTAAATCAGACGTCGCAATGGTAAATTACACCTAAAAAGTGTGTGTCTTCCTTCTATATCTTAAATCTATTTTGATGATTGCTTCCTAAACACTGGAGCACTAGTGTTAGTTAGTTCTAGGTTGCCATAAAAAGTGACTCTTCCGAAAAAGAATTAAATACTGTTGAAACACAAACCACATTAAATTTCTTATTCTAGAGAAAAAAGGGAAAAAAACTTAAAAAGAGATGAGAGGAGAATAGACAGATAGAGATAGAGGAGGGGTGTGTGCCTGGGAGTGTCACACTTCAGGAAAAGAGCATGCAAAACAAGTAAATTACCTAGCATGGCACCATGATCAGAAAAAAGGGACATTCCAAACCAAAAACCAGCAAATACCAAGTAGGTGAGAGCAGACGTGCTGAATAACCTAATAACACATAGCTTCATATATGTAGCCTGAAGTGATCCAAGATCTATTCTTGACCATAGCTGGCCTTGAAATAATAACGTGGTGCCAAAATTTACCGGGTCTTAGATATATATGATGTTATTTATACTTGGATTATCTTTTGCATCTCTAAATCAGCTAAAGTAAATTGAAAAAGTATTCACATGAAGTCAAAACACTCTTAAAATCTGCAGCTGAGATCACTATTTAAATTTAGAGGCATTGTCAGGGAACAATGGACAGAATGCTTTTTCATTTCATTTTAGTTAAAAAAAGTTGGTGTCACAATGTAACTTGCAGTACATAGAGTTAGGGACCTCTGCCATTTAGGCACATTTGAAATTTTTTCAAATGTAAGATACCAAAAAAGGGCACAATAACTTTATACAAGGAATTCCTGCAGAAAGGATTCTTAAAAGGCGGCGAGGCATGATCTTCACAAACCATTAACACAGAAAAACATTTTATTTTAGCCTGTCAGAATTGCTCATGAAATCTCAGCTTTTAATTTCATCTTGTTTCCTCTATCACCATTCTCCCCCCTCCTCACCCAGGAGATTGACACTGATTTAACAGTTTGGATTGTGATATGGAAAAGTGCCTGAGGAACACTTGAAAATTATACAAGGAAGTATAAAGCTGTGCTAGACCTCACACTGAGCAGCCCTCAAGGCATGAAACCCCTCCCTGAGCGAGTAAAGACGCTCTTAGTGCAGAAGAACACGGCAGACATCCAACATCCTTTATAACAGACAGGCAATCTACATTTGGAGAACAGAATCATCCTTCACCATAATAGCCTGCTTTTATAGCAGCTTTTGGCTATTGCAGGAATTTCTATAGTAGGCCACAATAAAGAACAGGATGTTATCCATTCCCTGGTATCAGAAAAGGGAAATGCATAAGAATTCATCCGTGTGCTGCAGTAGAGCCCACGGCAGGACTGTCAGAAGATTTTTTTCCTGTGACAGCTGGGGAATATACTTCTTTTTGCACCTTAGAAATTCAGAAATCCCTGCACTTTTTTCTATCAGAAAATTTTAGCTAATGCAGGTACAGGAAGACAGACTCAAGTGGATCAAACGAACTAAAACCCCCTTAATATGTCAAAGTGGCCAAGCTAAAGACTTGAGGGTCAATCTTAGCCCTGAAAGGCTGAATCAAAACAGATATTATTGTGCAACTTGCATTTTCATGCAATTTCCCGGCATCATTTAGAAGGGAAGTTAATTGCTGTGATAACAACTGGTTCATTTCAAACTTCCAAATGTAAAAGAGTGCTTAAGTTACAAATATAGTACTGATCTGTTTCTTAGCAGTACTAATTTTTTTTCTGTTAGAATTAAATGTACTGTTTCAGTGACAACAGAGTAAATAAGTTCTGGGACACAGAACCTCCTTAATCTTAAGTTTGTCTCTATATTAATAATGTATTTTTAAAATAAGTGCTCAACTTCACATCGAATTTATTATTGCCATAAGCCTCATGTTTTCCAGGTGCTGATTTTCAGATCAGTTTCCTATTCTTTAACTGTGGGGTACTTATTAATATGTATTGGGTCCTACAATCAACTAAATGGAAATATTACACAATTTTATTTGAAAGGGACATGCAGAAGGTTTTCAGCCAGACCTAATACACAAGCACCCTTTTCTGGGCGGCATATTGCCTGTGTAAGGCTTTTACTCACTGCTCTATTTCTCTGCGATATCTCTCTTCTTCCTCTGCAGCCTTCTGGGAAATCTCCAGCTTTCTTCTATAATAAGAGGAATTAGGACACCACGATAAAAATAGTATTTTCTGAGTAAGAACCTGAACAAAGTGCGTCAGCATATAGTTTGTAAAAGACATAGACAGTAAATACATATGTATTGGGGGAAAACGCTCCTTTTTAAAAGTCATCTTTAAGATACCAAGGGTTCAGTGTGGTTTCATAGGAACCCTGAGGACATTTCTGATCACCTGCATACCAAGGGCATATAATCTAATTAATTCTTTAAGTCACCACCTCCTTCTGAGATAGGCTCATAGTGTGTTTTTGTACAACTATAGAATTTCTAACTGTCTTGCTAAAAATAAAGGATGTATGGATAGCATCAAGAAAATAACTAATATCACACTGAATCATTGGGGTACGACAGTCAGGGAGCAGAGTGACCCTTCTACTCAAGATGGCTTTGAATGGTACCAGCTTTGAAAGCCCAGAACATCAAGAGCAAGACAGGATAAACATTTTATGGACAGAGACTCTGCAACAGCAAAACAAAGTTAATCTAAGTTGAGAATCTTCTCCCTTCTGGGAGAAGGATCACAGAAATAATTACGTGCTCCTGTCTTCCATGCCCTCTCCAAATCCAAGCTAAATTTTTCAGACTGTCCTAGAGAGAGTTCTTACAATCTCTCTTTCTCCTGCTGCTCTTTGATGATTTTGTTGGTCTCCAGCGCAAGCCGCTTCTGATGCATTAACTCCTGGCGTTCCTGCTCACGGAGACGTGCTTCTCTTTGCCTTTCTTCTTCAGTCATGAACAGCTCCTTTCCCTGCAATCAAAACCACCACCCCAATCAGTTGTGAAAATATCTCATGAATGCAGTTCTTCTAGGAAATCATTCAAAACCAGCTACATAGTAGCACATCTGCCATTCCTTTACATCACTCTTCCCGAGGAACACACCCTGAAAGATCCTCAAAGATCTGACCACTTACTCCAAGGAGCTATTCAAGTTTCAGCCTCTAAGTTATTATGTGCTGAACACCTCAGAAGAGGTTTGCAACTACTGAAGTCAGCAACAGCACTGTAGGGGTCATGCCAAATACACGCTCAGTGTGTCACCCAGAAAAAACTTCACATTATACTTAGTTGACATTTCACTGAGCAAAGAAATGCCAGAGAACACAACACTGAATGATTCCCACTGTGAAGACAACTACACAGTTACTGTGTTTAAATGCCTGGTTGCTGTAGAAATGTGTCATCATTCAGAGAACTCAAATACAGGGCATTTACATGCCCAAAAAACCATATAGTTTATGTATTTTGGTTGGTTTAGTTCTTGTTTCACTTGCTTTACAATTAAGACACCAGCACCATTTTCTATTCAAGAAAGATAGTTCCATAGTGCTATAGGTAGAATCCTTTGATAACATTAATCTAATTTTCATTTCTGAAATTAAAATCCCATGTTAATTAGGAAGGTAGGATTTTTCTTGTCTCTAAAGCACAAAGTAGACAGCTTGAACAAAACCAGGCACTGAGGAATGCCTTTGCACCATGGTAGGGAAACTTTTGCTATCTGTTCTCCAGACAAAGATGTGTATTGAGGAGAGACATGCAAGGTGAAGGAGTGAGGAACAGAAGTCCCATATCAACAATTTGCCATTTTGAGGATACCACCCCAGTGATGCACGTTGGGGTAAATCTCATATTTTTAAAATTGTTAACATAACTGGGAGTTGAAACGAAGTCCTTAGGATGCTGAATTCCTGGAGCTTAATCAACTAGCCCAGAGCATTTGTTTAAACAAGGTCTACAGTGCCTTTGGACAACTTCATCTTTTGTTACTATAAGAGTAGATCATATAAACCGTTAATTCCTTAACGTAGCTAAACAGCATACATGAGCCCTTAGGAAGCAGCTGAAGTGACTTATTAAATCTTTTTTTCCCCTATTTAAGTCAGTTGCAAGGCAATTAGAAAGCACTGTCTTTGATTAGTCCATGGAACTTGATTACCCTCTTGTATATAACTACAAACTTTGCTATAAGAAGGATTAAAGCAGTAAAAACATTAGAACATTCATTGAAAGTCACACTGAAGTCAGAGGGAAGATTTAATTAATTTCAGCTGGCTTTAGATTAGACCTCAAAGGCTTATAGTTCTGTTGCACAGAAGAGTGGGAATGAAAAACTGAGCAATTTTCAGTGTGTCAATACACTAATGAAATCAGATAAACAGTTACAAAAGGAACTAATTTGGAATAAGACTGAGGCATCAGCTATTCAGGATTAAAAATTATTTGTCTCCAATCCAATTCACCTTTCATGTTTCAGCAGATATCTGTTAGAACAGAAGCTCTCAAACATGAGGGACCATGACAATAAAGTTAATTTCCATTCCTTGTCAAGGGAACAGTTTTGCATTGGCCCAAAATTGAAACTGTTTCATTTAAGAATACTTTGTGTCGTATGAAATAATCACACACCACTCAAAACTGTCCTGGTTTGACAGACATATAGACCTTATACAGAAACACAGCCTTTGTTTTTATCAATTTATTTTTACCATTTATTTGCCCAAATAGTAACTTTCACGAATGTTCTGCTTTTACAGATACACTACTTACAGCGCCTGCTACCACAGAGATAGTCAAAGTACGACTACTCTTGAGCACTCTGACAGCCTGCAAAGTAAAACAAAAATCAGTGTGAATGAAGTGATAAATGGCCAGTATGTATTGGATGAAAAATGCTGGTTGCCAAGACTGGAATCTCCAGAACTAAACAGGGGGGTAGTTATGCAAATCTCCAAATTCCCATGTTCAATACACAACCCCTTGAGTCAGTAGCCCAGTATCAAAACATACTTTCTGTGGACAGGGAAACAGGACAGATATTTAGTAAACTGCCAACAAATTAGGAGAATTAAGAAGACTTGACTTTACCTCTTTATGATCCACATTAGAGAAGTCCACACCATTCACCTCAACAATCTGATCCCCAACCTAAAGAAATCAACGCAAATTTTAGTACAGATACTAAGTTAGTACATATATTAAATGAAAACAGAAAGAGATGTGCTCTCTAACACCCTTCACACAACAATCATGGGTACTGGCCAAGTGCAAGGGGAACAGACTGGAAACTGGTCAGGCTTGCACATCCTCTTACACTTGGATCTCCTATTGCCACTGCTTGGGATCAAATCCTGAGCTTGAAGGAATATTGGTCTGACATTGGTCACTCATGTTCTTAAAATTTTAGGAAACCACCTTAATTTAAAATGTAACCACAAGGTATTTCTTCCCCATGGGAAAAACCCCCCACCAAACAATAATACCAACACAGATAGTGCTTTCCAGAGATTCAGAATCCTAGAAGTTGTGAATACAAACCAAGAATTTCTGGTGGTACCTACCCTGAAGGTGGTAAACTTACCTCTAAGCCCACCTCTGCTGAAAGAGAGCCCGGCTTAACATTGCTGATAAAAATGCCCGGTTTTTGTGTTGGACCACTGGAAATACTGGAAATGTAAAAAACCCCAAATATTAATAGGTTAATATTTATAGAATAATATTTATGGAATAATACAGTGTAATGTAGTGAGTAGTTTTAGTTGTTTTCTCATAATTTGTTTTTGATTAAAGAATATTTATGGTATTAGCCAACTCTGAAACAAACACCAAAAGTTGCCAGTACACAGGGTTTATCATCCTTTTTTTCTATTCTTTACACCACAAAACTGGTTTTAAAGAAAAAGAAAAAATAAAAATATTCAAGCTTCTGTATTTTGCCTTACATGCTGAAACTTGTCTGTATGCTGACCTACACTGTCTAAAGGACCAGGACACTAATGATATTTGAAAGCAAGAAAGTAACACAATGAAGAATTGCTAATTATTCACTGAACTGCAAGATACTGTATGTATAAAACAATGGGTTTTTGTTAGGATTATTTAACAGAAGCAAGAAGGATGTTTCAGCCAGAGGCCAACATCTAGCTCAGGAACTTTACGCTGCCATCTAAGCTGGGCCTAAACACAGAAACTACTTTTGTAGGTTATATATCCAACAAGTGATGCTGAGCCACCCCTCCAGGTTTGTAAATATTTTTTTTAAAACCTTTACATTCTCCAAATTACACGAGAGACAAATCCTGATAATTTCAACTGTGTATTTCCAAATATATAAGAAATCCTACAATACCCCTTCTACTCCAAAACCTCCATAAGTATTGCAAGGACAGGAGTCCAAGAATCCCAGAATCATACTTCTAAAATCTCTTGCAAATTCAGCATTAATTTTAGGAACTGGATATAGCTTTGTGATGGTGTTCTAGTTCTGAAACAGGTCAGAGAAAGCACTCTAAGTGCAGGGAGTGAACCTGACAGTGGATAGTGCTGGAATTTTCTACATTACTGAGCAGTTTTTAAGTATTTAAGGATGTAAAAGCATTTAAAAGATCCAATTCCATTCCACTAAGGCACTTTTACTCTTCTCTTATTTTTAAATTTAAAAGATTTTTCCTTTGCAACTGAACTTTTAACACAGGTACTTATGCTTTGCCTAAAGACACGTAACGTGTGCCACAGATATCCTGCTGTTGCAGTTCGCCTTCCTGATCCAGCATGGATCTTTATTTTCCTGACATCCTATCAAAGAAGGACGGAAATAACTGCCTTGAGTGTCTCATTTAAAAAACAGTGACATTAAATAAAAAATGTGTACCCACCTGCATCCCATGCCTTTTGTACCAATCAAGCTAATGAAGACTTTCTTTTCTTTATTGTCTCTCCCTCCAGAAGAAGCAAGCCCAGCAACACTGCCCTTTCCTTCCTGTAGAGGGATGAAACAATGCTGCAGATGTTAATTCAGTCTTGAATTCATATCAAGACGACTATAAAATTTCATGCTGCCAAGATGAATCCCAGCCAGCATCAAGATAAGATTCAAGGTCCTATTCAAGGCTCCAAGGTCCTATCCTGCTGGAAATGAATGTGGAGTTCTTTCAGTGGAGCTGCATGGCTGAGGTGAAAGACTGAACTTATCTATTTGGAGAAGATTACTTAAATAGTCAAACTTTGTCTTCAGAAAAGGGTGAAGGAAAATTAGAGGAAAGTGATATGGCAAAATAATAATTTAGATGTTCCCTGACAAAAGGGCTGGAGAAATACATGACAAGGCTCACTATTTAACTAAGTCTTTCTTCCTGAAAGCAAAAGAACAGTAATTGTGGTATTTCTTTTCACTTCTGCAACCCTTATAAGTCACTTGCATTCAAAGTTGTAATTCCTCCACTAATATGCCTAAAACAGGTCCAATAATCTGATGAAGGTTTATGTAGAACTACAGCCTGAGTAGTTAATAAGCTCAAGCAAAATGAAGTATCAGGTAATGAGTAAAAGCAATTTCATTTGTGTCCTGCACTTTCCTTACCTAATAGCTCTAGAATCACTTCATATCACAAAAGATGTTTCTCACAGAATACTTTCAACAAGATATTGCGTTATAGTAATGCATACAATAGTTTCTCTAAAAAGGTCAGAGGAGAAAGTGTTTCAGAACACTACAGATTCCCCAGAAGACATCTAACAAAATATTGATTTCTTACCCCAGAGTCTGACACAAACTGATCCACATATTGCCATTTAAGGGGTTCATCTGCTGAACTGGAAAAAAAAAAAATTAAAATAATGGGAAAAAAAAATCCTCAATATATTCAAGAAGCTACTTTGGAATGCGGCCTTCTCTTTTGCATCCACAACTTCCTTTGGATGTCATTCACATCTGGTTTATTTCCCAGGAATTTAAATAGAACATCAAACAAATGTACAATTATTTGAGCTGCTAAAGGTTGAACATAAAATTGATAAAACCCTCTCAAGTGAAACCATTTTAGGAAACTAAGAAAGACTGTAGAACTAACCATAACCACTCGAACATCTTACACAAATGTCTATGCAAAACAGCACCTCCTGTCATTAACATTTCTCGAACATTCCACTTAAAGATGCAGATTTGCGACAAAAACTGGAAGAGAAAAACAATTTTAAATTTTTCTGAACTCTGAAACCATCATCAAATGCTACATACACAGAGAAACAGTGGAGCTCTCCATCAAACTAGATGAATTGATAATTAAATTTTGAGGAGATGTCCATGACAAACGAGGAAATAGAAATTGGTTCATTTAAGTAGGCAACCGGTATAAACTCAGATTCATCAAACAAGACATCTGCCTGTTCATTAAAAAGGATGTGACATTTTAGTCAGCATTCACACATTTTCATAATTAAAAACAGATTCTTTGGATAGAAGAGGCTGTGTGCAAATGAATAATCTAATTTGTTTTCAAATGAAAAGCCATTACCTTTTGACGGGTATCATGCCAATATCTGGAAAAAAAAAAATTGTTACGTTTCTACAGACCGACAGCAATCTATTAATAGCAATCTTCGGTGATAGAGGGGATTTTTTGCATTACTTACGTCTTACTTTTATGGACACGATTTTCTTTGTACGAATGAGGTTTATGACTTCTTCATGTGTGCACGACGAAATGGAATATCCATTTATGCGCACTATCTCGTCTCCAACCTCAAAAATGGAAGAGAGAAGAAAAAAATAATTGTGAGTTAACATTTTAAAAAGTTTTTAAGATCAGATACAATCTGGCAGTGACTTGATGCAAAAGTTAGATAATGTTGATTAGTGAACACTTTCTGAAATTCAGGTAATGTCCAGATAAGACTTATGTGTATTTTCTTCTTTTATACTTCAGCAGCTAAAGTTTGCTTTTACCATACGTTTTCTGAAATACCTTCTTAACTATTTTTGATGTATAAAAACTAAACTTGGTCTTTTCATCCTGCCTGATTCTGGATTAAGAAAATGCATTATTTTAATGGACTTTACCTCTTTGTCTTTGTTTGGGGACCATGCTAACATTTATCGGCAATCCAATGGCAGCACCCCAAGGACATTCCCTCGCGGTGTTCAATTTACTGGTGTAGAATAGACAGGGTTCTTTCAGCCACTTCTATAAAATTTCAAATCTTATTTATTAGAATAGAATCAAAAAGTTTCCCTTCCTCTAATATAAATCCAAATTTGATATGCTATGATGACTGGAGTAGAAATTTCCAAATTTCTACAAACTCTGCCTAATGATCCTCTTATCCAGGTAGGCTGAGAAGGAATCAATGATGAATACATTGCCCACTTCATTTAGGGTAGTGCTTTATTATCTGCTCAAGATTACACTGAAAAATGCCAAGTCCTGGCTAGAGCACCCTAAGCAAAGACTTTTATTTGATGTGAACCATGTGATGTGGCTGTATGAAAATTAGTGTATGATGTCTTCCATTATCAATGCAGATCCATCCATTGCACAATAAGATATACAAATGATTACCAGGAAATCACCTTAACAAACCATCAACAGTATCATCTTATACCTCTGATCTCCACAAGGTCAAAGCCAAATACTTTGGCTTTACTGCTCTCCAACAGCATTTGCTCTGAAGTACCATGAATATTTGCTGTGTAAAATGTATTTAAGGAGACTTTCCTCATTAACATCGACAGCATAGGATTTTTTTCTTAGTTGATGAAACTTTGTGTGAGTCCTCACAAATGTCTCTGGTTCCATGGCAGCATTATCCCTAGTTAATGATTGCCTAAAATGTTCCATTTAAAGACTAAAGTGTCAAGCTCCCAAATTTCACTTTAGGCTTAAGTTTTCCATGCTGGTATCTGCGTGGAGCCGATTTCAAGTTTCGGCAAAGCTAAAGCAACTATTTTTATTCAACAAAATTTGGGTGGAATGCATGATCATGCTCATTAAAAAAAAAAAATCTACAATTACTTTGGTGAGAGGCTCTGTGCTTTCATTTTAGACGAGAGGAGTGAGTGGAACTGGAAGTAGGAATTCTTCAATATAGCCCGTGTTCTATAGACTAACACGCACAGAGACAGGGCTACATTTGGGTGACAGGACATCGTCATGCTGTCACCTTCTGCCTTTTTTCATATGCAATAATGGCCATTGAATCTTCCTACTGTGATCTGTCCAACTGGAAAAAAAAAGCACAAACAACAAAACAAAAAACCCCCACCAATGTATCTTGTTTATTTCTTTCACAAGCTTTTCTGATTCTTCTGGGAAGAGTCTCATGCTCTGCAATACTACACAAAACACTAACAACATGTCCACTCTACCAGCTCCTGTGTCACCCTTTCTACTGAAGCTGAACATTTTTGTCTGATGCAACACAGCATCAGAAGGCTACAAAAGCAAAGAAAACTGTCCTGCAGAACAGAACACGCTTGCAGAGGCAAAACAGGACTGTGGTCCCTAGCCCCTGACCAGCAGGACAGCCGCTCCCTCTGCTGGGCATCCAAAAAATCTCATCCAGGGCTATGGCCTGCACTCCTAAGATCCTGACAGTTTTTATTTATGCCAGTTGGACTTTTAAAATAATCTTTAATAAGAGCAGAAATAGGTCAGTAATGAAGGCTTTTGAAGATACAACCTGTGGTAAAAATGCAGAATCAGATAAGAAAAGCATACAGGGTCTGCAGTTTAGAGTTACACCCCCGATAGCTCTTGCTGTCACTCATTTAACCAACTTATTCCAAAGATTCAAAACCACATCCATCCACCCAATCCACTTCCTGTTGATTTTACATATGTGGTGGAGGGGGGTGGGCTTTTGTTCGATTGTCGTTTAGTTCAAGATCCCCCATTTACTCACGTCTTCCACATCATGCGGACTGTAACAGACCACGGAGCCTGGGTTTGCACAAACCCAACCCTTTAGAAGGGTAACTCATCCTTCTGTTACTGGCTGCAATGCCTTTATGCACAGACGCCCCCCAGTTTTAGGGCTGCAAAGGATAATGCCACCATGAGGCTTCTGTATCAGGAGAACTGGTGTTGTTCAGCATTCACTGAGTCAAATCTGTTCTCATCTCCCCAAGAGGCACTTGCAAAATTCTAAATGCACACAAGAACATATTTTTATTTTTCCCTCCAGTATGGGAATGAGCTTTTCCCATACAGATATTTTCAACACTCCTCTTTACTAGACTGTCATCTAATTTCTGAAACTCAGTGCTCTTCACTCAACCTAGTGACATTTATATTGCTGGCATACAATGACTGAGGATGCTTTACAAAAAACCCAATCTAGGCTGAACTACAGGAGATGTATAGGCATACAGCAAACTGCTTCTCGTTAGGATACTTGAACAGCTTTTCCTGAACAAAGGTGTCTAATACTGGGGTGATTAATAGCTGTTTTCATGTATTTTGTTACTTTTGTACTGGTATCACTGTATACCAAACCTGATGAATCAGAGCTGTAGAGATAAAAGCCTGCGGGACTGAGTAGAGTAGAACAGTAACAATTATTTTGGTATTATATCACAGTTTCCCCTTTCCCTATCAAACAGAGAGATGACAGACTTTTTAGAAAAAAGATGCAAACCTAACTTTTCTCAAGTAAAATGCCTATTATTTGTAACTTTTAATGTGAGAAATATAATATTTAGTGCTTCTAGGAAATTGAAGGGGTCCATATAATAACATCAACTGTTTCAAATTTCCTATTTTGTATACTTCTTCCACTTTCATCATTCACACCAATCTCTTTGTATTCAGCAGAATCCTCACACACAAGTATCAAAAAGCAGTGGAGGGGGGGGGACACGAAGTCCATTTCTTAATGGAAGGACAAAACACTTGTGCCTTTTAGAGAAACTGTAGTCAAAAAAGGGTCAAAACTACAAGTGCCACAGATAATCTTCATTATTATTTGGTTATGTTAATGTAACTTGGAAAGTACTTCAAGGAGAAATCATGCAATCTGAACTGGAAATTTTAAAAGCAGCAGGATGTAAAACTGATGGTATAATAGAAAATCATTATACCTTTCTAAGACAGCATTTTTGGGATAGAAAATGTGTAGAGATTTTGTTAAATAAAGCAGGTGGGTGAAATTTCAGAAGCAGTTGGCTTTACTGTGAGACAGCAATTCAGAACAATGGGCTGCCTGTCAGGTCTTGTTATTCAGCGAGGTTCAGAAAGTGCCTAGTGCCACCTATTATTCAGGCACTTTAGGCTGAGCTTTAACACCACATATCAAAAAACAGAAGCCAGGCGGTTACAGGAGCTGCAAAGCACCATCTGCCCATATTAATTCATATAATCTAACCCTAACAAAACCATAGTCAAACAAACTTCCCCCTCATTGTACCTACTTTGGCTGCTAAACCCTAACCATGTTCTAAGTTGCAGTAAAGTTTGTGCACTCCAGCCCAAAGACCCTTTACAATCCCACTCACTGACACCAACATGTACCACGATGACCTCAGTCACAGAAAGCCATGGGGCCTTTTTGTCTACTGAGAAACTAGGAAAACTGACATCCTTATAGGAGCAGAACAGCTGAACATAACTCCTTATCCAGTGATTGTGTCTAAATGCTAGTCTGAAACAAGCAGAGCTGCAACACAGCATTAAGATCTATGTCCTAGCACGGTCCTTTATTGATCAGCATCATTAGTGCCTTCCAATATTTTCCAGGAGATGTTTACAAAAGCCATGTAAGTGACTGGTCTCAGTCTTTTACTCAAGTTTCTTTCAGTGGAGGAAGGAAGCAGATGGAATCCCTCCACTGAGCTAATAACAGCCTAGGAAGAACTCCCTGGTCTACACTTCCCATTCTCGTTGTGTAATGTAGAAGATGAGGAACATGAACTTTTGTCGTGCAAACTCTGAGAGGGTGCATCAATGTCCTTTTCTGCAGTTACCTACTGGCAAACCCCATGCTTAAATCAGGCTGATAACACATTCAGCACAAGGTTTGTGCTGTCCTGTAACACCCTCTCAATTCTAACTACATACAGAATTCGTGGTTTTGTTCCAAGAAGTTGTTTCTAAAGCATCCAGGGAGCAAGTCACGCACCTGTGCAGAGCAGGCTGACAGAAGATGGAACTAATTCAGTGGTGATTCTGAATGGGATATATAGGTATGGATGCACAAACAGAAGGGCACACACATGCATGCAAACAGAGAGAGGAACAGCTTAAGTTTTAGAAAGCTTTCAGCATGAGTGACACAAACATGTAAGCCTAACTTCAACTGCCTTGTTGACAGAGATTTATTTTTATTTTTTAATCTAAGAGATTTGTGAGGTAATACTGAAGCATATCTACAAAACATGCTAACTTAATTAAACACTGTAATGAATCATACCAGTCTAATATATTTTGGACTAGTATTAAATATAATCCTTAGCCATCAATACTTTCAGCAAGTATTCAGGCTTGACAAATTAAAAGTAGCCAGGCATATTAGCCTTTCCACTCAGAAACTCAGACCTTTAATCAGACTGATCAGACTGATCAGACTAATCAGACTGATCAGATTCAAAGTCTGAGAGAAAGATGCAGACATTTGCCACAGCAATTTCTCAGTTCTATTTTCACTGAGCAATGCCACATCCAAAAACAAACCTAAGACCCAAAACTTCATTAATGCAAATTGCATAAGTATTGCAGTGTTTCTACATAATTATTTTTGCCAACGTTATTGGCAAGTATGTAAAATTCAATCCCAGAAAGTGCAATTCTATGCAGTACAGAGGACACTGGGAATAGTCAAAAATATGTTCTTTCTTTTATTGATTAAACCAAAACCGCCACAGTTAATACAAGAAGTTCAAGCAAACATTTTATTACACAAATTACATCTGTCCAAGGTGGAATTAACACTTTTAGTATTTATATGCTCTGTTCTACATTTAAGCAGAACTTGGCAACTCAAAACAGTCTTCCACAGTCTAGAGATCTTTCTGTCCATCTGCTTACATATAACTCTCGGTACTCATGAAGTATAAACATTCCAGAAAAATATTTAGCCTTCAAAAATTATCATATCCCCAACAAGAAAAAAAAAAGTTTAAATATCATTAAAAACAGCAAAATGAACAGTGTTAATGACTTGATTCACCACTGGTATAATGGTATTTACCATGGCATTGACTTACATACCGCAGGACTTCTATTAGAAGAGATAAAGAGCTCCTTAGAGAAAGCAATTTCTAAATGTTAAAGAACAACCCTTAGAACAACGTAACAGTATATGAATATAATTTTCTTACCTGAAGTCCAGCATTGTCTGCCTGTCCTCCTTTAACTAATTGGGAGATGAAGAGGCCACAGCTGAATTCCACTCCACCTCTTACACTTAATCCAAGCCCTTCAGGATTCAAACGATCCAATCTCACCTCTTTCAGCTTTCTGCAAAAATGGAAACACTTGAGTGTTCAGCTGCATAACACCTTCTCTCAATAATGTTTCATACGAAAGTTAGACATTATTTTTCTCTGATATAATTTAGGCACTTTAAAAAGCAAGTTGACTGAAGTTTGGATGGATGTGTGTTAACTAAAGCCATCAAGTTTATTCATCCGAAAAGACATTTGCAATCACTGAAACTGTTTTTAGAGGGTTAGAGCTATGAGAATTTTTTTTTAATTATAGGAAAAATGGAAAAGAAAGAAAAAATGAGAAAAGATTGGTTTTGACTCCTTTACTCTGCTTTTACTAGATTAAACTACTTGGCAAACAATTTTTAGGCAGCTGTACTTTTAGCAAATATAGCAAAAGTAAAATAACTATTCCCAGCTCTACACAGATGAACAATATTTTACTCTGGATTCACCTGGAAGCACAGTACTTCCTGCTTGTATTTAAGTTAGCTGCATTTTTTTTTCTGCATTCTCTTACCGTGATCGTTTGGGTGTAAGCTGATCATACTCCACCTGGTGTTTTAATGGGATGAGTGGGCGGATAGCATCAAACAGAGGCAACCTGCTTGGTTCATTGATCACGAGTTTTAGGTCCCCCACAAGCACTGGGAGATTCATAGACCTGCAAAAACACAGTAAAAAAATGAGCACAGGTAATCAACACACCAACAAAAAGCTTTGTTTTATAAGTTGTTGTGCGTGCGGCTTCAATATTTGTGTGTCCGTTCAAGCTACCAAAAAAGATAATGATGCAGATACTTGTTTGACAAAAGCAAAATAGCCTCTGAGAAAGCAAACCTTCAGTAAATAAAGAATACTTGATTCAAAACATCTGAAGTCTTCTATACATTCACAGTATAGATCTTTTACAGTCATACACATAACATTTATAGATGACATCTCTAATTTCATTCTTAGAGCGCCCACAAGATTTATGGAATCATTTGAAAATAACTTTCCAGATTACACACACCCGCCTACTAGGTTTTTGTTTCCTTACTAGTTAGGGATCCTTGTAAGTAAATCTAGGCTACAAGCTTCTTCCTTTCCTGAATTTGTTTCCTGAACTTCCTTTCCCGACAACTTGTTTCAATTCAGGAAAAAAAAATAATCACAATATTCAGTAGCTACAGCAAAGACTTGGTTTAAGTTTAAATTTTTGTTCAAAATCAAATTTGATGGGTGATCAACTAATAAACAAAACCTACAGAAGTTAAACTGCTGTGAACATCTCTTTCATGGGAGCTATGCTGAGTGGTCTCCTTGAAATTATCAGCACTGAGGTAGTTACAGGTTACAAAATATACTTTGTTGTACAGCAGCAGGAGTGGAGGAACAGCTAGGGTTGAGTGGAGCTATTCCTATAAAATATCCAGTTAAACTTTGTATTATTTGGTGTTTCCCTTCTTTTAATTTACATTTCCTGGCATGCAACTTTTCTGAGGCATGGGCAGTGAAAATACAGGATCAGGAACACCTATATGGGATTAGAGGTCAAATACTTCTGGAAATGCTATTCACAGGAAGCAGACATTAAGTGTTAACTCCAACAGCAACTGCACATATTTTTGCCCTGGGATATTTCATAATGTATTCCCAGGAAGTGATATGGGATCAGTATAGCTTCACAGAGATATTGAAAATTTTGCCCAAGTCATTGCAATCTTGGAAACTGAAGAAAAGTTGCCATATGCATTGTTAATTTTGTAAGTGCAAGAAGATTTTAAATAATTCAGATCTACGGAACCAATTGGCTTTCCAAACAACAGTCTTTATGAATGGAAAAGCAATTAGACAGACCTGAGTGAAACTGAATCAGATATGCAGCTGAATACCCCCATAACTATAGCTCAGTGCAAATATCAGATGGAAACGTCTCCATTTCACTCGGCTGAGATGCTTTAATTACGATATGAATGGAAACAATGTCTATCAGAGCCACTTGTCTATGATTAGTGGAAAATACATTCTCATTGTCTTTGAAAAACAATGGTTTAGAGGCTGGTGTCATTCTCAATGACACAAGTCTGAGGCAACTGTGGTTTAAATCAGTTCAGCAAAAGGACTGGTAATAGGCCTATCACCTTACCAATTTTTTACCATTGTGCCGTAATAAGCCAGAGCCATTAAACATGCCAAACAGATTCCAGCTTTTAAATTTTGCCAGCTTTCTGAAAAACAGTTTCAAAATTTTTATCTGAAAAGTTAGCAAAAAAATCTTTGAAAAGCAATGTCAATGAAAACCTTTGTGCATGTGGCATTGATAATATTAATCCAATAAGCATGATTTGGAAATGTTAAGGAATTTCATTAATGCTCTCTTCCTGTTTCCCAAGAACAGTTTTACCATGCAGGAGCTTCACGCCACGCACCCCCAAATATGAATCCACAAAATGCTTTTACAAAACTGCCAAGTCATAAAACCAAAGTAACTGTATAAGTAATTACAGACATGCTCCTTCTTTGCCTGTAAGTTATGCTGTGAAACCACAAGATATCATTAAACAGGACAAAAACCTCTTATTTCAGCTGCATTCCTAGTAGCATATAGAAAGACCATTTAAAATCTTGATTATTAATTCTTCAAATTTAGAAATACCAGTAAAATTCTACACCAACATATATAAAGCTAGATCTTACTGGTGGTACATCCGCAGCACATCATAAAGGTAATCCTTCTCCGCTTCATTGTCAATTAATAGATTGACCTGAAAACCCAAAAACATTATCGTTAATCTCTGACTTAATAGCCACAAATGCTGAACATAAGAGACTTTCACAGATTCTTAAGCCATAAAGCAAAGATTTCATCAAGGAAAAAGAATTTTTTTAAGATAAACATGTTTTTGCAACAGAGCATTACCTCACAATGTCACACTTACAACAAGACTTTCTAAAATTAGTGTCACAACAATTAGGCAAGGTGGTGAATACTGATATATTCTGTGCGCTAGATTTCCCCTCAGCAGTAGTATTACTACAATAATATAGTATTTTTCTTACCTGATAATCACTGTACTGTTGAATAAACGTCTTCAGAAACCTTTTTGGCCACTCGTTAATGTAGCACATGCTGTCACAGATAAAGCCACCACACTGAGATATAATCTATGTCCTGTCGTCCAAACCACCGATTTCAGGAGCTCACTTATAGCATTATGCAAACTGCTGCACCTCTGTTCCTCTTGGCTCCAGCTCTTAACTGATAGAACTCGCTAGTTATTCTTTCCTCCCCCACTAATAGTACCTTTACCTAAACCAGTGTCATATTACTATGCCTTCTCTTGGATAATTACAGTAAATTAAAGCAAAAGAAAACCAAACCCAAATTCTTACATGAGGAGTTCAGTTTATATTCAGTGAGAGTGAGACCCCCACTAATCTTACTTGTAGTGAGAGGTCACATCACATTAGTTTTACATCTGGACAAGCCTGATGTTTAGGAAAACAATTTACATCTGACCTAAAGGGTACTATTACTGTGACGTGAAGACTGAGAAGCAATTTGCATACTTAAAGAAAGGCCCTTTCTTTCTAGGTTTGCAATGGTTTGTATTATGTTCTAAACTAAATACATGCTTCATATTCCTTTTGTCCCACTCGGCTCTCTAAAGCCAGCAAGACTTCACATACCAGTGGTTTTCTATTACTTGTACCTTTTGGCTCTCTAAAGCCAGCAAGACTTCGCATACAGGTGGTTTTCTGTTACTTGTCTCCTCTGGAAAAAGACACTTTCAAAACACCTAAAGGCCAGAAAGCTCCATGCAGGTCAAGACTGCTTTACAGTAATACCAGGGAGTAAACCAATTTATTCACAGTGAATTTTAAAACACAGAGGATAAAGCCTGACTTAAAAGGAAATAAAATGTTTGCAATCAAAACGTCACTGATACTGTGCACAGACTCAAGGCAAGGCTAATTGTAAAAGTAAAACAAGATGAAACTAATTCCAGCATCCATTTTTTCACCTCCCTGACAGGTAAAATACAGAGCCCAATCCCCAGTGCTAGCTAAGATACTGTATGAGCTGTGTCCCACAAAGAACATTAAATGTTTAAGTTCATCAACCCTGCACAGCAAAGGGCAAAATCATCATCATCTCTTCTCCTGATGGGACAAATAAAGAGTAACAACATTTCATTTTTCTCCCAGTATGCTAGCTGGTGGATAAATCCCCATTTCCTCTCAGGAAATGAAGGACCACATCTAAATTCTGCTATTCCTTCTCACAAAACAGTCAGTCTTCCTGTTTGACTCCTGCGCTTCTTATTCTGCACCAGCAACTTCCTTATATTCTGACAAAACCCAGCACCCAAATGACTTCTAATATGTTCAGACTGCTACAACTGGGTTAATCATCTTGGGCCACCCCTACACATGAGTCACTCTCATCCTGCTGCCTTCTATTCCACCAATTATCACTGCATCATAGCCACCTGCATCTCTTGCCAGTTTCCTAATTTTTTAACTCCTCTGGATAGTCTACTGTAGATATTAGCTTTATCTGGGCTTACCACCAGCTTCTAAAAGCTGACTCTAATTTCATAAATCCTAAAATAACCTGCCCCCCACTATCTTAAAAAAAAATTTAAAAAATCAGTGGTGACATGGTATAACTTGGATCACAGAAGTATTTTAGTACCTATTTCTCAAGAAAATTGCCGTAGAGTCACAGGATAGGTGATTTCACACCTTTTAAACCAAAGATATTAAAGAAAAAACATCTGGACACTGCCCTGGACAATCTGTTCTTGGTGGCCCTGAGCATGGGGAGTTGGGACAGACAACCTCCAGGTGTCCCTTCCACCCTCAACCCTCTCTGATTATTCAAAGAGTCTTCACAGTAGTTGCATCATTTACAGTCCTAGAATACAAAGAGTTGCTTATGCTCTATTTCTCACAACAGACATTGCACTGTTTTTCATAGAAATTATTAAGAAATCATCACACAATCTGCACCTACATACAAAAAAAAAAAGAAAAAAGCAGTCTGTCAAGAAGTCTAAGTTTACTCAGTGGAATGGAAGCTGTGGGGAGGAAAAAGCACTTTTTGGTGTGGAAGAAGTTCAGATGACAATAATGCACTATATTAGCACTAGCCCAATCTGTCATGCTTCAAAGAAGAGTATGAAGTCCTATTTAAGCTACATAGATTCTGGAAAGCTACTAAAGGAAAGGGAAGAACTGGCCAATATATTTGCATATATTACATACTTTACATTGCTGCTTGGTTGATAGGGAAACTGATTAAAATTGCAAAGAAAAAAGAAACTAAGAAAAAAAGAAAATAAAGGAAGTGGCCATTAACTGAGGAAATTTAGATCCTGGAGTGAGCATCTTCGCTGGTATGTCACAGAAGAAGTAAGCATCGGAGGCTGTGGATGCCACAGTGGTCACTAGAAGCAGGATGATAAAAAATAAAGAAAAAAAAGACCTGTTTCAATGTCTTCTGACTCAGATAAAGTTGTCACTGATATCTGCATCCCAGCTGTTTGCAGCAACACTGACAATACATCTCACATTATCAGGGGTGGGGCTTGAATGATTTATGAATTATAGGAGCAATGAAAGGGAGAAGGTTTAAAGTTCAAGACAGTAACCACCCACCGAGAAACCAGACTCTTTACAGGAACGTTGCACAACCCACTGTTGAGTTATACAGTAATAGGGAGCAAGGCAGAATCAAGGGGCTAGATGGCTACAGTCATCACTATGGAATATCCAGGTCCTTAATGTTTTTGAACTCCAGTTTGACATACGGAGGTTTTTTTGCAGTCCCTCTAATTCCTCCTAACAATCCTTTAATTAATATGTTTATCACCCGGTGACAGATTCTTCTACAAAACATTACATTACTTTGCAGAAATTTTGTCCTAGCTGACCAAAAAAAAAAAAAAAAAACCCAAACCAAATCGACCACCACTTCCTTCACAAAACAAAACAAACCCCCAGAAAACACTACAGAAAACTTTAATCTGAGAGAGTCCTAAACGGCTTGGCAAAAACATCTTTTACAAATGTAAACTATTTTCCTCTTCCTTTCCTTAATTAGAGCTTTTTGAGCATTCTTCGCTCATACAATTTTGCGCTCTGCCGAGCACTTATTTAACCGGGTAAAGGACAAAACGACGGTGCCAGGCAGCCGGAGCCGCTCCATGTATCAAGTGCATTTACACATGAGTGCACACGCACAATCGCGCCGGGGAATGTTAAGGTGGAACCGCAGCGGGCACCGCCAGCGCCTGGACTTCAGCACCTGCCCTGTGCCTGCCCCTAGCGGCACCGGCTGCCACGGGGTAGTAAAAATAAATTGTACCGAGCCCTGAAAAAGCTCATGCACTGCGGAACGTTCGTCTTCTCTCCCTCTACTTTCTAAAGGTTTTAACACCCATCATCCCCTCCCCGGAGGCTGCCACCCGCGCCACTGGCAGGGCAGTGCAAAGTCCCCGAGCTCCTGCCTTCCTCCGCCGGGGCTCACCGGGGCAGAGCCGTGCCCGGCTGAGGGGGCTGCGCTGCCCCAGCCTCTGCTGCCGGGGAGGCGGCCCCGTTTGTCCCCGCTGCCTCACCTTGTGCCGGAACTCGCGGGCGACGCGGCGCTCCATGGTGCGGGCTGCGGGCGCGTTGCGGGCGCTGCGCGGGGCGGCTGCGCGGGCGAGGCCGCGCCCCGGGGCGGTGGGAGGCGCGCCCGCAGCTGCCTCCAGCATCCCCGACATCGCAGGGGACGAGCAGGCGGGCACCGGTACCCTCCCTTCGATCCTCGGCCTGGGCTACTTGCGGCCGAAAGGGCGGAGAAAGAAAAAGTAAAAGGAAAATAAACATCCATCCATACACGGCCCCCCGGCCCGCGGTGTGCTACCTGGGCTTTTCCCTGGGCTGATTTTTCCTTCTGGCGCTCCTCAAATGGCACAGAGCTCCCATACTCCTGTTAGCGGCACGCATGGATGTCGCTAACCCAAATAGTTAAGGAAAGCACGAAGATGTGAAGTTTAAAGCATGCTAACACACGGGTTAAAAAAAAAAAAAAAAAACCCAAAAAAAATCTAAGCTCAAACAAAGAGAAAAAATTGCTTCAATAAATTGTTGTACTGCAAATAATCTCAAGTTCTTTATTTCTAGGTAAGCAAAATGAAGCTGATGCATCGCTGTCTAAATCTGACTTCCCCCACTTTCCCACTAACAATGTTGTTGCTTACAAATAGAGCCTCTGACGTGGCTGCTGTGAGTGACTGCAGAAGAATCAAGCTCGGAGCACCCGAAAAGAAACCTATTTCAGACTAATCTCTTTCATACTATTTTGTCTTGAGCTGGTTCTTCTCCCACTTTCCCTACTGCAGTACAAAATCATGGATTTCTGCAGTCAGGAGGGTAACAAGTGGAGGACATCTGCTAACCCAAGTCTCTTGGTCTCCAAGCAGAATCACCTTTAACCACATAACTCCAGAGACAGCAGGGTTTACTAAAGAACAGGTAACTTACCTACTCCTCCTTCCAACAGAGTGGGAACTTATATGCATACATATGAAGGTGTGATTTTTTTTAAAAAAATCCATACTTCCATGAAACCCCCTGGGTTCTCCTTTATTATTTCTGTGGGATAACTTTTGTGAGCTATACCAGCTCCTTAGAAACTGCCCTTGCCCCTTTCAGATGATTTTGCTGTATTGGAACATTTTAGCTGTATGTACACTACCGATTTCTCATATCAGGTGTCAGGAATAAGAGAGGAGTGCATATTAAGCCTGTATACAAACTACTGTACAAACAACAACAGTTGTTTCCAGAAAACAATTTTCTCTTAAAATTTCAACTATTAATACATAAATCACTTTTACCTAAGTTCCAGTACCACACAATACCGAAGTATTCGAACCAAGTGTTAAACACACAGATACAGAATTTCTTCCATGCACATGCAAAACAAAATTGTCTTATATTTGAAGCACACATAAAAAATTTAAAGCACACATTAAAGCCCACGTACGTGGCCTTTAAATTTACATATAGTCTAGAAAAATCATTGGTGTCTATCAATCGTTTCCAGAAGGCTTTACAGGAAGAGATCTTTTACAAGTTCAAAGTTACATACATTTGAAAGAAAACAACTGGTTTTTATTTTACAGATAAACTTCCCAGGAGTCAGAAACTCCACCAAGTAGTAAACAATTGTGGAATTAACGTCACTTGGTGATGTGAAAACTGCTCCGAATCAAAATGTAAAGGACACAGCGCAGAAGGAAGACAAATTTGGTGGGCTGTTAGTCTGCTGTTACATGAATTCCTGTGCTCTACTGTGCAAAAATACAAAGCAAGCACACAAAGCTAACTCGCGTTCCAAAACTGGAAGTTGGATAATCAGTAAATTTATGATACGGTTCTGAAGTTTTCATTGCTTCAAATGCATCGTATTAAAAGATGGTATAATTATGGCTGTTTAGTATTTTTAGATAGTGAAATCTTTCCTAGGAAGAAATCAAATTGCATCTAAATTGGGTCTAAATTAGCCTCAATTCTTGCTTGCTACTTGTGGCATTAAGGGAAGATGAATAAAGTGAGCAGCTCATTTAGTAGGCAAAGAAATACATTAAAGTGTGTGTTGTGTAACTTGATTCCTGTTGCTTTTATCTACTTTCTCTACTTCCATTAATGTAACCTGGATCAGAGAAAGTGCACCAAAGCCAAGCACATGCTGCACTCAGAGCAGATTGCCTCTGCTATAGGCTGAGGCTAGCACATTAATTCTAAAAATCTGTTTGGGGTTATTTGGGAAAAGCTCTGTCAAAGTTAAATGGTATCATTTGTTCATCACGTTCTTTTCTCTCACGCACATTCTCCCTCCAACACTTACAGGAGGGAACAGAATTCTCAGTGAAAACATCACTAGTTTTCCATCATTTCATTAGAAATGAAACACAAGAAACACAATCCACAGGGACAAATTACAAAGGCAGAAAAGAGATCTTTTTAATGACTTACTGTTAACAGACTTCCCAAAGCAGTCAGAAAAGGCCCCTTTTTATCTGAGACAGTTTCTCACCTGGTGTGGGCAGCTTCTAAAGCTTCTGTCATAAGATATGCAAACCTGAGGAATGATGGGGAGAGAGACAGCAACAGATGGGAAAGGGAAAATAACAGGGGAAAGGTAACAGTGATAGGAGGAGAGAAAAGAGAAGAAACATAATGGAAGGATGTAAATGTAATCATAAGAGGTGAAAAAAAGAAAGAAATAAGACGAGGAATAAACATGGAAAAGGCTCCAGAGAGAGCTCCAGAGTGTGAATTTATAGTTTAAAAAAAAAAAAGTTCTCAGAAGATATGGAAACCATCCATCCACGTTAGCTGCATGCTGCATTCAGCGTACGTCTTTCTTACGCTTGTCGTTATTCAAGTCCTGACACATGTTTCAGTGGGGCCAATGCTCGGTGCTGAGCAGGGGCAAGGTCTGCGGCAGGAGCGGGCGGCTCCGGGCCGCGCTCAGACCGTGCTCATCCCCAGGAGCTGTGGGAGCAGCCCCGGCTCTCCCGGCCTTGCAGTGGGTGCTTAGAGCGGCTATCACGGCTGCTGCTGCCGAGACACGGCACACGAACCGTCTCCAAAAGCCCCGGAGGGTGGAAAAGTGGAAGTGAGCGTGTGGAGGCAGCGAGATCAGTGCCTGGCACGGCCAGGGAGGGAGAGGCGATGGCGGGGGAGCGGCCGGCCGGGGCCGGACCCCGCTGTCCGGCGAGGGGCGGTGTCCGGGGTGGGTGCCGGGGAAGGGCCGGGCGGGGGGCGGGTGTAGATAAACCCCCCGGCCGCCCCGCCCGGGAGGGCGGGATGAGCCCGGGGCGCAGGTAGCGGCCGGAGCTCCGCGGGAAGCCGCTGCTGCCGGCATGGAGACCCGGCTCCTCCTCGGGGCGCTGCTGTGCGCCTGGCTGCCCTCGGGTGAGTGTCCCGCCGGGCAGGGGACGGCGTGGGAGGGCGAGCAGGGCAGTCCCGGCCGTCGCTAACCTGCCGCCGTTGCTTTCCAGCCCTGTCTCCATGGGGTGCCCGGGCGCAGCTCCCCGCCGACGGGGACCCGCCGCTGCCCAGGTAAGAGCCGGCAGGGGCACAGCGGGACCCTTTCCGGGCTGGGGGGGGGTGGGTGCGCTGCCCGGGCCGAGCCAACCCTGCTCTTTTCTCCCCATTTAGGCGAGGCGGCATCTCGGGAGCCCGGAGCAGGGGCGGCCTCACGGCGGCGGTGCAGGTGAGGGCACGGGCCGGGCTGAGCGGGCGGCGGGCGGGCACCGCGGGGCCGGGCGCTGCGACACCTCCCTGGGGAGCCCGGGCCACCGGGGATGAGCAGCTTCCCGCTAGGGAGACCCCGGGAAGAGAGCATCCACCACATTGCATCCAGGACTCAGGAGGCTGATGAGCTCCGGTGGTGCTAAGCTTCTCAGCGCTGCCGCCCGGAGAGAGCCCCGTGACGGTGGCTGGCGGTGCGGGACAGAGGGAGGGGTGTTCTGGCTGTCATCAGGATAATGTGCTTCAATATATCTGTACATTGCTGTGATACCATCTGTATTTCGGGTGGCTGTTCTACCCTTGGTGATTCTTCAGGACTTGCCCCCGAATTGTGTATTTTATCCCAGCCACGAGGAGTGTCAATCCTGAACGAAAGTTTAGTGTTTAAGCAGCGAGAGAAGATTGTGTGACTGTATCTAGAGCTTTAGCTTGTTCAAGAAATTATGTGTTGCACGAAGCATCCTTCCTCGAGGGGAAGCTGAGGTCTGGTCTGGCTCATCAGCAACAAGCGCTTTGTGGGAGCCTTTTTGCTTCTCGGTAGAGGTAAACGAGCTGGCAGTATCGGGTCACTACAGCTCAGCACTCAGGTTTTTGGATGTGGTTTGTCTTGGCAACTCTACTGTGTCACTCATGGCACGTTGCTGAAATGTAATTAGGGTGTGTGGTTCCCACTCCCTTGTTTGAGGGTGGGAAAAGGAAGGATTGCTTTGTAGTCCTTGTTTGTGGCTCCTCAGAGGGAGTCACCTTTCTTTCTGCTTTCTCCCTGCTCTTTCTGGGAAAAGCTCAGCAAAGAAAAAATGTCGCATAACTGCAAACGAGTAACCACCTCAACCACCAATAATAGCAAATGCTTCTGGATTTAGTTCTCCCACCAGAGAGAGATTTCAATTCAATCATAGAATTGAAGCTATAGTAATAATTTTTTTGTTTCTTTCTGGGCTAGCCTACTGAGCAGAAATCTTCAGTGAGAAGTATGCTTAGGAGGAAGGAAAAAGAAAAAATACTGGAGTCTTGAGTAGATTGTACTTTTTACTTTACAATGGAGTTTTTTGAGAACTTTATAGTAAGCCAATATAAAGCAATGATCTCACTAAAAATGGTAAATTTACTGACAGACTGAAGAGACTTTTAGGTGTCTTGTTTGTAGCTGCTGATTTCTTTGTTCTTTCTGAAAGGAGTCTGGAATGGCAGTTTATAACACTTCACCTACGACAATGTCCTTGTCTCGGAACAGGAGAATTCACAGTATGAAATGTGGACCATCCAGTAAGTTATTTATGTTTCTACAGAAAGTGACTTCTCTTGCCCCTTATTTTCTGCATTGTTTAATCATTCTTAGGAAGTAAAAAAATCCTAAAATAGCTAATACAGGCCTAAATGATAAGGAGGCTCTACCTTGTTTGGTTTCCAAAGTCTTTAAGAGTGTAGAAATTTTTCATGGAGTTTCACCTAACTTTAAGTTTACACCTGGTTCTGGTTTGATAATTTGAAAGACTGTTCCTACCTGTAGGTTTTGTATAAAAGAGTTTTCAAAAGGGAAATCTCTTGCAGTGTGATATACCTAAAGATTGACTGTGAATTGATGTTTAGACACCTTTAAATTGTGTGTCCAGTACCTCTTCTGTGCTTGGAGGCTTTTTTGTTTGTTTTTGCTGAGGTAGCCTACAGATGCTTTTTGTGTGTATGATCTATGGGTTAGCAGGATAAATTCCTTTTGGCCACCAGCTTGCAGCAGTGGGCATTTGCTTGAGGAATGTGCAGCTTTGTTTTTTTGATTTGCCTTATTTTCAGAAGTGAAGCGGACAGGCTTAAAGTATCTTTGCTAGAGGGTAAAGATCCTCTGTGTTAACTCTGCAAAAGTGTCTGGGTCACGCTTGCCTTGTAGAAAGGAGAAGCACAAGGCAAAATAATTCAGAGTACTTTTAGTTAGTGATGCAAACCCTCTAGGTTCTCTTCAGTCAGCCTGATCACACTGGATGTGGGACTTATAGTGAATAGTCTGGATTTGCATCCCATAGCTTTATAGCCCGAGAGGCAAGACTCATGTGTGGTATGGACTCCTATCAATTGTGATTAGGGTTGTGTCATCTTCCAAAGCTTTTATTGCCTTCAATACACACTGTTTTCAGAAGCTTTTGAGAAGCATATAGCTGAATGTGGAGGAAGGATACCAGAGTTTAGAGATGCATAATATTGCTCAAATAAAAACTATTATCTATGAATCTCTCTCCAGAATATGAAAAAGTCATGGATGTATTGCATATGATAAAATTGCTTTAGAAACCTAGCACTCTATACTAGGAGAAATACCTCTGGTTTTGAGGGTTACACCTTCTTAATGACCGAGAAGTTGTTATGCTCTTTTTTTTTTAATACTAAAAAAAGCAGCTTACAAAGAGAAGATATGCAGATCATGCTGAGAAATTTGTTGTCATAATTGTTTGTTTCCCTGGGTTTAGTTTTTGCCTAGTGAAAATTTCTTTAATGGAACTAGAAGATTTCATTTTTTCTTCAGATCTGGGAAAAAGCTTCTAAGATGTTACTGTTCAAGTGTGCAATAAAAACCATGCACATAAACCCTTTGCAAGACTTCTATTAAAGAGATTTTCACAAGGGTTTATGTGCAAATCTATTGCTTCTTAAATAGGCCTAATATTTAAGAAATGGAAGAACAAAAGTGGAGCTAGGGAGAACAAAATATTTGCAAATGTCTCATGCTAACTTATCACTTCAAGCTTCTAAAGGAGGATGTAGTTATGATGGTAAGAATTAGGTTTTATTGTTCTCTGTAGATGTAATAGTAAAAAATTTTTGGTTTAGTTCAACCTCCTGTTTCTATGAGGCAAAAATATTCCATATGGATTTTCCATTTCTGATGTACTTGTTTTGGAAAGGCAATGTTGTTGAAGACAGGCCTTAAAAATTATTAATGATTGCCTATACCTGAAGGCAAATAAAATCAGCATTATTAAACTCTTTTAAACAGTGGAATACATAGGCTTGGAAGTTTCCTTTTTAAATCAGTGTGTGTGTCAAATGGAATCTATTTTTGTCAGTGTGTGAGAGACACATTAAAAAAACAAAACAAAAGACTAATCTGATCTGTTTTGTACAATATTCTAAATACTTAGAAAGATAGTTTTCATTTTGGTCTCTCCAGTTTAAAGAGAGATGCAAGCTGCTATAACTCTGCCCATGGAGTGGGATTTGCAAACATCTGAGGATATGTGAAATAATAAACCTTCTTTGTTTAAAAATCCCAAACAAACAGAAACCCAAATCAATCGCCAAAAACCCCAAACCAAAACAGCAAAGTAGGCTGTCAGCTGCTTTCTCTACTTTAGCAATGTCTCTAAGAAAATGATTCTTTGAAATACTTGTAAAACTGTGATTGTAACGAACTTATATTTAATCCTATTACAGTCAGTTCTTGCTGCAATACCACTTTTTCTTGCATTCTGTAACTGTAAAAATAAACCAATGTGTTTTGTGTGGAATGAGTGCATGACTTTTGCAAGAGATCTCTTTACCTTTGTGTTGTATTAGTCAATTGAAAGCATTTCAGAAAGTGATGTCATGTCTTATCTATCAGTGGAAGAAAAAAGTTGGTATAGCACAAGCAAATGCCAAGAGATAAGTTCTGTGTTAGTTTCTTGTAGCCAGGGAACATGGGATTTGCAATGTTTATCAGAATAATTGATGAGGTTAACACGTAGTTTACATAGCTGTTAAAGTTCCTTCCACACAAATCCTTTTCAAGCAAAATTAAAAAACAACAAACAAATGTGCAAAACAGTAAACAGATGTAAAAAAACCTGAACAGGAAACTCCTGAGCTAATGCATATACAGAACCAGAAATAATTTGGTTTGTGACAGGCAAACCAAATTATTTCTGGAGGTATTCAGACTACTGCTGAGAATTTCTAACATTCTAAACACTACAAATTTTCTCGTGTTGAAATGCTGTAGCAGGCATGAGTCACTGTTACTGTAGAGGATACTTGTCCCTTACAATGTGTGCTTGAGAACTGATTTCAGGAGATGTGCCAGAGCAGAAAATCTGCAGCTAACTGAAAGGCTCTTGGAATTGAAGGGCTAAAATTGCATCCTACTCACTCATCTCAGAATCCCAAAGAGGAAAACTTTACGTCCCAGAGTAATGAGGTACTTGGCCCTGGGCTGTATTGCATCCTGCTGAAGTTTGTGTGCCAGGGAAAATCTGTGCCACTGCAGTAAGGGCTTTCATGGACTACGGAGTTGAAGGGTAAAAAATAACGCAAGAAATACTTCTTGTATTAGTCTTCACATAGCTGAAGGAACACCTGAAAGCTTGTACCTAGAGAAATGTGCAGTGGAAATTATGCAGAGTTACAAAATACAGAGTTTCAAGGATGTTGACTGCAAAAATTTAAATATTACATTTTAAGCATAACTTCTACTCTTTTATGTGTGGCTCTAGATCTAATTTAAGTTTCTTGAAAATTCTTGTCCTGATCTGCTTTGCTTTTTCACCTTTCCATTCAAGAATAAAATGTTGATTTTTAAATAATTGGTAATTTTAATAGTTTGATTACCTTCAGACTCTTCAAGTGAACTACTCTTCAACTCTTGCATAGAACTTTTAAAATGTGTAATTTTTAAAGAATTCTGAAAAATATAATTCCTGTCTATTTCTGTAATTTACTCCCAATCTCTAAAACTGTTTGGGTCAAAGTTGGTATCTAGGAAGAATCATAAGAACTGAGGGCATGGGCCAGACCTTGTATCTGTCTTGCTTAAGCAAAAATTTCTCTTCACATCTCTTAATTAATCTTTTTCTTAAACTTTTCTGTCCAAGTAATGAATGTCCTGAAATCTAGTAATGAATGTCCTGAAATCTAGTAATGAATGTCCTGAAAAGAAACCTGTGTCTACTATTTTGCATTAAGCAATTTTTTTTCATGCCGTGTCTTAAATAGTAGAAAAACCAGTAGCACTAGGAAGTACTAAATGTTTTACAGAAAAGTACTCATAGGAAGGTACACATCAGGCACAAATCTTCAAGAATTAATAGTATACTGGTGATAATGGTGTGTTACCTTGAGGTAAAGCCTGAGCTTGAGCATCTGTATTCTTGTGATAGTTAAAGCAGAAATCAAGAATTTCAAAGTTGATGTGCATGGTAATCTCCATAGTCAGAAGTGTTCTTGAATGAGAGTGAAAAAACATTAATTTAGCTATCTCTTTGATGTAGTATCTTAACTTTTGTGCGGAATACATAGAGAAGATTTCTTTGCAGTTACCTCCTTGTGCTCCAAGAGGAGAGCACTTCTTTAGTGACTGTATCTCACTTCATGCTGAAGGGCTCCACACTACATAAATTACTAATTTTATTCCTAATGAACATGTTGGATCAGAAGACCAAGTCTTGGGTGAGCAAGTCAGGGCATGGAGTTCAATTAGAACTGAAATAATTTCAAGAGATCTTAAGTGTTCATTGGAGGAGAAGTAATGTAAGAAAGCAGATAAACCTAAGTGTGCACAATGTCAGAGATGCAAACCCACAAAAAATATTGCATCAATAATAATATTTCGAAACAAATGTGTATTTTGATGAAGATGCAAGATGCCTTTGAACAGCTATCATGATGCTACTAAGGAATGTCTCTGTGTGGAGCTTGGACACTGCTCTGCAGAACCCCTTGCAGTGATGTGCAAACAGGCTCAATTACAGTCACACTTTTTCAAAGTCTGTGATAAATAATGGGCTTGGGACTCTGCTACTGCTCACAGAAGAATTTAAAAGGGGAATGAGCTGAAAAGGAGGTCCACGTTCTCAAGGGATTAAAATAACCCTATCCATGGGGCTGCAGCCTATTCAGTAATTACCAGGGGGTTAGAGTATTTAAGCTGTGAGAACAGCAGAGAAGAATTCAGACCTGTGTTACAAGATGATCCCAAGTCTTCACCCCGTTTGATAAGGAAGGAATTTGAGGCTGGTTGCTTCATGACAACAATGATAATGTTATCAGGGTGATCTGCAGGTTCTGGTGGCAACAGTGGTTAGAAATGCCTTTATTACTTATGTGAGTCAAGTCTACTTAGGCCTCCCATTTTCTTCTAGAAAAGTCTCACCCGTTTTCAGTTTCAGATTCCAATCCAGTGCACTCAACTGGCATAATGTCAAAGGGGAAAGAGGAGCTGAGGAGTTTTTAATAGGTGTCACTTTCAGGTAAATGAAGGACAAAATATTCTTCCATAAGTTTTCCTAATTTTAGCTTTCGCTTAGTCTTGATGGCTTTTCCCTTTCTGCAAGTATTAAAATTTCTCACTTTTCCAGGGGAGACACAAACTTTTGATGTGGTCATATGGGTTATCTTATTTAAAAATCTCATATTCCTTTAATGACAAAGATTAGAATGACCCCCTTGTTACAGGATGTTTATTCTGAATACTTTAGGAAGTATTTCTGTGTTAATGGAGCAGAATTTCATGATTAAAGGAGGCCACATTTACAGTGGTAGGAGCACTAAATGTGATCTGAAACAATGCTGCTTTCCTCATTAACTGCTTAAGGATAACTAATGTTTGCACACACTGCTGTTCTATGCAGTGTGAGGAAAGACATTTTGCAGTGGTGTAAAAAAGCATAAAAAACCCAACAGCTAAGATTATCATATTTTCTTAGAATCATAACACACAGAAGACATCTTCATAAAGAAGAAAATGCTCGTGATTGAGTCATTTGATTTTTGATTCAGATTTGACTCACACCCTTTCTCTCTAAAAGAGAGCCAGGGAGATTCTTCCCAGTGACAGCAAGGGTCCCCAGGTCAGCTGACTGTTTGCATAATCCGAACAAACATGGCTTGAAGCAGGTTACCTGAGCCATGCTTAGAGTGGAATCATTCGACCTGAAACATCAAAAGGGGGCTAACTTCCTCTACAGCTCAGAGGAACATGACTTGCAGCCTAATTGCACATTATTGTAACAGGACAGGCAACAGGCCATAATCTTAGAGAAGCAAAGAACAGAGAGCAGGGCTCTGGTTACACAGGTCTCACAACACTCAAGATGAAAGAGATCGATGTCTGCCTCTCTTGACAAGAGGAACAGGCTTTTGCATTAATGACAAGATTGGTCGCTGTGAGCATGTAAATGAGATGCCTCAGTCGGTGTAAGTAGGGACCTTTCTGCACGGTGCCTGCATTATTTTTATTGACCTCACACTGGACAGGCAGGGAAAGGAGCTGGACAGTTGGGCTAGCAGGCAAAGAAGCATTTTGCTTTGTCTACCTGCCTTGTTCTTTTGAACATGGCTTTTTTTTTTTTCCTCTTTTTTTTTTTTTTTGGTTGGAGGGTGGGAGAGTGCTTGTCGAAACCAAGGGAATCAAAATTGATTGTTTGGATATTTTTAAATTCTTCAAATAATTAATCAGTATTTATAAGGGGATTGCAAATGGAAGTGGTAACAGCTTGAAATTGAAAGGGAGTAAGTTTAGATTAGAAATTAATAAGAAATCGTTTGCTATAAGGCTGGTGAGACAATAGAACAGGTTGTTCAGAGAAGCTGTGGATGCCTCATCCTTGGAAGTGTTCAAGGCCAGGTGGGATGGGGCTTTGAGAGACCTGGTCTGGTGGGGTTGGTTGCTTTTTCAAGCTACCAAGGAATAAGAGATTATCTTTAAAGTCCCTTCCAACCCAAATAATTCTATGACTGTTTTTCAAGAATGATGTGTTTGTAAAGATAAAGAAAAGAAGGCCAGTTTCTTCTGAGCAGCTTGTCTTCTTTCTGCAACAAAAGCAATCTCAGTCTGTATTCTAAAGTACAAAAACTACTAAATTATTAAAATAAAAACCCTTTCCTAAACAGACTTTATAGAAGCAAGTATTAGCAAAATAAGTAAATGGATCACAATTTTTAAAACACAAATTTTAAATCAAAATTTTTTAACACAATTGTTAAAAAAAGATTTAATCACAAAGTTTAAATTTAGTTACAGGAAACTTTATTTCTGCTTGTGCACCTTTCTCTTTAGACTGTGAAAACTTTCGTCATATTTTGATAAGGATCTTCCCAGGGAAAATAGAAATTAAAAAACCCAATACCTCCTTCGCCCAAGACCAAACCTGTCGATTACAGGGATCTGTGTATTCATGGAAAGTGTTTGTGGTTGGTGTACTTGGAAGCTGTAAGATGGAAGGAGGGCAGCAGGTAAAGATACTCATCTGGGATTGGCACATCTGTGTTTCTAAGGTAGTCTGCTCTCATCCTGGCAGAGCTTACCCACAGGTTGTTACTCGTGTAAGGATACAGGCACTGGGCTGTTTCATGGTGCTGCACTTGTTCACTTCCTCTGTGCGTTACTTAGGGGTCTGAAAACAGGTCAGACTAACAGACCTCACAGACATTTTGATTTGGCTTCTCTAAATGTGCAATGGATTTGTTAATCTGGCTGCACAACTCGAGTTGAAGCTATCACAGTAAGTTTCCTGTTTGTTGGGCTGGTTGGCTTCCCTGTGACGCTTTAATGCTGAGTTAGCAACTCCTCTCATTCTCAGAGTTACATTCCATGAAAGAACTTGATCTTGAGAAAGAAAACTATCATAATTTATTTTTTACATGCCTTGATTTTTTCCATTCAGATTCACTTACATGTTTTAATGGAGGTGAGTGTGCCTACAGAGAGCTTTGCGACTGCAGTCGATTTAATGCGACAGGAGCGAGATGCCAGACAGGTGTGTAAAGAGAGAAATCTGACTGGGTTTCTGGGATTGCACTCATGCTCCCACTGCTGCAATGACTACTCTCTGCCTAAAGGTTCCCTTCATGCTGTAGCATTTTCTCCCTCCTTTCTTTTATGTCATTATATTTCACAGCATGTCTCATGCACTGCCCCATCTCATCTCCTTTTGTATCAAAAAACAAGTGCTATGTCTCAAATGACTGTCCTTTTGTCAGTGTACAACACAGGTGCTGAAAGAGATCATATATGCAGGACATGGGGCCAATATAATTTTGAAACTTTTGATGGACTCTATTACTACTTTTCTGGGAAATCCACGTATGCCCTTGTGAGACACACTGAATTAGATGAACAGAGCTTTTCCATACAGGTAGGGAATGGTACTTCTACATTCCTTTGAACTGTTGTTGAACATGCTAGTAACGCATTAACTTTAAGAGATTAACTTGAGATGATAATAGGGAGTTGTGTAATGTAATTTAGATGTGATTTTAACATGATGTGGGCTACCAGTTACCATAGTGTAAAATGTAAACAGCTGGAATAAAGACTGGGTGTCCTTCTGAAGACTGCTTGGTTCACTCAGAGCTGTGAAAAGACCACACCATGACCACGGCTATGAAAACACCACTCAGTTTTTTCCACAAGAGGGGGACCAAACTTCTTGTTCCCATGCTGAGTGCAGATTTGGGGACATTAGTTCTGTTACATGTGAATTACAAAGAATTTGATAAAAATGTTGACTTTGTGATTTTATTTGGCAGGTGAATAATGATCCTGAATGCCATTCTTCTCCTTACTCCTGCAAAAGGTCCATTAGTTTATTCTTTTCTGGAGATGAACAGATAAAGATGAGCAGTGAAGTCACCTATAAAG
Organism: Falcunculus frontatus; assembly: GCA_013398115.1. NCBI lineage: Eukaryota > Metazoa > Chordata > Aves > Passeriformes > Falcunculus > Falcunculus frontatus. The sequence continues at coordinate 1,403,803 of VZRV01005009.1, forward strand.
GATCTGGGTAATTGCAGTCATGTTTCTAATGCTGTAGTTACAATGGAGTTAATATCATGGTACCATTTTGGTAACAGAGATGTAAACTTATTCCTTGGTAGGCTGAAAAAACATCCAGACCACAGCTGCAATAATTACCCTCCATTTACCGAGTAGTGTCTGAGGAAGGTGATACTGAAATTAGTGATATATAGAATTAAGTATAATCATTGGCATTAATAATTTTTGCTGTTATTTGCAACTTCATCTGGCTTAGTGGAGTTACTCAGTAGTTCCATCAGGGATTTTCCGTTGTATGAGGAAGTCATTACATCAGCAAGTAATTTATTTTTAATGGTTACATTTTCTGATGTGATATTATTTTTGGCTCTGTGTCATTCTAGAGTAAAATTACCTTATGTTATTGGAAATTTGCACATCCAGAAACTAGCTGGGTACTTCCTAGTCAGGCACCAATATGCCTTTACTCTGGCTTGGGATGGTTCCTCTGCAGTGTACATCAAAATGGCACCAGAGTACCTGGGCAAAACCCACGGCCTGTGTGGAAACAATAATGCCATTCTGCAGGATGATCTGGAAACTAGTTATGGTGAGTATTTAAGGTACTTCCTGTTGTGTAAAATGGAGGGGGTTTTTTCAGGTAAACTACAAGTTACTTAATATTTAGTTGTAATGTTGATTGAATTTAAGATGGGTGACTTTTGAGATGGAAAATATGATATAGAGATACTTCTGCTAAACGATATTTAGTGAAGAGGACCAATTTCAATGTAGATGGGGCTGTAGGGAGGAAGAACTTAAAGCTATCTTGCTCACTTACCTACAATGGTATTTGTACTTCAGTTTCTTGGAAACTGAAAGGTAAAATCTATTTTTAAATGTTCACTGTCCTTTTAGAAATTTTCCAGCCTGTGCAAGCCTGAGGTATTCCTATTGGAAATAAAACAATAGTTAGTAGATCAAATTAATGAAAACTGTCAAATCCTGTTTGACCTGGAATTTCTTTTGTGCCAACACTTTCAGAATTAAACAATGATCCTTCAATGTCAACTTCAGACACTTCCAAAAGTCTTGGCTTTCAGTAAATAGTGAGTGAAGATACCTATAAAATAAGTAAGAAAAAAAAAAGCCAGGGGAAAAATATCAGATCCCTTGAAAAGGGTCTCAAGTTAGGCCATAAAAACTTCTGGAAATCATTGCTTTGAGCTGTTTAACTGTTGGCTCCTGCTCTTTAATTTGAGGATATTTCTGTGGAGCACTACTTCAAAGCTCAGAGTGGACGTGGTTTCCTCTGTTGTTCATGCATTGCACTCAGTTTCAGAAAGCACCAGCCCTGCACTGCTAGCAGTCATTACCCCCACTAATACTTTGCTCACTAAATCAAGTTGTTTATACTAATAACAAGATCAAAGGATCATTTCCCCAGAGGCTTTCCTCTCCCCTCTCACCTTTCTCAGTGTCTCAGTCCCTTAAAGCTGCGTTTGTAGCACAAGTGAATTCACTGTGCATGAGCTTTATCCACTTAGCTTAGGGAGCAGTAGTCACAAAGATGTGGCAAGATAGGCATGTCTGGGTAATCCAAGTGGTGACCAATGTCACCACCTGTCCAAGGTGGATAACAATAATGGATTAGTTAGTTTAACCCTAGTATGGACATTTCTACTTAAATGAAAGAGTCACACCTGTGTTTGGCTAATTCAGACAATCATTTTGTACCATTGCAGTGGCCCGGGGATGCCTCATATTTCTTGAGTTTCAGACTCCCCGCTGAGAGTTTTATATAAAGTAACAGCATAGACCCACATATATACGATTTATTAAAGCTTTTCTTTCCTTTATTCCATTGATGACTAAGGCAGGCGTAGTCCTTCTCCCTTAAAGCCCTTGCTTGCCTGAGTAAGGTGCTTTCTGCCATCCTAAAGCCCACCTCTGTAGTTCTTTTAAAAGCATTTTTTGCTTCTTGAAAGGACCAGATTGATTTCAGCTGATTCACTTAGTAGTAGGAAGGGTTGGGTGTTCTCTTCTTGATGTGCTTTGATTACTGAAAGGTTTCCCTGGGAAATCCTGTAGAAACACTGTTGTTCTTCCGAGTCACTGTGTGACTGTGTGTGTGTCTTGTCTAGGAAAACTGACAGACGATGTAACAGAATTTGTAGAGAGCTGGCAGGAAAATCCTCCACAAGGAACATCTGATTGGGATAAATCTCTTCTCAATGAACCACCGTGCCTGACACAAAGCCATGAATCTCTGCAGGTTTGGATCAACACAAAAGGATTGCTGACATAGCTGGTGATTCTAATTGGAGCAAGAGTTTTACTTAATTTGAACGTTAATTTGACAACTTTTAAGCCTTGAAGGAGACTGGAAATATTCACACCTTTTTTGGGAGAGGTCAATTAAAGTGCTTACTACAGCAGATCTTCCCTTCTCCTCTAATCACTTCCCCTCCACACTGCTGCCCCTCCTTTCTTCTGAATTTAATTCTTGATCTTTTCAAATATACTGTCTGCATAACAGCCAATAGAAGTGTTTGACTATGAAGCTGAATGAGTCAAAAGCTGTAAAATACAGGATTCTTCTAGAACTAGCACGCATTCCTTCCCTTAGGAAGGACAGAAAGAAGCAGGGAAGCAAAACCAGAGTCAGAGCACAGTTCATTTGCCAGTGTTTAAAAAGACAATTATTGTTGCTTTTTTCCAGGACAGTGAAGTAATTTTTCCTTTTAATTAGTATTTTCAGGATATAACCCTTAAATTAAAGTGCTTTGAAACTAAAGCTTATGCCAGCTATGGTTTATTTCTCTTTCTTTTTACTGTGTAATTTAATTAAAATGAAGGCTTTTTTCAGGTTGTCTTGGCTTAGTTGCAAAATTATCTGTGCTCTTTTTGGGGAAGGGATATATTTTACTACTGCTGGTATGACCTTGGATAAAAGATTCAATGTTATGGAAACTCTGGCATGGAGAGCCATATACTGCTAAACACTGCTTCTATTTGGTGAGATGAAAGTGATTCCTAGACACAGACAGATGTCTGTTCTGATTTTCCACAGCATTCTATTTTATTCTGCTTATGTTTATTTTTGAAAACGTCTTTACAACAGCTGTCTCTTTCATTTCAGAGGGCATATGCTCTGTGTAATATCCTGTTACATCCCCCGTTTAAACAATGTCATGAGTATGTGAGTCCTCTTTCTTTCATGGCAAGCTGCACAAATGATCTCTGCATGTAAGTGAATGTTTTTGGCTAATTCCAAAGCTATTATATAAGAACCCATGGTCCTTCTATCATAAGAATGAATTATAAATTCTAAAGAAACAGATTTGTGGCTTTCTCTGCGTGTAAGTTTTAATGTAACATTGTTCTGTGATCTTGCTTTTCTCACTTGTTCTACTTTTACTGCTGTGGAGTTGTTCCTGTTTTCTTTGGTGTAAAGATGACCAAAGTCAGGCCCAGATATTTTCCTGTGTTAGTCTACGTCCCTTGAATATGTCACCTGTTTTGATTCTGAGTGTGCAACATCTTTAGGTGCTTTCTGCCATTCTAAAGCCTTCTTACTATAATGAAAGTTCATAGTGAATGAGCCGGTTTGGCTTCTTCAAACTGTATGGTAATTGGTTGAAAAGAGGAATTTGATTACTGTTAAACTTATGCTAGCATTTCATAACCTGCTATACTCCTGATCCTAGAAGTTTTGACTAGTTAGATTAAAAAAAAGAGTCAGGTCAGAAGATAACTTCCATTTCTTGTACCTTGGTGGCTCACTGATAGATATTTTACACTTCCTTCTTGTGAGTTTTCTGCAGGATATTATTCCTTCTGTAAAAATCAAGGCATTTATTGAAGTCTCCTTATGCTGCTGTATTTCTGGCTTTTGTGGATTTATTCAGGAAAATAGTGTCAGGTCTCATATGCATTGATATTTATATTGATGACCTCTCTTCAAGTGTGGCAGAAAGTTTTTTATCCTTTTAAGACTTCTAACCTGGTCCAACAGCACCATATTTTAGAACATTGTTGAAGCAGATTCAAACAGCATGGTTGAATGCAATGCAGGAGCATTCATGAGGTGATGAGTGTATGTTTGAATGGAGGTACAAAATAATGTGTCACTTTTTATTTGTGTAAGGTCAGCAGCTGATGATGCAACTTGGTGTCGAGCGCTCACTGAGTATGCCAGAGCATGTGCCCAAGCAGGAAAGCCACTTCATGGATGGCGTGGGCACTTCCAGCAGTGTGGTAATGCCCATGCTCTTGTACTTGGAAATGCTGCTTGGTCATTGTATTTTGAGAAGGGTGCCCTTCGTAGTTTCACTTCTTTGCCTTTCTCCAATTTTGGACTCATATTATCCTTAATGAAGCTATTAAGTGAGTCAAACTCACTTCAAGGCTACATAAATGCAATGGATTTCCTCTTTAATATGTGTGATTTGTACGGAATTTATTTAAAGCACGAAGCTTATTACAATGTGATTCTTTAGGGTGATTGACCATTTTTATTTTCGTGGAGCTACTCTTTCAAATATTGTCAAAGTCTTTGTGGCTTTGTGACATATAAAATGTGTGTCATGAGTGTTAAAAATAAATTTAAATTGCACTTGCATAAGACTTCATCTTACAAGTCACATAAAGTAAGTTTGAAGGAGGTTATGTAATTTGTTCATCTGCCTGGAACACAGGACAAAAACTGCTTTGTCATCCATGACAGAAGTTTTCCCCTGTGGTTCCAAAAAATCTGTTAATGGGTGTTCTGACCACTTGTGGTGATGGTCTGAGTATCTAAACAGCTCTGCTGTGAGAAAGCGTAATTTAAGTTTATTCCTTCTTAATGCACCTTTAATGGAGAGGATGGGAATATATAAAAGTGTATCAATTCTCTGTGTGCTAGGAAAGCCATTGTTTTAGAAAATGTTTATCTAGAGAATGGATACTCAACTGATTTGCCAGAAAATAAATACCTGAAAGAAACATGTGCAATCCATTTAAGCCCTGTGGCAGTAGCTCTACACCTTTTCATTTCTCTGCCTGTTTCTATATTTCAGCCATAACCTGCGCTGAACCCTTGACCTACAGTGAATGCATCAACTGCTGCCCTGTTTCATGCCACCAACAATCACAGTGCATTGGCAGTGAGCTTCACTGCATTGATGGGTGCTACTGCCCAGATGGTGAGTTTGGCTTCTCAAAACCATATTGGGTTCCATAAAACTTCCAGGTTCCTCCCCAAGTTTACATCACTATATGACTTGACTAGATTAAAGTGGGAGCTGTTTATAAACTGAGTGCCAACACTGTGGGTAACTGACCTTGTTTTCCTTACTGACAAGAGCCTTTTCCTCCCTATAAAATGTAGGAATAGGTTTCAGCAGAGATCCACATTCCAGCTGTAGAGCTACACAATTTCAGTGAAAAATGGGGTTTGCTTTGTTGTTACAGGGCAGCCATCCTCCTGATTGTGGTGGTTGCTGAATGGTTTTTGTTGGTAGGGGGAGGGTTATTTTGGTGGCTTGGGTTTCTTTTGGTTTTTGTTTTTTTTTCCTGGTGAGGGTGCTTAGGAAAGCTCAAAACCACGACCTAAATAAAACTCGTTCATGTGGCCAGAAACAAGTTTTGATACTGAGGTTCTTAGACTGTTGTGTGATTCTGGTGAGTGAGGTATTCAGCAGTGTGGCCTGTAGCAAAACTTTGCCCTCGTCACCAAAATAGATGTAGACATACAATACATAGTAATTGGCTTCTGTTGAGTACGCAGTTCTATCTAAAAGGAGACAGAGAAAGTTATGCCATGGGTCATCAAGTCCTGCCTCTTATATGTACCCTGATTATTTATAAGTTTAATCATATTTGTCATAAATTACGCCTTTTATGGTTTGGTAAGGCCTTTTTTTTGCTTCTGGTTCTCTGATAAGAAAAGAATAATGATAATTATAGTAATAACAAAAAAAAAGAAAAAAAAAATCAGTAAAATAAGGACTATAGAGGCAAAGATTTGTAAATGTGTTAAAAAGTAAGCCAAAGGTACTCAAAGCATCATGGCTTGTATATTTGGGTTTGTTATTTTGTGTATGTGTGGATTCTTCTCCCTCTCACCTGGTATTAAATATTTGTTATTTGTACTGTATTTAGTGTATCTCAAGAAATTTAGTAACTTTATGCCGGTAATATCATTTATTTAATATAATTCAACTGTACTTTTTTTGGTGAAAATGACTAACAAATAATCTAGAGTTTTATTATTGTACATGACCATTTGTGTTGTTCTTGAATATAATTGTTGGTGCTCTGTCAGCCATTGGCATAGATGTTTCCCTTTTTTCTTGGTATTTTATTTCTTCCAGGCTTAATTTATGAAAATGAATTGTGTGTCAAGCCTATGGACTGTCCTTGTGACTACCATGGAAGTTTCTTTGAAAAAGGTTCAGTGGTTTATGAAGAATGTAATAACTGGTTAGTAATTTTTCTTTTTACACTGTGAACCAAATCCTTTAGTGATCATTAGAAACACCTCCTTCGAGGCCTATTTCAGTTAGAAATTGGATAAACTTGATGAATATTCACTGTTTCTACATACAAAAACTGTTGTTCTGTGTATGTTTTGCTGTTACGGAAAAGATAAACCATTAAGCTATTAATGTGGAAGAAGAGAAAATGACAAATACTGCAGAGAATACTGTAATATATAGTGCTGTTTTTCAATTTGAACTCTGCCTTACAAATTAAAAAATCTAGAATTCAAAATCTTAACAGGAGAGCTACTTTGACTTTGTCTGCTGTTTGTATTGTCTCACCTGGACATCAAGAGCCTAGTATAATTGTGACATTATGCTGCTGTTTTGGAATTTTTTAGTTAATTTTATAAATTGGAAAGAAAAATTTGTAGGAGGAGAAAGTACCTTTTATCGGATCACCTTAATTGAAGAAAATGGATGAACTTGCAGATGCGCAACTTTTTTCCACCCCACAAAAATTCTATCTTTAAAAGTCATAAAATTCACATTGTTCGTGTTTATTCTTCTCAATGTTATTAATCCTTAACTTTTATAATGGTTATTAAGGAGCTAAAAAGAAATGATAGTGATACTGGATGCATGGATGAAATTCCACGTGATCATGTCCTCATGACAAGCTCCCAGGCATTCTGAAGACTGTGATAACTCTGTTGTACCCTTTTGTAAGACTCAAGACACTTGGTGCTCATTCCATAGAGAAGGAATCCAGGAAGAACAACTGAGGAACAGATGTGTATAATTCACAAAATAAAAGTATGAAAATTTTTTGTTTTGATTTCAGCACCTGCATTGGAGGAAAGTGGATCTGTACAAATCTTACATGTCCAGGTATGTGAAAGTCTTGAATACTTAGCTGTTTGATAACTCAATTCTTACTTCAGGTAAAATATTACTTTTAGATCTTAATATGATATTTCACTGTGTAATTTACATTTTTATTTGTATCTACACACAATAGATTAAGTATTAAAATTGTCTGGCTCATCAGTTAACGGTGTTAATGTTTCTGAAAATCAGTCTTAAGAGCCACAAATCCAATACCCATCGTATAAGGATGGCACCCATTATTGCCTCCTTCTGGGCGGAGGAGCTGTTCAGGTATCCTGGCCTGGCAGCAGGTGGGAACTCCATAACAAAAGCAAGGAAATGTTTAAGTTCCTAACTGTGTTCCTAATACCTGGTTGTAATAAAAATGCAACTTTTTAAATTAAAGACTGTATCACGTTTATAAAATTGTATTAATACAGTTTTATAAATAAAAGAATGTATGAACTCTACAGCAGTAATAACTGTGGACAGTACTCTGCCTTTACTACGTGCTTCCATGGATTATTTATGATGTTTTTCAGCTGAATGCTCAGTTTCAGGAGACATGCATTTCATGACCTTTGATGGGCGCAAATTCACTTTTCAAGCCACCTGCCAGTATATTCTGGCAAAGAGCCGCACGTCTGGAGTGTTCACCATATCCTTGCAAAATGCTCCTTGTGGACAGGTGAGACTTGCAGCCTTGTAATGTTTATATCCTGAAGGGTCTATTAATTGAGGGTAAAAAAGCATTTTAAAAGAAAAGCAAGCTACAACCTGTGCATGTGTATAGCTGATACTAAGGGTACCATTAAAAGTGATTCTATACTACTTTATATTTGACAGTTTCTGATGCTGTGCACAGAAGTCACCAAATATTTTGTCTGCTTTATGTCCAAGACCTATTCTTTGCTTTGTTTTGTATGTGCATTTCCGAGCATGTATTATAAAACTATGTGTGAGATGTGGAACACTCGTAGGATTTTTGACTACAGAGTTTCATTTTTATTACAGTCTTGAAAGGGCTTATAATTTTCAGGAAGTTATGTCAAGATAGAACAGATCTTAAAAATACATGCATGGTATGGGAAATGTAGTTGACTGAGCTTAGCTGTTTTCTGGAATCAGACTTTTCTCACTGTTTGAGTTCTACATGTGGATGTAAGACAGAATTTGGCCCACATTTACGTTAAGGTCATGATTACCGAGCTGCTGGACTCACAACAGGAGAGAGACTTTGTATCTTGGCCAGATTTATGTTCTGTCTCTGTAATAATTTTTATTTAGAAGCAACTGTACAGGCATTTGAAGTGTATATAACCTTAAATATGACTTTGCTGTAACGCTAGACCATCTGTGTATATTAGGCCCACATTATTACCTAATTCACATAAAATCAGATTTAGTGCCACTGCTTTGTACTTCTGTGGATGTAACTACATTCGTTTTCTTTTGATTTCTAAATATATGTATGATTCCAGAAGTCCTTTTACATTGATGATTGCAGTCACTCTTATCTGCAGTTTCTATTGTTCATGCACTTGAGGTTTCCTTGGGGAAATGAAATGGTTATATAAGTTGTCATGCTACACTTTCTAAAGGCATATCAGTAGTTGTTTTCTATTTCTGCATTTTAACCTACTTCTCTAGATGACAGAGAAGACTTAAGTAGAAAGTTAGAATAAAGTTGCAGTGACAAGTTTATTATAATCAAAATTATTTATTTGCAATCCAGGTAGGAGATAGGAGACTGAGTGCAGGGAGTCCCCTCATCCCAGTGGTAAAAATTGGGAGGTAAGAAAAATAGCTTAACTGGAAAGAGACCAAATACATTCTGAAACTTGATGATCCACAAATAAATGTCTCTCCTGTGGTTCCTAGGAGAAGTGTATCAGGATACCAGGTGAGATATGTGACAGGGCCTAGAAGTTACCACTGTTGAAAAAGTGGATACCTGGGTAGCAAATAAAATTGCTGTATAACGCTCTAATAGCCTTTAGCTCTTGGAGATAGAAGTGTTACAGTGCGGGCTGTGAAATGAAGCCTTGGCAAGGACATGCACATTTTAAAAACTTCGAGGCTTTAACCTCTGTGTGCATTATTCTTGTGATCCTGCTAGGATTTCCTGTTTATAGGAAGATAAGAGGCTGCTTCAAGATGTACTTGGTTGTTGTTACAATTCCCCACTTCAAGTGTGCATTTGAGTTAGCTTAATTTTATTTTAACAGGTTGGGCTGGCTTCATTCTATGCCAACCTTGGAATCCTGAGGAGCTGGTTAAGTTAGTATCATCTTAAAGAAATAAAAAGTAAAAATAATAGCTGTGAAACAAAGCATAAACATAGGCATACATCTTTTCAGTGTCATAGCCTTAGAATTTTGCGGGGTCCAAGAAGCTTGAGAAGGGTGGTTGTGTATAGTATAGCTGAACTGTATCATGGGAGAAAAGCAAAGGAAATCTGCAGAAAAACTATCTAGGCAACTCTTTTATCAGATGAGAGTTGAGGCCAAAGTGACTTCTTGCAGAAGCTCGCAGCAAGGTACCTTTCAGCCTGACTTGTTGAAAAGCTCACCAATTAACAGAGCAAATATCTGCTGTGGCAATGTGCAGAGTACGTATGTGTCTCATTCCCTTGTGTTAGGGAACGCTCTGCGTACAAAACAGACAGAATCGTGCTCTTTGGTTTAGTTGTTGTGGTTACTTTTTGTTGGGCAAAATGATAACCAAACTAGTTGGCCTTCTGCAGCACTGGTGAGACTGCAGAGTGCCTTGCAGTAACTCTTGCATTCTTCTTCAGCCTGACTTAGTGACTTTGCTTAACGTGCCTCTGTGCCCAGGTGGTTTGTAGGTGAAAAAAACCCCAGATTCTCTCAGCTTTTACTTCATGTTGGGATTCATACTTCACCCAGCCTTTAACAAAGGTAACCTGATCAGACCCTAACAAGTATAGATTTTACAGAGGTTTGAGTAAAGCATTCTAGATGTTAACAATCAGAGGATTATGGGATATGTCCCAGAGCTACATGCTGCTAATTTAATTATCAGTGTACGGGTGGTAAGAGGGCAGTGAGAACAGTTTGTGTAGTATAATGCAAGAATGTGGGGCTTCAGTGCAGCTATTCAAGTGTCTAATTATCAACCAGCTGGTACCACTTGGCAGAAGAGCTGCTTTTCTGTTCCCCAGGCACACTCCATTATCTTTTTTTCCCATTTATAAAAATTAATGAATTGAAATGGGAAGCTAAAAGATTTGTAATGTGGAATCTCATATTTCTTGATGGTTTGAGATTTTATGTGCTTCTTTAAAAAAGCCTTATCACTCCCATCTCATTGAAGCAGACTGGAAAATGTGGAAAGAAAATACCTGGGGAGATTTTAGCTTTCTGAGTCACAAAGAATCCAGTCATCCTGAGCCTTAGAGTTGGTGACATAAACAGTCATCAGGCAACAAGTTATTTCAAAACGATGTGAAATTTTGTTTAAGCACTTTCTGGAAGGAGAATCAGTCAAGTGATCAGCACAGCTTAACCTTATCTGAGTTTCAAGTGACAGCCTCACTGGCTTTGTAGTTGGTATGATGAGAAGGTCTTCTGAATATAGAATTTTTTTTTTAAATGTCTAGTGAGAGAAATGGCCATTCCTGTGAAAACACCTGCCAAAAGCTGGTAGGGGAAGTGCTGTGAAAGAAACAGTCTGTTGGAACAGAGAACAATTGTCAGGCAGAATTTCTCCTTCAGTTTAAGCCTCAAGGAATAATAAAGCTTTTGTTGATACTGTGTAGTAATGTATATACTATGGAGGGTGGTTTTCTTGGTTCTCCTCTGCTCTGCATGCCACCTGACATTCTTTTATTTTCAGCTTTTTAAAAGACCAACCATATTTGTATCCACTGTTGCTGAATGAAATGCACAGAAACCTAATTTCTTAGTAAAGAGGCAAGACAGCAAGATAAGCTATGAGTGCATGGCTTCACAAGGCAGATGTTTGTCTTCACTCTCAGTCCAGGAGAGCTGGTTGAGCTGATAAAATATCTCCAGTTATTTTTATAATTTCCTATTTTCAAGTTTCATTTTATCATTTCATCTGCTGGTGAAAGATCACTGTTGCATTGTTATCTAGAGACAGGGAAATTCCACATGTAGTTTTTAATCCTTACACACCAAGGTGTGTACTTGCGTCCGTGGTACTTGAAGAGCTGACAGATGATCTGATCTGTGCTAGTTCAGCATCTGTCAGAGCCACATGGTAGTGTCCAGAGATCCTTGCAGCTCTAGGAATGGTTTTCAACAATCAGGGCAGCATTTGAAGTCCCAGTGAAAGTCAGAGTTGGATAAAAGTGTAAATCCTTGAGCTGAACATTCTGATCTCTTTATACTGTGAATGGTGCTATTCACTATATAATTTTGATATTTGTGCCAGTGTCCAAAGGCCATCTTAACTACGCCTTTTTCAGTGCCTCTTTCAGCACTGAAGATGCTTAGAATTTCACTGTTTCATCGTCAGTTACGGCTTCACTGGAGGCAGCAGGACTGAATAACGCAGGTTATTTCTTGGCTGCAGCACAGTTCCAGATACAATCAGTGTGGGATTTTCTGCAGGGAGACCTAGACTGCTCCTTGACCAAGTGATTTCAGACACATCTGTGTATGTTCTGGTATATAAGACTGTTTTGAATTCGTGCTGAAAATGGCGTTGATAAGAGAGATGTTTTTTGTTAGGACATTATGAAACATCAGAGATGCATAACTGAGATTAGAGCAAGATGAACAAATAGTGTGACAAGAGCGGACCCAATTTTTGTCATTGTTCTGGAATACCTGTTAAATGGTTACAGGGCCTTGCAGTGAAGGAGGCTGAACAGAAGAGCCAGCAATTGGGTTCTTCCCCCTTTCATCTGTAGATGGCAGGGAATGGGCAGTTTCTTAGCTTTATCCAGCTACACTAGGCCAGTTTAAATAAGCTGGTGTCTCATGCTATGCTAGAGAGATTTGAGTGTAGCAGGAGTGGCAGAAAGCTAATTTCCTTCTAGATCAATGAGAAAATAAAATGTGGACTGGGATTCTGATGTCTTTCAGCATGTAGCAAGGTCAGTGCTGACATGGTCAAGTTCAAGTCATCTCTCAATCTACATCTGTGCCTGATTCTCTTTGACAGAACATTTTTCTTCCTAAAAAATTAAGTAGTGATCAAATTCATTCTGTTAAGAAAAATCTGTTAACTTGCTGTAATTAATATACCTGCTTTAGCAAGCATTCTTTCCATATTGGCATTGGAAGCCAAAGTACATATAGTTACTCTGGAAGGTGGAAGTCCTGTCCTAAAAACTTTGATTGTAACTGACCACTGTTAATCATCTACCTGACTTGTTTCCGTGTTACTTAGTAGAGGTGTATTTGCTGCAGAACTTCAGCTAATTAGCTGCTTTTGGTACTGCTGACAATTCAGTTTCACTGAAGATTGTGGGTGCAAAAAAGTAAACAAGTTTGGTCTTGGATTTTTTTTTTGAGTATATTTCATCCAGACTGCAATGCAGTATTCCTACTCATGCTTTTTTCTATATGACATTTTGACTTGGAGAAGTGAAATGCAAATAAGAATAAGCAACAGTAGCAGCAAGAAGCAAGCTGGGTCAGTTGGATGTGGTGATACTATATACTGTCACGATGCTGCCTTGCTTCCATCAATATTCATCCAGGGAGCTTATGAACATGCTCTACGCTATGACTCCCCTCAGAAATAATTAACTTAAGTGCCATTTTAAATAATGATTCGCAAGATGTTTCTGTCTTTCATTAATGTTTGCCTTTAAGAGAATTTTAGATCTTAAAATATGCTTTAAAAGAAGCTGGGTATATCAGAACATGTTGAAGTACAAATCTGGAGTTTGGTGCACTACTCTGTAGATAATGCAGCGTTGTTAGTGAGCATCAACTCAGCCTCAGTGGGTCTTTAATCAGGGTGTCTCATGAATTGAGGGTGTCTTGGTACTAAGCTATGTGAGAATTGTTTAAATTTCTCTTTCCAAATCCCACTTCTGTGCTGTATTTGCGTAGCAGGTTAGTGTTATTATTAAACATGCACAGAAAATCATCCAAAATACAGAATTTTCTTACTTAGCTGCAAAGCTGCTTGCTTTATAGGTGCACTCTGTTAAGAAGCAGGGTGTAACTTAAAATTTTCAATCCCCACCAAGTGTAACTTTGTTTGTTTACTCTCACTTGCAGAACCAGGATGGATCATGTATCCAATCCATCAGCCTTATTCTTAAGCAGGACCCCAAGAGGCAGGTGACTCTGACTCATTCAGGAGATGTTTTGATCTATGACCAGTACAAAGTTAACCTGCCTTATGCAGATGGTAAGGAATAAAGCATATAAATCTTACCAAACACTACTGCAATATTTTAATGACATTTGTGCATGTTATGATGCTGTCAATATTGCTAACATACTGAAGTTAAAAGGCATATTTTAGTATTAATATTATTTCTTAAGAAATGCTTTACAAATGAACTTTTTATGTGCTTTTTACACTAATGGTAGGAGTTGTAGAGTAGCTGCGTTGGGCTAGTTGTCTCTTATGTTCAGATTGTGTTTGTTTTAACAAGCCCAAATGCCATCCCTCACATTTGCAAGGTTTGTTAGTTCTTGCCTGAGGGGACATTCTTTCCTCTGATTCTTGAACTGAATCACTTCTTCTCCCATTTTTGTAAGCAACTCATGTAAATTTAAGCAAAAAGAGCCCTATTGCCCCTTAGAGGTGAGCTACAGATTTTCAGACCAAAAATTTATTTTGCTTATTTTTGCTTTGAGTTTTTAAATCTCTGTCCTGAAGACATCTGGCATTCTACATAGGAATATGTGATTGTGAGATTTAGTGTAATCTTTAATGAGAGTTTAATATGCAGATCATTAGTACATTTGATATCTGCAAGGCCTTGGCTCTTTGGGCATTTCACAAAAAAGGCTTTAACATAGGGAGCATGTTTCTGGTTTTAGGATTTGTTTGTCTACAAAAAGTGGTCTGCAATGTTTGTATCTCTAAATTGATCACATTTAGTTTACCTTTATGGATATTTCGGTGAACTGGGTACATTTTAAAGAACTGTGGTGACTCTCACAAGTTTCTTGTTTTAAAGATTGAATCAGTATAACCTTTCATGAGAAATCAATGTTTAGAGGAAAATAGGGCCTTAATAGGAAAAAAATTAAACTTACATAAAAATGATATAAACCAAAACCACTGAATGACAAGAAACAAAATGTAAATTTCAAGCAGGTTTCCTTTCCCTTTTAACAGTCTCTGTTTTTACTCACCAGAGTTATTTGAAATACGGAAACTCTCCTCTGTATTTCTGCAAGTAAAGACACAGATTGGATTACAGATCCTCTACGACAGAGAAGGACTGAGGCTTTACCTTCAGGTGGATGAACAGTGGAAGGATGACACTGTGGGCCTTTGTGGAACCTTCAATGGAAACACAGAGGATGATTTTCTGTACGCAGAGCTGCAAGATTTCTGTCTGCCAGTATATGAATATCCATAGTTAGAGTGGGAGATCAAGTGTGTACTGAAGCTGAAAGGATAGATACCAAGAATAACTCATTTTGAAGTTTTTCATTAGTGAGATAGCAGGGTTTAGTTTGTTAACAGAAAATCTGTAGCTTCAGCTCCAGGATATCAAGCCAGATTTTGCTCGAAGTATTTTCATATAAAACTCTGGTGAAATGATGCACAAGAGCTCTTTTACCAGAAAAAGTTGTCCAAAATACAGAGTGGCCTATATAAGGAACTTTCTGCAAGACTCTGTCTCTTTCCAGCTCCTGTTTTCTCCTGCGAGTCCTAATCTGCTGTCTGACAGAGCCTCCATTGTTCAGTGCCTGCAGAGCAGCAACAGGAACTGGCTGCTCCCTGAGCTTCCCTTCCTTGTGATGCAGTGAGAGGTGGTCAGAGCTGCCCAAGCACCACAGTCAAAACTGCTGTTTGCCCAGTTTCTTTGCAACATATTTCTCACAGACAATGAAGAACAAATTGGCTTCCAGTGGATTAGAGCAGCCTAATGGAGCTGGGAGAAGCACATAAATTTAGGACACAACAGGATAGTTCTTTTACCAAGACAAAATAAGGAAGAGTAGGAGAACTCATTCTCTCAAGACTGCTGGAATTTTACGAACCCAACTAATTGAAAAATGGAAAAGCTCTCCATTATAGTTCTTGCTTAAAAAGACATATACACACACAAATGTGCCAGTGGAATTTTGAACAATTTCTATCTTACAGATTAAAAAGTATTATCAAACTTTTATTTATAATGAGACTAGGAAATATATAGACAGGAGCTCAGTGAAGAGAGATTATTTATGTAAAACTGCTTAAAATATTTCTCTGTTTTACAAGTAGTTTAGTGTATTTTTGATGACAGTCAAATGCTAAGTCGTTCAATACTTGGTAATTGTGAAAAAAGCCCTTAAACCTGGGGACTTATGAACTGTGCTGAGACATGACACAGACCATGGTGTACAAGCATCTTGATATGTACACAGCCTGATCCACAGCAGATTTGGGAGCCTTGCCATAGGCAGTGGAGTCTTCTGCAACACCTTCACTCCCAGCTGCTTTACCAGTGACAGTGCTACTGATTGTGTGCCTAATGCAATCTTTTTCCTCAAGAGTAGCACTCCATATTTAAATGCACAGTTTTGATCATTCTCTCTGTACGATATTATTGTGCCTTGGTTATTTTGATCAAAGTCTTTATCGTTCAGCTTCTATTACTTGGGCCTCGTGGGTATCTGTTCAATTTTTTGCAGTTATATTTCTGGATGTCTTTTTCGTTTTCTCTTTCCTGCAAGGAATAAAGAGCCTGGGAAGTAAGCAACAGACAGGAAAATATAGGTAGAGGAGAGATAAAAATGAATCAGATATCACTAAGGAACCAAAAGTGCAAAAAAGGGAGTTCAGGCTTTAAGGACAGTGGTGGTCTCTGGTTTCTTATAAAAATGGAATTTGGTCTATTCTGATCTTTTCTTCCTTAAAAAGCCTCTTTTGTTTCTGGGCCTGTACCTGGAAAGAAAGAAGAGTCCTGAAACTTATGATTACAGTTTTACGGGCAAATGCGTGAGAATATGGAACAGTGAAAGAGGAGATTGAATCAGAGGGTGTAGGAACAGAGACCATTCTGCAAATTCACTATATCTTTTCTGACTGACTTCTGTTTTGTAAAAGGTCTCCAGTTGGAGTAACAGAAAGCACTCCAGAGCTGTTTGGGAACACATGGAAAACCTCATCGGCGTGCGTTCTTGTGCATGACAGTTCACAGGTGGATCCATGTGATGTTCATCTGCAGGCAGGTGGGCAGTGAAGGCCAATTGTTATTGACAAGTGCATTTCTGCTTAGTCCATCTGTGTCCTTTTTCCTAGTTGGATCAGGTACAGTAATAACCAGTCCTACCCATTAAAGTCCTACCTAGGGGTAGTGCAGAGGCAGCTGAGTTCAATCTCTTAAAAAAATCACATTGTGTATTGTTTGAGGATTTTGTCATACTTGCAGAGGCACTTTAAATATGTCATTTTTATTTCTGGTTTGCAGTTACACTGTGTTAAGTTAGACATGCATTACAGTTTAGTAGTATGTCTTTTATTGGGATGCTGCTAGTTAAGATGGAGCCTCAAAACTTTTGCATTATTCATTTTTGGGAATACTGAAAAGAACCTAAATACTTGATTTAGTTGTCTACTATGGAAGAGAATGAGTGGGAAAAAGATGCTTATGCACTGCCAGCCTATAGATTTAACTGAAAGGGTCCAGCTGGGGTAATATGCAGGTGGCTGATGCCATGAGGACCACAGGTGGTCCATTTAATAAAGATGAACTTTGCAGATCATCAGTTATATCTCTTTCACAGTTCCTACCACTTCTTCTATTAGGCACTACATGCTTGTAAAGACATAGAGGTAGAATATTAAGGTTTTGTCTGTAATTTCAGCAGTGCTAGGGAATTGTCGTGTCTCCTGCTACGTCATCACCTGTCTTTTGAGTATTTACGCAATGTGCAGCACTAAAAAGCTGCATTCTTGGTAACAGATTTGGACGTGAATGTTAGTTCTTTTGTACAGCTGTATAGTTATCAAAGATAAAAAGATTTATGTGGCAACAGTATATAACCATGATCAGCTCTATTGTATAGAAGACACTTTTTGTTCCAAGTCTTCTTAACATCCCTCACTGAAACAGTTTTTAATCTGTTATTTGTGTAGCCTCTTATGCAGCGGAAGCTTGTAGCATCCTTACGAAAGATCTTTTTGCTCCATGCTACCCCTATTTGAGTCCTGTTCCCTATTTTGAGCAGTGCAGAAGAGACACTTGCAAATGTGGACAAACTTGTTTTTGCTCTGCTCTGGCCCATTACGCTCATCATTGCCGAAGGTTTGGAGTTGTAATAGATTTCAGAGGAGCTGTCCCAGATTGTGGTGAGTTTGCTTTCACTTCTAGACTTAAATAATTACTGCCTGAGGACTTTAGAGACAATCAGAAAATAAAATTAAATTAAAGAGAAAAGGATTAATTCTAGCATGATCTTTTGTGTGCAGGACAAGGTTATTTTTTATCAAGACAGAATTAGTACCAGTGTTCTTAGAGGGTTCTTCCGTTATAGAAGAAGAACCTTCCTTTCTTTAGTTCTTTGACTTATGAAACATTATAAAGATTTTTTTAAGTCATTGGAGGGTTTCAAATGTATACAGAATTCAAAATATGTCTGTCCTTATTATATGGTATTGTATGTCTCATACCATATAGATGTTATTCATGAACTGCATGAATAGATTTCTTTTCCTTGTAGATGCTAGGTTTATCTAATTTTTTAAATTAACAAGAAGAAAAATGATGGTATTTAGCAGTTTTAGTTTGATTACTGTCGACTTCCGCTGTCTGACAATCTCTTGGCTTATTCTCTTACTGTCAGTGACACTGAAATACACAAAGTGCTGAAGCAAGTGTTGAAACTTGGTATTGTTAGTTAGTTTAAAATGAATAGAAGAATTTAGAATTTTTATGTCCTTATAGGTAAAGGTCACATCTGTTATCTACTCCATAAAGCAAAGGAGTGGGATAATATTAAATTCTTTAGTTTATATTAATGTTTAGTGGTGCAAAAGATATTGATAAGACATGTTAGGTCCTTGCATACATTTTAAAAAATATATAGAATTGGAAACCCGATCAAACAACCTGAAACTGACCCCCCTGATGTAGGTCTGGCTCTATTAACAAGTCTGAAAATCATTTCTTAGGAGCATTCAAGAGCTTAAAATTTAGCAGTTGTTATCGCATCATGTAATTATCCATGTTGTAATGCATGATAAAGAGGATTAAGTTGGTCCAGCTTAAGCATCTCAAGCTGGAGTAAATGTATGTATATCTGACAAGACTGGCTTGTTTGCTTTAATTGTGGCCTGAATGGCTGTGTCCACTTATGATTGAAAGAGTCATTCAAGCCATTTGATTTAATGTTACTTTTCTGGAAGCAAATATAGGTTTTTTGCAGTGTATTTAAAAAGTTGTGCTTGTAGCATTTAGAATATGTGAATCTGTTAGTATTTCAAGAGCTTCAGAGTTTTTTTTAGTAGTGCTTTATAAGAGACAGATACATACATATATACATAGAGAGATAGAAGAAAACTTATGGTCTTGTGCAACATCGGCAAAGTATACACATTTTATTTAATGCATTTAATGTTTTCTTTAAGATGCTGTGCATTTCCAAAAGCCCATACACAAGAGCCAAGTATTTTCAGAGTTAGAGGCAAAAAGGCTTCAGCTGTTCAGTTTCCACAGTGTAAATCTGGATTAACTGCACAGACTCATTGCGCTTGTTATTACTGTGGATTTACATCTGTGTAGTTTACACAGCATAGTGCCAAGATAGCAATTTTAGTGGAATTTAATGTGATTGGGAACGAAAGAATGGAGATGTTTATCAGAAAACTGTTGGGACGTACTTGAGTCTCTTGCACCGTAATTCGAGAGATTTGTTTCGTTTGGACAGCTCTTTCATGTGAAGATACAAAGGAGTACAGTACTTGTGTATCTACCTGTGGCAGAACCTGCCAAGCACTGTCTGTGCCAGAGACATGCAGCAGTGGTTGTGTTGAAGGCTGTGCTTGTCCCCCTGGAATGTATTTGGATACCAAGACTGAACGATGTGTGCAGAGGTGGGTAAAGCTGCAGTTCTGATACTCACACTTGCTCTTTCAGACCACCACATTTGCAAGTCAGAGTGGGAAGCTAATAACCATCTACCCTTGTAGATGATTTGCATCCGTAAACTTGACAGGGTTTGTACAGAACTGATGGCTGTGTTGATCAAAAATAGCTTTTCTATAACATGGATACTCATCCAACATCATTAGTGCTAGTTGTTACATTCCTGTCTGGTTTGTGGCGTACAAGAGATACAAAACATAAGGTTCCACATTCCTACTGATTTGGTTTGAAATGTGCTTGAGTTACATGGAAATGTTGAGATCAATTTCTTGCATGAAAAAAAAAATCAACCCAGAACAACCACAAAACTAGGAGCTAACCAAAAAATCTTCACCAAACCAACAAGGCAACCAACTGAAATTTGAACAGCAATTAAGTCAATGAGAATTTCATTTTCTTTTTTCAGTTTGAGTTAATCAGTTACATGTTTTTTCTCTACTCCAGAAATGAATGCGCATGTTATTTTCAAGGAATTGACTACCCCCCTGGAGAAAATGTCATGACATCTTTAGGCAAATGGTAAGATGAAACTGTGTTTCCACGTAACTAAATTGTGTCACTCTTTTAAGAGTGATCTATCAAATCGTTCTGGCTAGCTTGTTGGGTTTCCTTTTTGTTGTTTTAGTTATTTTTTAAAGAAACCTACAGAATAAACCTGCGCCAGTTTTCTCCGTGGTTGACAAAGGTCCTTTAGAACTTAGGCTTTTCAGGCTGTTGTGCTTTGTAATGCAATATATTGAAGTGCAAAACAGAAAGAAAAGCCACAATAATTTCTTATATCCGTACTAACATGGAAAGCTTCAGAAAAGCTCAGACATTTCCTCACTGTCTATAGATCTTCATTGCTATTCTCCTTCCCTTTACCAGATTCTAAATCCATTTATGAAGAGTTATTAAGAATCTGTCTTCCACTAGTATAGAATCATTATTAAAGAGCAATGTAGCTTTTATCAACTAAGAAACAACACAAAAAACTGTCTGCTGCAGGCAATGGTAAATAAGCATCTCTGTTACTGTTCCTTACATTTGGCGTTTGTTCCTGTCCTCTTGCTCTTCCATTTGCATCATCACAGTCATGACTTTAAAGAAGAAAGCCTGTTAACCAATCCTGGCTGCTGCCAGATGCATCCTTTTCAGCAGTTATTTCTGTCTGGAGAACGCTAAAAAATGTGGACAACAAGTTCTGTAAATAACAAGCTTTCAGAAATAATATCTGAGCTCTCACTGCCTGTATCAGTGGTTACAGCACTTAATTAAAAGCAGAGCAGACCAAATCATGTCTGTGATAGATCAGTGCAGTGCTTTAGTTTGTTGTAAAGGCCGTATTAGAGATTGGTGTTGTCAGACACCTATTGCAAGTGAGGGCACTTAGTAAGCACACACAAACTCATTCTTATTCTTGTCAGCAGTCCGTAAATACTGATTATTATGAGTCGATATCTTACTCATCAAGTTAGCTTATTTTTACCTCAGGGCAGATTCCCTGGAAGGTGCCAGGCAGCCCGTTCTGCATATGGGGCTGTGCAAAGGCTGAGCGCACTGTTGCCTTCCCTCCCAGGGTATTTTTGTTTACAGAACATGTGCCAAACATCAGTGGCAGTCAAGGGAAGGGGCTTCTCCTGGTAAATCTTTAATCTTCATCCTCCTTCATCCTAGTTTAGCTAATTTTGCCGAGCACTGTGATGGATATATGGCTGAATGAAGATAATGTGATCATCCACAAATGTAGATTTTTAAAAATTACTGTAGACAGAAATCCTCTTTCTGTTGATTTCAGTGGAATTTTTTGGGATCTGGCAGCTTATGTTTGTTAATGAAAGCAAAATTTGCTGGTTTATAACTACTAGAATTTTAGATAAAATTAGAGATCTGTGTCCTTCACTTAGTAGTTATTTTTACTTGAGGTGTTTTAATAAGGCTGTATATAGATCTGTTGGGAGGAAAGGCTTTCAAATGTAGAGGTACAGACTGTCAGCTCCTGTGAATTGCCTTGTGCTAGGTAATACATTAGGAGTCATGTAGGAATACATGTGTGGATGAACAGGGAAAAAAATACTGTGTGTTGACTTTATCTGTCACTTTGTTTTTATTAGAAAAAAAAAAATCTTTAATATATTGTCCCTGCCATTTTTCCTCTCAATTGTTTCCTTTTTGGAACTTCCACTTTCAAACTGGAATTTCTTCTCATGTTTGTCTGTGAAATAGCTTTTCTGCTCTGTTGCTTTCAACCAGTTCTTCAAAATATTTTCATTGATGTTATATCAGCACTTGAGTTGCCTCCCTCTCAGTTCCCTTTGGCACTGCTTTTCCTGTTGGCTGTGTGATACTGTGCAGTCCCTGAGCACTTCTCCTGCAGCTCTTTGGGGTCCAGCGTGTTCACAGAGAGGCTGTAGCACGTACACGATTTGATTCTGAATCTGCTGACTAGCCGTAGGAGTCCAGGGGATGCCTTAACCTTTGCAAAAGAATGGGAAAACTGTGCTGGATTTCATGGACTCAGGTTCTCTAGCAAAGACCAGGACCTGGAACTAAGCCAGCACCGCTACAGTTTTCCCTGATAATGAGTTGCAATAGGAGCTGCTACCATTTCAGAGAAGTACTGGGCTATTTTGGCTCAAATTAGAAAGGAGCAGACAGTGTTAGGTTTCCCAGTGCTTCCCTGCACACAGCATCTTGTTAGGATTGAGTTTTATGCAGTTTTGAATTGTTTTGTGTAGGGGAAATGTGTTTTGGGGAGCAGTAAAGGGGTATATTCCTGTACGTATTTTTTTGTCAGGCCGTGCCTTTTAACTTATTATTAATGTTATTATTAACATTATGCATAAAGTTTGAAGTCTTAACTAATGTTCTTCACGTGTTAAGGCAATGCCCACTTTAACCACAGTTCCCCTCCAGAAACCAAACATTTGCAAAATTATTTTATATTGACCTATGCTGCATTCCTAAATAGAATATATTGATATTTTAGATCTTCCTGGCTCTCACTACATCTTTGTGTATTTCTGTTGCAGCCATTGCAGGGATGGAGTAATGAGCTGTGATAACAACATAATAGGTGAGTGAAGAGAGAGGGAAAAGATACTTCAAGTCCAACGAATAAATTTCCTCCAATCTCTGTGGAACCACTTGTCTGAACCAGAAGATAATGCAATGTGTACAGATTAACTTCCTCGAGGAGATCCATAATTATATATTTGTGTGATTGAAAGTAATGCTCCTACTTTGTACCAGCCTAACTGTTCAAAATACTGTTAAATCTGAGCAACTTTTTCCCCCCAGTACTTTTAAGTATTATTTTTTTTAGATTGCTAATGTAGACAAGCTTAGCTGCAGGATAAACATCAGACCTTCAGCAGGGCAAACAAAGGTTGGCTTTGCCCCAAAAAGCATGAATATAGGAGCTGAACACGGGCAGTAATTTTTCACAGATATTTTTTTTTCCCCTCCAGAAACCCTGAGAAACAGAAATATGAACAAAAAATATTTATTTTGACATACTTTGCAAGGCAATGTAACAAGGGCCTTTCCTATTATGATGGATTTCATATGGCATGGAGTATTACAGCCCATACTCGTGTGATGATTCTCCTTTAATTTCAGTGAGAAAGACATTTATTTGAGGTTTTCATTCTGGAATTGCCAACTCCTCGGCTAAGAGTTTCCCATGCACTTGAAGGTGGTGGTTTTATTGATATTTTTAGAAAATCTTTTTCCATAACCTCTCTCCTTAACAAATAATTAAGCAAGCAAAACCCCAGCAACAGACCAAAACCAATTCAAAACACTGACAGTATTTTTTGTGTGCATTCTATGCTCAGTGCAGCCCAACAGCAACAGTACAATACAGCTGCTTTTTTCATAGTCAGTGGCTCCAGCATGGCAGGTCACACGTAGGTCTCAGACCTTCTCTTGACTTTTTTTTTTGCTTTTTCTTGATTTTTGTTTCTCTGTTGGTAGTACATTTCTGTTTTGGAGGACCAATTCCTGATTAACAGTTTAGAAAGTCATGTCCCTTACTAAAGGAATGTATTCTTTTCAGTATTTTGTATGAGAAATATAGGTGTTCTATGGAGTTAGCTATTTACAGGAGAGGCATCTGAATGTTACCAGTGTTGCTGGATGTTATATTTGTGTTACAAATCCTTAGTGCACACATTTACAGAACACAACATTTCAAGTATGAAGACTAAAGCATTTGTCAATTTTTCCCCCCAGCACACAGCTGCCCTGTTGGACAGATTTATATTAACTGCAGTAATCCACAAGTGGATCCTGAGCTCAGCAGAGAGAGAACTTGTGAGAATCAGCTGCTAAACCTCACTTTCTCGTCACACCTTCCTTGCGTGTCAGGTTGTGTTTGCCCACCAGGGTGAGTACGGGCAGATTTGCATCTTTTGGGGCACAAACAGGGTTGAGTAATTAATTCTGCTGAGGATTTCTGCTCAGTAGAATTCTACTTGGAGAATTTGAGCTGCCAAAGGGTGAGCATTAAGATTGTGAAGGCTTACACCACGATACTGCCCCTTGAAGTCATAATCAATGCTAAACCAGGAGACAAGTGGAGTTAAAAACTACATAATAATACGATCAAAATAACAGAAAGATAGAAATGGCATTGAAATAATTTTATTCAATCAGTGTGTTACAGAAGAATTGTGTTTATCTAGATTGTTTTCCAGATATCTAACCTCTTATTTCAAGATTTGGCTGAGGGAGACAAGTTTATTTATTCATAGGCATAATTTTCAGGATTTTTTCCCTCTCAAGGATCTCTTAAATCTTGGGGATTTATGCTGATAATGTACAGATGAGCTATTGTGGAATCAAGCACTGTATTGTTGAGAGAACTTTGAATATAAAAATAATAATAACGTGTTTAAGTTATACCAGCCTTGATGGGATTTAGTTTCTTAAGCACATAACCTGAATTTTTTTAGTGTTATAACTCTGACATTATTGTTTATACCTTGAGAGTCTCCTCAAAACAAAAAGTAAAAGCCAGAGCCTCATTTGAACTATGTTGAAATAGCTCAGTTGAAGTCTGTGCACTCATACTGAGTGATGTATAGGTATTTCTATCTCATGGTAAAATAATGCTACTCAGGATTTTGGGATTTTACTTTAATACTCAGAAACAAGAAATGTCAAATTGTTCACATGACATGGAACCTGTAATTAGTTGAACTCACAGTATGGTACCGTGGGGAAAAAGCACTGTGCTAAAGTGGATTTTGAAATTAACGGGAGGCAGATATTTTCAGAATTGCAGAAATTCACCTTCTTGGACCAGGCTGACATAAAGCCACCTTCAGCAGCACTATATGGCTGGCAACTCAGATCATATAAAATTTTTATTCTCTGCTATTTTGCTGTGCATAACCTCTGAGCTTGTGATCTCTACTGCTTCCTGGTGTAATTTAGGTCTGCAGTGTAAACATATACCTTTTTTTTTTTAGCATTGGAAGACTCAGTGGCACGTGTTGGTGATCCCAAAGCTCTGATAATACGATTTTATGGTTGTAAGAGGCCAAGTGTTAAAATTTCCTTGGGACAAAAATAAAAAATTAAGACGCTTTGTCTTCACTGTAACTTTGGCAAACTGAGTTCTGTTCTCCTATGGCTGTACATTGCCTGTGGAGATACTAACACAAAATTATATAGTTTTGTTTGTTTGGGGGTTTTGTTTGTTTGGGGGTTTTGTTTGTTTGGGGGTTTTGTTTGTTGGGGGGTTTTTTTTGTTTTGGGGGTTTTTTGAGGTGTGAAGGGAGAGGCTTTTTTGTGTTTCAGGATTTTACACTCAGCGCTGCTGAAGGCAGAACTAGGACACTGTGTTACAAACCTGGGGTTTGAACCAGGAATGTCAGTCTGTACTGATGAAGTAGAAATTAAAGTCACTTGCAAACTTGGCAACACTGATATTTTAAATATTCACCTCTAGTGGTGCTATATTGCATATACATTTATGTTTTTATTTGAGGGTGCTTTAGGAAAAATTAGGATGATTCTAAAGGTGTGTGGTTTTTTTGGTGTGCTTTTGGAAAAGCGAGAGACTTATGCTATGTATTAACTATGCAGGGTTTTTTTTTTAGATAATGGATCTTAATGGTTTAGGAATTTTAGTAAGAGTTTAGTAAGAGTTGCTTTTGGATAGAAGCTGGATCTGAAAAGCCCTAATGTTTTAAGTTAGTCACTGAATTCACACTACAATGATTCGTGCTGCAGATTGAACACAGTAGAGCCAGAGTCAGAGCACAATAATGAAAAAATTTAAATTAAATTTTTGGAAGAGAAAGATGGGTGGAATGCCTTTACACAATACCTCATCCTGTGTTCATATCAGTTCAAGCAGTGCAGGATTCAAATGCACTGTGGATTTGTGCAACTTCGAAATCACCTTTCTGGGCTATCAGCTCTTACTAGTGGAATAGAAAACTGAGGTGACATTGTGCACTTAAAAAGGGTAAAAGAGTCATGGAATTTCTTTGATCTTAACATTAGTCCTTCACCTCAAATAATAAGCTTCTTTACTTTATTCATGCTTTTGTTCCTGTTTGAGATCTTGCATCAGTTTATCTTGATTCATTACATGTAAGCTAAGCTGATTTAAGTAGCAATGAAATCAGTTTAATGTGTTTGATTAATTGATTTGGATAAACTAATTAAAAAAGGGAGTGAAGTAAAGCAAATATGTCACAAGTGAGAAACCTGAATAGGAAGCTGTGTTTTTCCAGGGGGAAGGACCTTTCTCATCTGTTTAGTGGGGTGATTATTCCTCAGTGATGCTCTGAAAGGTACTTAACAAAAAGAGTAGGAAAGAACCTGCTTTCACAGAAGTGGCATTAAGATTTCAGGGAGGCAGTATTTTTGTTTTGCAGACTGTTTTTCTAGTATCTGGAGTCTGACATATTCTTTCAAATTGCTACTTCTAGCATTTCTTTTTTTGTGTGCTTATAGTACAGCTTCATTTCTTTTCCTCTGCGGTGAGTAAATCAAATGCAAGTAACCATGCTTTAGTAAATATTTAAATTTACAGGAGATCATTCTATGGGTTACAGTT
The DNA here is from genome assembly GCA_013398115.1 of Falcunculus frontatus. Taxonomy (NCBI): domain Eukaryota; kingdom Metazoa; phylum Chordata; class Aves; order Passeriformes; genus Falcunculus; species Falcunculus frontatus. Next base: position 1,430,441 of record VZRV01005009.1, read on the forward strand.
CTTAAGGCACAAAAATTGATGACATACTTTCTGTCTGCTTTAGAAGCTGTTGAAATCAAACATTAATTCTCCTGGAAGTCACTCTCTAAAATTGGCTCACCCTAATTTGCCTGACATACTAAGTAATTTTTAATACTTTGTATTTTTTCTTACTAGTTTTCATCTGTCACCATTTAAATGGAAATGTACTATATTTCTATGTTGCGTTTCAAGAAAATAAGTAATACTCTTTCAGTACATAGTTTTTCAAGTACAATATTTGAATTACATTTTCTGCTTCTGGCTTTCTATGAATCAAATGATTTTTCCCTCCTTAACTATATAAAATGTGCACGATTTGACGGGGAGACAGAATCTTTAATCAGACTGCAGAAGAAACAGGGAGAAAAGACAGAGTAAAGGAAAAAAGGAGGGGAAAAACCAGTAGTGTCTTCCTACATTTCTGCATGCTATGTGATATGTTTGCTACAAATGGACATATTTGGTTTGTGCCTATCCTATTCCCTTAGTTTTCCATGGTCTCCAATCAGACCAGTAACAATCTCTGAAACACCTTCTGTTCATTGTTGCTTCAAGCCTGCTCTTAGTATTGCTGTCAAGAAAAGCAGTCACTTTCCTTAAGGAATTACTTGTGTTTTCTCACTTCCCCCACTGACAGGGTGTTACCCTTTGGCTGCAGCATGAGTTGGATTTAACTGATCTATACTTTGTACAGTATAAAATTTATACCGCATTTGCAATCTATATCGTTTTGTGGGGGTATTAGAATGGTTGAAGGTAATTATCTTGGAGGTCTTTTCCAACCTAAATAGTCCTATGATTCTAAGCTGAGCCCTGTCAGATTTTTGAAGACAGGTACTTTTCTTTGGAATGAATCAGAGTGTTTAATAATATACATCAATATTTATTTTAGATCATGTTATTCATTCATATTTCCACTAACTGAAATATTTAGCAATTTCCATGTCTATTTTATATTAATTCAATCTTGCTGGAAAAACCAAGGCCTTCCAGTCCCTAAATATGAATAATAAATACAAATTCTGAGAATTATGTCAATAGCTTTAAACACATATTGTCCCAAATGCAAATAGTAATGTTTTCTATCGCTTCTGTTACATCTGCCTATTAGCTCTTCAAAATTTATTCCCTTTTATGGTTTTGTTCCCTCCATAAAGCTATGTTAATTAAACCAACCATTATACAATTGACCTAAATCAAGGAGTCTCTACTAACTTTGCAATATTTTGAAACTTTAGTTTCAAAATTGTCATGATCAACTTTTTTTGAACTTTAAATCATGACCAAGCTTCTCTTCCTAATCATGCTTATAAAACCGTCCATAATTTTCTCCTTGTTTCAAACATTTCCACTCAATGTTAGTACTGCAAGGGAATAAAAAGTTAATTCTCAGCTGGGTGCTAGTAGTGGTTATCTGTACATCCAGGTCACTTAATTTCTCACAGCTCAGCAACATCCAATCACCATCCAATACTCAATATTTTATAGACTGTCAACAGACTGACCTTAAAAAGAAAGCAACACCACTGTAGAATAACTAAGAACGTAGTGTGCTCCATTTTCCCAAGTATATGTATTTATTTTTATGACCTGTGAATCTCTTTGAACCTCAAGAGCACAAGGCAATTGTACTGAAGTTTTCTTTCTTCCTTGCACTATATGTTTAATTGTTTGTAACTATGTGAGCCACCTTTTTAAGGCAAGTGTTTGACAAAGTTTTTCTTAACATTCATTTGGGAAAAACAAAAACAGTCCTTCTTTTTCCCATACCCACACCCTGGAGATAACTTATTATCTATGATAGAGTAGAGTATCTTTTGTGCTACAACTGGACTCTACTTAATTTGAGGAAATTTAACATAATAAGAATCTCTATGTCTGTTTCTTTTTTTCCATCACTTATTGCTCTCATGAAATAGATAAATGTAGGGATAGTAAATTCAAAGCTGTAGCATCCAATAATTGCAGCGAAGTTTTGTAACTAAGGAATATCATGCCAGATTTTCCTTCCAAAAATTTCTAAATTATCATTGTATTTCTGTGAAGCGTATCGAATGACACATAAGGAGCTTAAACACATTCTTGGAAGGTTTTTTTTAAAAAAGAAAACTCATCACTTTCTAATTTTCACAAAGAAGACATGTTGTCTTATAAATGTGCCTATGGACAAACAAACCTATTAATGGGGGAAGAAAAGAGATGAGTTTCAAAAATTTTTGGGAAACTCATCTTTATTAATTACATTGACCATGTTACATCTTAAAATAAGTCTCCTTCGATTAAATCCATGTTGTGCTTTTGGTGTGTGCTTAATATCTTTTTTCAGAAGACCTGCTCCTCAGTTTAAACTCAGAATCTACTATTACTATTAGCATGAAAATAAAAACTGTGTTCTGTCCAAACCTCTCTCTTCTGGATTGCCCTGCTGCTGCTATCAGGCTAAGTATTTTTAATCTTTTACTTCTCCTGGTTTAGGCAGAGTTTTGGAGAGGTCTGTCAAGAAGATTTAATGTTTTCCAGGCAAATGAGGATTAACCCCCACGGGGATACATAACATCATGGCTTTGCACTTGACTATTTCCTCAGGAAAATACAATCATCTTACAAAATCTACATCAATATTGCTGTATTTGGGTGTTTCAGGAACTAATACTTATCCACACTGGATTTTATGCTGGTTTCTATTTCTGATGGCTATAGACGCAGCGTGCTAAAGGTGCAGGAGCTCATTTCCAAAGAAAACATCTATTGCAGTGCCATTACAAGACAATCCAGTTCTTTTCTATCCTCTTCTACTTTGCAGACTTGCAATTTTCCTTGATATATTTTAGAGTTCCTTATTTCCTCTTGCAGTACTTACAAACCCTCTTGGTCTCCTACTTTCTAGTTTACACCAGCTGCAAATAAATCTCTATTTTTTTTCCTGTACTTGGATTAATTGACGGTAAAACTTCACTAGCTTCATTCAGATTCTTGAGCACCTTTTCGTATTACCTTCTGCCTTCTGACTTGTTTTTAATAAGAGAAATATTAAACTCTGTCACTTAGGGTGACAGTTCTGGTGCTGGTGGCAGGGGGGTTTCCAATCCAGGGTGAAGCTGCAGAAGAAACTGACTGTCTCAGTTAAAGCATCAAAATAATTTGTTAACAGAGAAGGATGGAAGGGTATAGTGAGAATAATGAAAACCCTTCAAGCATTCTGCAGAATTACTTAATATTTCGGTGTAATGAACCAGGGGAAAAAGGAAGAAGAGATTGCAAGGAGCTCCCCAAACAGGAAAGAAAACAGTCAGTAGGAATGTATTAACTCTCCCTGTCTAGACAGTGAGTGAACTGTAATGAAGGCATTAGGTGCTACAATATTACCAACATGAGATTTTCTCTCAAAATTTATCTTGTTTTCTGGTTAGACAAGTCCTGGGTGGCAGTGGAATTCTGGGATTAGAAATGCTCCCTGCTGCTTATTTTGGTCGTGGGTTTTTTTGGGTTTTTTTACTTCCTTTAAACTCTATTACAGACCTTTGTAGGAAGACCAGTGAAACCCTCAGAGACCAAATTTGTTGCTGTGGCGAAAGTGTTTGTGGCTGCATAAATCAGCTGATGGCAGGCTGTTGCAGGAGAGAGGAGAAGGAATTTGTGCAATGCACAACCTGTTGAAAGCTGCTCTGCTGGAAGAGGGGAAAGATTTTTTTTTTTTATGTTTTGGTCCAGATTTGTGAGTTTTGCAGAAGGAAAGAAGTGTTTGGTGAGTCACAGGTGACATATTACTTCTAATGGTGCCTTTACCAAGACTTTTTAAATATTTCTGTGTATGTGAATGCAGAAAACTTTAGATAACAACGAGAAAATAATGAAAGTGAACGTTCAGCAGGGTGAAGTGGGATGTGTCCTTGTGTCTTTGCAGTTCATTGCAGGCTGGGCAGTAAGTCTAAGCATCAAGAAAAATGTCTGATACTTCAAAGAGGAGCTGTGCAAGGCCTCTCTGCAGGGTATTTGTGGCGAATTCTTAGATCACTGAAATCTATCCATTTGCTTGGCTTTACAAGAGAGAAAGCTGTTATCACTTTTTTTAAATCCAGTGTAATAACGTGAGGAAAAAACTGCATTTAGTGTTACCTTGTCAGTGTGATCTCTTTGTGTCTGAATGTGCCCTGTTCAGTTCTGAGCAGCTTTAAACCAGTGGGAATTTCAGTCTCACAGCTGATTGTCTCCAAGTGACACAATGCTTGAAATAAGTATGGATTACAAAGAACACTTCACCTGCCCTGGAGGAAAATTACAGTTTTTCAGTTTAGTGGGGGAGGGGGATTTATGATGTTCTGCTTGTTCCCATTTATGAGCCTTACAGAGCTGTGAATTTCTGTCTGATAAATAACACACTGAAGAAGAGTCGAAGTCAAATATAAATTACAAATTTGTACAATATAATTTTTCAAATACACATTACCGGCTCATTAATGCGAGCAAATAAAATGTTTTGTTATAAATTCAATTATGAAGTGTTTCCTTTTGGATAGCAGGGAAACAAAAGAGTATTGTCACCCTGTTTGTCATGGATGTGCCTCACACTTATCATGTCTTGCCCATGGTGCTGTATCTTGCCCAAATTACAGTGCTAAACATCAGGAACAATATACAAGTTTTCCTGTTTCCCTAACAGATTTAAAATTTGTATTACTACAGAGAGGTGCTGGGATTCCAAACGAACTTACCTTGAAAAAGAAAATATATTATCTTCCCAAGAGTACCATTTTAAGAGTCTGTTTATTTCTCAATACAAATACATTTCAAATGTTAGAAACAAGGATAATCACAGACTGCACCGTGCCTGTAAGGAATCCTTTCACTATGGCACTGCCATGCTAGTTGCTCTGGATTCTTATGTTGTGTGGAATGGGATCCTGTATAGGATCAAAACAGCTTGGAGCTGCAGCAGCTGCAGTGAAAGACACTGCTGCAGCTTGCCAGGAGTTCGTGTTTCACAACTTTCATTTGAGAGATTGATTTGTCATCACAGCTCTTCTGTTATCAGACCCTCAGGTCCCATATTGATATCTCTTTGCCTACCCAATACCGTTACAATTTTTTTTTTTTTTAAATGAATCAATTTTTGGAAGAAATGCAACTTTCCTGGGCTCAGTGAAATGATAGCTTATTTAATAAAATAAATCAATACTTCTGGTGTATTTCCTGGTGTTTATTTGTAGAATCTGCTTGAGATCTCTCTTTATCGAATTTCAAATTTTCTGAATGTTATCAAAAAACCGCAAACATTTTACTTTAAAATTAGGACTTTATTTAGTCTTGCTGGGCAAGAATTCCTCTCTTCTTTCTCTATTAAAGTAATATTTTTCACTTTCTTTTTTTTTAAAATAATTTTCCTTTTTTATCTGATTCTCTAGGAGTTGTGTATAAGCACAAATTCATAGCAGTAGTCTTGAACTGTGAATAGCTATGCGTATGGTTAGCTGTGTTACCGCAAAAATCTCTTGAAGACTATGAGGATACTTCTGCCACTAAAATTGAGTATATTTGTAATTGCTTCCATGAATGTGCCTGTCATGTGGAAATAAATATGAATAGATTAATCAATACAATAATTTTATGCAGCCAGGATAGCTCTTTTGATATTGATTAAATTATTCACAGAGAAAGTGACGTAACTACAGCAAATATTTAAATCAGAGAAGGAAAAGAAAAGAAGAGATCAGGAAGAAATCCTCATTTAAAGGTCCTTAGACTAAATATGCCACTAATTTTGGATAGTAAGAGTACATACCACAAGAAGAAAGGGCTGTGATGGCTCCCACATCTCATGTATTATCTCTCAGTTTCAATTAAATGCAAGTTAATTGGCTGATTTACAAGAAATTTGATGAAATTTAGAAGACTTCTAGAAATTCTTCATTTCCCTGACTTTAAAATTTGTATATTAATGAGTCAGTCTTCAAAGGGTTAGTGATTAAAGGGTTAGTGCCCAAAATGCTGGCACTCAGTAAAGATAGATAAAATATTCAGGTACCTGTGAAAGGAAGATACCAAATTGCTCATGCTAATAAAAAAAATTGCAAATTGCAATTTCTAATAAAATTGTGCCTTTTCATTTCAGAAGACTTTAAATATTATTTGGGTTTCAATAACAAAGACAGTAGTAACTTGAAGGTTTAGGAAAATATTTTTGTATCTGGGTACCAGCTATACTGCTGCTGATGGTTTATTTTTTGTTCTTTTTTGACAGTCTTGTGAAACACGGGGATATGTGCTTGGATGCAGATGAATGTCCATGCTCATGGAAAGGAAAGGAATATTTTCCGGGTGACAAAGTAATTTCTTCCTGTCATACATGGTAAGTGGAGATCTATTTAAGTGATTATTTCATTTTTGTTGTGTATTTGTAGGTTGATTTTTTTTTTTTTTTTTTTTTTTTTTTTCCCTTTTTTGTGTTTTTTTTTAAATNTTTTTTTTTTTTTTTTTTTTTTTCCCCTTTACGTGTTTTCATCATAAATTTCACAGCAGATTATGGTAAATCATCTACTTTGACATAATGTATCTATTTCTCCAAAGAGGTATTAAAATTGGTTAGGTTTTGTTGTTTCAAAGAGCTTCACATAACAAAATAATAGCTATTTGGGATCTTCTTAGCTTTTAAAAATCCTGATTTAGAAAATGATTTTTGGTTTGTTTTTTTTTTTTTTCCAAGGTCATGGCTAGTATTCCTAAAGTACAGGTCAAATTCCTTAAATATTCCACCTGAGTGACTTTTTGAAAAGCTTTTTACTTACTCATTTTCACATTTAGCCTTGAATCTGACCAGTCTAGAGACCAGAACAGACCCCTGTGTCCATAAGTAAGCACCCACTATTATGTTAAATTTAGGGGAGTACTGAGCAAAGAAACAGACAAATTGGTTGCTGATTTTGCCTATGTGGATAACTGATGAATCGATCAGCTTTCAGAGGGAGAATTGCAATAGGCAAGGGTTGATAGGATCATTTAAACACATGCAGAAACCTACTCCTTTTACTATCCAGTACTGTAAATGCAGCATATACCCTGCCAAGTTTCCTTGAGCACTCTCCGTGGGATGTGTTTCACTGCCATTTTAACAAGCTTCACACGACTGTGAAAATATACCCTACCTGCCTGGTCCTGAAACAAGCTCCTTTCTTGCTGGTCCCTGCCTGTTTTCCTCTCTAATCTCCGGATGTTGCAGGCTGGCACCAAGCAGTGCTATCTGTCTTACCAGAGCCTCAGAGAAATCAGCTGTACAGCCAAGCACCAAGATGCTGTGCTAGCAGTGTAGCCTCCAGATTCTCAGCAGAGCAGTCCCCTCCTGTTGTGCCCTTCTTGTAGCTCACCAGGAGCATTTAAGTGGTGTCCCCTGGTGGGCTGCTGCTCCTGGCCTGCACAGCTCGGGGTAGCCTAGCCCAGGGAAGGCTCGTCCAGTCAGCACCAGGCTCTGCCTTGTCTGGATTCGTGCCCGCTCCAGCCTTGTGCTGACTGCCTTCCTCTGCCTCTCGTCAGGTCCTCAGTAGCTGCTCTAGAAGAGATTTGTAGCCCTTTGGTCGACTGGTGAAGCGACTTACAAGCCATCTCCACCGGGCAGGCAGGTAAAGCGACCCGGGTTATTCACCCCCTTGTTTCCAAAGGCCTCTCCATTTGGACCTGGTGTGGGATTGCTTGCATCAGGGAGAATTAATTTATCCCATTTAATCTGTATGAGACTTCACCAAAGGCAGCAGCAGTGCGGGCAGAAAGACACTGGATATTTAGCCTTCTCTCTTTTTTTTTTCCCCTTTTTTCTGAGGCCGGGCTCATTGATTCATGTACAAATCTTTAAGGTTGTTGTGGCTTTTATAGTTTTCCGTGTCCAGAAGTAAAGACAGATTAAGTGATAATAGCTTTTTGGCAATCAGTTGTCCACTATTAGAGGGGAGTCTGCAACAAGCTGTGCTTGATACAAAGCATATAAAACCTCTGATTCTGCTGTGTGTGTATGCATGGGTGTATCTGATATGTTAAGGGAAATGTGCAAAGCATGAGAGTGCTTCTGTGCAAACAAAGACACTTGGGCACTCATAGAAGTTATCATATAGCAGGATTAGTGCATGGAATTACTGTACATTGATACTAAATATCATCTTACTCATATCTGATGTAGTGTTAACAACATAAATATTGATCTGACTTATTTATTGAACAGTAACATATCAAATAAAATAAAATAATTTCTTAAGTTGGCAAACAGGAACGTTCAACCCAATTACTGGGGTCTGACTGACCTGTAGTTCTAGGTTTCCCCAAGTTTTGTTTTCAGTGCAAGTGCCTGAAATTATTCAGCAGTAGTGGCAACATGAAACACAGAATGTCCAAATGCTGTGGGTATCAGCAACATTTTGGTGAGCTGCTGTGCAGGGTAAGATGGGTGGTGCAGGTAGATGTACTGATCTGCTGTCATCATGCTGAGACCATTGAGCAACTGCTGGTTGCTCTTGGTGGGCTGCTGAATTGGGCCTCCTATATTCTTTAAGAAATACTTCTTTTTTAAAGAAAGCTATCTGAAGTTTAGAATACGCTGGTAGTTCTGCTTTTCCAACCAGGGCTCTCTAGATTCTGATAACTAAATCCTAGTTCACTTAGTATGAAACAAGCCTGGTGCAGAGGACTTTAAAGACATTTGCGTACCTCTTAATCCCTTCCTTCTGACTATAAATATGTTAAGACTCCTGAAAAAAAGAAAGTATGCAAAGGAGCTCCCTACTTGTTGCATGTTAAGAAATGTTTCTGTGCAGGCCCTTAAGAGATCAGCAAAAGGAGAAGGATTTGAACAGGCCAAGAGTGAAACTAAAACCTCATGTCTCAGGAGACCATGAGAAGCAGTGCTTAGTCTTCCAGCCCAAATAAAATTTCTTGTTTGCCTCTCTTTCCATCAGCTTGATGAGGTTCCTTCCTTAGGTACTGCTCTGAGGTGACTGGAGTTAGCTGTGCAAGTCCTACTGCCATCTCCTTGGGCTTTGATACAGCAAACACTTCTCACATGTTGTATTTTTAACGTATTATAGCAATGTGCTTAGTGTACTGATACACGTAGTGATGCAAAACACAAGCAGTGGAGCAAATCAATGATGGGATAAGCAGAGTCTTGGAAAATCTGGACAACGGCTCCATGTTGGTGCAAGTTAATTGCTAAGTGAACTGGAGGAAACCTGATGCTACCAGTAGTTGGAGTTGCCTCGATTTTCTAGCTATTTGCTGTCCTTTTGAAAACAGTGGTGGTACTGACACTGTGATAGAAATATGAAGGAAATGTTACGCTGACAAAAATTTATACTGAGGAAAAACTTTGTACTGCTTGCTGCTTTAGTATATGAGATGTCAAATGTTAGAGATTTATCTAGTATTTCTATAAGTCAGATTAAGACTTTAATTGTAAAATATGCAGCATTCATTTAACAAGGAAATTAAAAATCTTTTTTTAGAAAAAGTAAACTTAGGCATGTACCAAAATTCTATCACATGCTGTATTTAGTTTAACCTACATTTATAACGATACCTATACTAAAGCTATGCCAGGGCACCAGCTTTGCTGTCTTCATCAAGTGAAGTTTAAGTGTTTGGGTCATTGGGGAACATAGAAATAACATTTTAATAATTGCTTGTGGGTGCAGGAAAGGGAATTCTATCTATTATTTATAAAACTTACGTCATTTCTGAAAATGTTATCTAGATTGCAAGTGGGTGATTCAGAAAGAGGAATAATACCCAATGCTGAAAAGCCTCTTGTTATGCCTCTTATTCTCTTATGCTGCAAAGGGAATTCAGCAAGGTCTGAACAGTCATTCAGTAGATGTGTGGTGAAAACCCCTTGATGCTTAAGGTGGCCATAGGCATAACTTGAACTGTTCTGGAAGGCCCTCAACTGTTAGGCTGGGGTTTGGGGGTGATGATACCTAGACATCTGGAAAAAGAGCAAGTCCATCAACATGGTTCTTTTAAGGAACCTAAGCACCAAAATAATGCTACTGAAATGTTTCCTTGGGAATTCTGTGAAATTCTCACTCAAGCAGAGGATGCATGAAGACTTTAGTAACAGCACATGCTACCTGTTGACTCTAAGATTCAGCTTGTATAGAAACAAATGTTTGGTGAAAAGCTGAAAAAGAAGGCTTTGTCCTTGTGGTACATTATTGATGTGCCACTAGAGAATAAATGGTATTATGTTGGTTTGGGGGTTTTTGTATTGTTGGGTTTTTCTGGTTTTTTGTGTCTTGTTATGATTTCTATATATTCTGAAGCCTTTAAATTCTGATGGAAGAAGAAACATAGATGGTATGAATTCAATATATACTTTTTTTTCCTCCAGAGAACAAATCTGTGTGCTACTTCTAGCCAACATTTCAAAACGCTTCTGTCCACATTCCTCACACTTGCACAGCTTTTGTTTTTTTGCTTCTCAGTGCAATAGCTGTAATTGTTTGTCTGGACCTGCAGCTGATATTACCATTATTGGTCATACATTTTTCAGCATTTGCCAGCATGGATCCTTTCAGTGCACCTTCCAGCCTTGCCCATCCATGTGCACGGCGTATGGGGACCGGCACTACAGGACCTTCGACGGACTCACTTTTGACTTTGTCGGAACTTGTAAGGTGTACCTAGTTAAGGTGAGACTTTTTGGTAAAGCCTCTCTAAAACTGGATTTAAAACTACCTGTTAGGAAATAAGTACAATGGTAGATTTTATCTGTGCATTTTATTGAGTCCTACGTCCTGTTTTTTTCATTTTTGATGCTGTTTAGACTTTGAATCATACATAACATAAACATACACTGAGCTTTTAATTGAACTATGTAACAACATGCATATTTATATTAGTTTATTTAAAAGTGGACATTTATTTTTCTTTCTTTTTCCTCAGGGTACTTCTTCAACCAGTCTTTCTGTCATTATTGAGAATATTGACTGCTTTAGTACTGGAATCATTTGCAGAAAAAATATTTTCATTAATGTTGGAAAATCTTTTTTAGTGTTTGATGATGAAACTGGAAATCCAGTAAGTTTCAGATTTTACTGCTGATCAAAAAGCAGCATATGTACTTCTTTGCGTGTTTCCTCCTATCATAACCAAAAACTTACTCTGCCACTTTAGTAGCAGAGGTGTAATATCTGTACTTTGAATGCTGATCACATCTGGATTGTTCAGTGGAAGCCTTAAACAAAATCTTTTCTATATTTGACAAAAATGTTAGATGAGACAGTTGTAGCTCTTTTGTTTAGACTTAATTTCTGTTTAATATCTTTGGAGGAATATGGGTGTTTTGAAGTCAATGGGAGTTTTGCCGTTAATTCCACTGGAGCTATGAGCTTGGTCAGGTCTGAAATGTACGGGAGGAATATTTCTATACAGTTAAAAAACCCCAACAAATTACAGCCTCTGGTATATCCTTCACAGCCTGAATTTCGTTTTTGTTTTGGCCAAACTGCAAGCTCTATCCTCTAAACATTTAGTATTTTAACATATTAGTAATTTTAGGGTAAGTAGTACTCTTTGCAGTTTAGAGACTGACTATAGAAAGGAAGTTTGAGGTATTGAGTAGTTCAACCAGGCATCTTAGTCCATGTTACAAATAAGATGCAATCTGATTGTTAGTGGATTGAGAGGAAAAGCTTTATGTAAATAAGATTGTAATCTGTGGACATACTTAGACAATTCCTTATTTCCAGAGGCTGCTTCATGCATCTTTTTTACCCATCCATATTCAAAAAAAGCGTGTGACTGAGACAGAATTACTTATAACTAAGTGAAAATCATTATGAGAAACCTTAAGACTACTCATCTACCTCCCAGATGAATCATTAACATTCTAATCTTCACTCTGTTACCCATCCTGTAAATTTTTGATACAAAATCAACTTTTAAAATTTGAAAATCATAAAAATAAAATACAGTTCACATTCAAAATCCAGCCCCCTTTTGCTTAAGCATTTCTCCCTCTGTGGCCTTCTGTCTGTTTTTGGACTTAGGTCTTAGAACCATGTTGTTCATTCTATTTAGGTGTTTTATTTCCTGTCAAGTGAACATTTTCTGAAGACATTACTTCCATTATAAGCTCCCTTGTTTTATTTTGAACAGAGCTTATCTAGCTACATAGATGGCCTGCAAAAAATGCAGTTATGGAAAGCTGGATTTTTCACTGTTGTTCATTTTCCTGATGAGCATATCACCATTCTTTGGGATCAGAGAACAACAGTTCATGTGCAGATGGGTCATCAATGGCAGGTAGGTGGAAGCTAACACTCTTATTGCCATTTCTTTGAGGTATTTATGTAAAAAGAGGTATTTATGTTAAATAAGAAATAATTATTCAGAGAATAGACAGGGTCATAAATCAATTAAAGAAGCATTCAGCTACCTTGTCAGTTAAAATATTCATTCTCATTTATCTTTTTTTTTAATTTACTCTTTACTGTATAACTTCTGTAACGACAGAGACAAATATCTTTGGGCCAAAAGTCTCCTTCACTATTCACTCCTTATGTGACTGAGGCAGGTGTTATTTTGCTGAGGCATAAAAAAAGCCCATAATTGGCTATCAGCTCCCTTCTCTGAATAAAAGATCAGCTCCTTTCTCAAAGGCTTGGGGATACATAGCTGAAAGGGCCGAATACTGACATTGCCAAAATAAAATGTTCTCCATAGCTTTATTACTACAGGAAGCTAAACTGTTTTTGACTGAAATTTGGCAGAAAAAAGGATCATAATGTCACAAATTTGTAATTAAACAGCTGAAGATGCAAGTTTTGAAAATGGTCATGACAAATGGTATTTTGTCATGTGAAAATACATTTTTATATATCTGTGTATATTTGTGTGTGTATAATTTTTTTCTCAGGGAGAATTGACTGGATTATGTGGAAATTTTGATTTGAAGACAGTAAATGAATTGAGGACACCAGATAATTTTGAATTAACAAACTCACAAGAATTCGGAAACAGCTGGACGGCTGTAGAGGTACATAGTAAAAGGAATGTGTTTGCTAGTCTATTTTCCTAGTAGATTTTTTGCTGTTATAGCATAAAATTAATCTAGAATAAAATTAGAAATTCATTTCTGTAAGCAGCAGTCAGGCAGCAATGCAAACAACAATATCAGTGGTTCTAAAAGATGTCATAATCTGTTAAGGAAAATAGTCACTTTTTGCTGCGGAGTGCTATAAAGAAAAAACACTGTACAATATTCTGAATGGTTTTGATGACATTTGAACAGTGAAGTAGTAACTTTTTTTGCATCACGGAAGAATTGCATGTTCACTTTAAAGTGTGTTGTCAGTTTAGCTGTTCTTTCATAGCTGGGAAACATTTAACTGTGTGACCATAGCAATGGAAAGAAAAGAATTCTATGTGCTGTAAAGTTAGAAATTGAGCTTTTTCTAATGTAATGTTTCTAGTAGTGTTCATAGAACTGTACCTTCCTAGTAGTTAGAATAAAAAGATCTGTTTTCTGACACTCCTAATGCACGTTGTCTGAGTGATCTTTGTTATTTATGTAAGTGAGGCTGCTCAGGTGTAGGGACTGCAGGTTGGGGCTCTCTGGCACCTCTGATTAGACCTGTATGTACATGTGAGTTTTTCTGCTGCTTTCAGACCAGTGCAATGTTTCTTCAAATTGTGTAATTTTCCTTTTCTTCTTCACTAGCATCACCTTTTAATTCTATATCTTAGTCCTGCTTTAGTTTCGTAAACAATGCATTTGTTTCACGTTTTACATCTCCCTAAAAAAATTAAAAGCACAAAACTCCCCTTTGCAAGTTGAAACACAAAAGGGTTATGAAGAAAGTTTCTCACCTTCATTTTGCTTTCTGGCTTAGTGTGTTGACAGCTCTGACATTCGAAATCCGTGCAGTTTGAATCCCCTTAGAGAGCCATTTGCCAAGAAGGAATGTGGGATACTGCTAAGTGAAGCATTTGAAGCTTGCCATCCAGTGGTGAGTTCTGGTCCTGTACAGAAACAAATGAAACTGAACATATCTAGGGAACTAGAGAGAAATGTTACTCTTCATCATGAAGTACTTTGTAATTAATGCAGACAAAAATACACCTAATTTGGGACATTTTCTTTTCAGTCACAAGCATTATTTGTGTAAGCATAACCACTTGCTTGCTTTTCATCAAATGTGTTATATGGCAGACACATTTTTCATGCATATATAAATAAATGTATTAAATAGGCAGTGTCAGATGGGAAGAACTCATTCCTAGAAAACTTACCCAAATGTAAATCCATGTAGAATGTGTAACATTTCAACAAGCAAAATAGCATTGACAGTTTTCTTTGAAATTTTGTCACTTAAGACAAGACTTGAAAGTACTCTAAGGGAAAATCACAAAATCTTGTGTGAATTGTCTGATAATATGAAGAGAATTTGAACCATTCACATGAAAAGAAGAGTTTTCCATCTACTTGTTTTTCTTATATTTTGTGTGTACCTGACTTTCTTAACATTTCTGAGTTTTACTGATTTGTGATCAGTTTAGTCTGTTATTGCATAAGGTTTTCTGCAGTTTTTTAGGGCTTAAATAACTGTACAAAACACAAGCTCACATCAATATCTTAGCGTGCCTGTTTTTAATGGCTCATTGATTTCATTGTGTTACTAAGTGCTGGGCAAGATTTCATGGTGTGTTCCAATGAACATTTTTTCTCATCTTTCAGGAAGCATTGAAAGTGAAATCTTTCATACTTCAAGGTTTGATATATTGCCTTTTGAAAGAGCCATAGCTTTGTATCGAGGTGCTGGTTGGCAGTTTCTACAGGAGTGTTTTCGATAAGCGATATTTTCATTTCCAGATTGATGTCACCTGGTTTTACTCCAACTGCTTGACAGATACTTGTGGCTGTAACCAAGGCGGTGACTGTGAGTGTTTCTGCACAAGTGTGTCAGCATATGCCCATCAGTGCTGCCAGCACGGAGTTGCTGTAGACTGGAGGTCTCCCCGAGTGTGTCGTAAGTTTGTTTAACCAGCACTGCCAAGGGGCTGCCTGTGTTCATGAGAGCCAGACCTGAAAAGTCACTCACACCAGGCTACCTGGGGCCATGAACTGAATCTAAACCTCGCTGGTAGGAAGATGAGTTCGTGCCTCTCACTCCGGTTTCATCTGGTCTAGCTGGATTATGTGCTTTTATTGTTTGTGAGTGGGTACTTTTCTACTTTTAATCCCTTGTCCCATGATGTGAAAGGAGAAATCACAGGAATTCTGTACCAGGGCACAGCACGCATCCCTCAAACCAAAGGTGCAAATTTGACAGCTCAAGTGATTTCCATCTTCAGGAGGACCTTATTACTCCTTAATAAGGTCTAGGAAATACAGGTGCCTTATTAGAGTCCCCAGAGCAAGTGTGGAGTATAAAGGTCTTCTGAAGAAAAGCAAGTAGATTTTTGAGCACGGCACAGTCATTACCTTAGTATTGCTCTTCAGCAATTCTTAGAATTTATAAAAAAAATTGGAGACCTTTTTTTGTAACACCTAGTGGAAATGCCTAACAGGAGGCTGTCATTTCCCCAAAGATGTGATAAAAGAGGGGGAGATGCAAACAGTGGAAGGAAACAAGCACTTTTTTAACTTTGCAGTTGCACAGAGAGATTATGCAGCTTGCTCAGGGTCAGCCAGCAAACTGGCCACGGAGTGAGGGGGTTACTCTTTAACTTTTGAAAGAAAAGGTGTGTTTTAATGTGAAGCTCAGTCATAACCACTAGAGGTCACAAAAAGACAGCTGTAGGTGGATAAGCTTAGTATTTCCTGCTGGGGAGCGATGCTTTCTTTAAATCTGTGTGGTTTAAATTAGTATTTTATCTAAAGTACAGTAAATATTTGGCAATAATTTTTTAATAGATTTTTTATATGATCTAATTTGGCCAAGGATTTGGCTCACATCTTAATTGTAAAGATAGAAAACCTGTTTATCTGTAGAATGCCTGTAACTGCATTTTTTTTGTTTTCTTTTTTTAGCTTATGATTGTGAATATTTCAACAAAGGTAAGCCCTAAAGGAAGTGACAAAATGTCAATAGAATCTTGGGGGTTTTTTTATTTAAGTCTTAGAATCTTTTATAAAAGTAAATGTGTAATGAAAACTTTTGTGAATGAGATGTTGTTTAACTAGCTGAGATCCTGTTTTACTGCTTTATTTTGCTTTTTCAAAGGCTTTTTATTTCATAATATTTTTTATTCCTGGACCTCTCCCAAGAACATGTGTCTAACACGTTGGTTTTTTTTTTTCAGTGATGGATGATGATGATTAAGCAATTAAATCATTAAGTAATTAATAGAATATCAACTGAAGAGTGCCAGTGGCACTTCTTGCAGTGGCACAGAGCAGTTCAAAGCTGAACAGACCCCAGTGGCTCTGTTAAATCACTCACAGGCTCCTGTGCAGCCTCCAGAGGGAGGTAGCTGCTAAGCTATGACAACTTTTTGTCCCCAAATGGAGAATAACTCTCCTTTTAGGTCTGTCTGACCTAGCCTTAAGTTCCTGAGCAGCCAACATTTCTGCTGCATTAGAGTGGCTGTCAGCGAGGGATGAAAACCTTGTACAAGGAGCTAGAGCTTGCATTGAACCTGCACTGGGTGCTGTAGTGCTGTGTTAGCCCTGGAATCCATATTCAGGCTATTTCCAAGTTCCCCTGCGAGTGTCTGCGCAGTCAGATGTGGCACACGAGCCAGCCTGGTGTGAGGAAGGGTCAGGGCTCCTGCTATTTCTGCTGTAACTCTTTTGATCAAGCTCATGTAGAAGCCTGTCTATCCACATGGTGTGTGGAGTATTTTGGTCTGCTCTTGGATGTTGCAGCAGCTCACTCCTAGAAAGGTCTCAGAAAGGGACCAAATTTAAATTAGGATAGACTTGTGCACTGTGCCAGGCCCAAACAATATGGCCAAGAAATTTGCCTTTTCTCATACACTGTCTCCTATAAAGGTTTTGAGTGGGGTCAAATCACTACTGCATTGGAATTTTGTCTAAATCACTATTTAAGATTTTAAACTAATTTAAATAAAGGCTAGGTGAATATGAGATTATTGAAGTTTTTAAGTTTTCTTTTTGGTTGGATTGTTTCACAAAAGAAATATGGTCTGATATTAGGCAATCTTAAGTGCAGTTACAACAGACTGAAAGTGCGGTGTCTGTAACATCTGTGGTTACAGCAAAGCTGGATGATAACACATACTTTTAAGGTGTGTTATTAGCTTTATTTGTAACTGAATTCTCACTGACAGAGATCAGTGGAAATAGTGGATATTTGTGCATGTGACCAGCCTTGCAATAAACATGGTTATTGTATACTTGTTACTTTGTATTTTTGTACTGTTTGCTAATCCAGCTCATCAGTATTCAACAAAAGATGTTTCAGAGCTGTCAGTGGGCAAAAAAAATCGTCTCCATGCTGAAGATTTTCTTGTCTGCATAACTTCTGGCAGGCTGGTCCAGAATTACTTAGTTTTGGAGACAGGAAGGTTAAGAAATTGTCTTAGACCAGAAAGAGGCTTTCTCTGTGTAACTTGGTGATGAATCCAGAGAGAAATAGTTCCAGTCCTACTAGAAGCAGAAGCCTTTTGTCTTTGGTCAAGGGAAATCCTCAGCTGGTGACTGTGGTCTCTCAGCTTTTGGATGGGCCTGAGATGGGAGACTGAAACATATTAGTATATTTCCAGAACACTGTATGTTTTAAGTAGTAATTTAAAAAGTTTTTTTCATCTCTCTGCACGGAAGGTAAAGAGGCATCATTGTACATGTTTAGGTGGGCATGGACTTGTGTCCCAACTGGCTACATTTTCATGCCATTAGAATCTAAAGCTCTAGTTGTTATGCAGCATCCTTAGGATTTCAAAACTCTTAATAAATGTTCAGATTTTGGAGAACCAGAATATGAAGGCAGGCTGCAAATTGCAGTCCAAACTTTCAACCAGCTGGAACAGATTTTAAGGGTCTCTTAACTGCAGCTATCAGCTGGGAAGCTATCTCAGATGTATGCTTGCCATGTCTTGGCTCATGGGTAAAATGACATGAACTGCTCAGGTGTGGCACAAAATTCCTGATTTTAACAGAGAACTTAACAAAAATAGTTTCAAACGCTTAAAAATAATCTCTAAAATATTTTTCTGCAGTGAGGTTTGATCTAAATGAGAAGATGTGGCTTTTAAGGTTTGTGAAATAACTTTGCATGTTTTTGGCTCTTTTTACTTACAGATAAAATATGACCGTTCTTTGCTTATGATGCTGATTTCTTCCTGTGTTACTTCACAGTGGTTATGTTTGTATCTTCACTGTTCAAGAAGATTTTGATTCTTGTTGACAACAAACTTTTATTCCCTGCAAAATGCCTCATGCTTTGGCCATTAACAAAACAGGTTTTAAAGAGTAGTAAGAAGTGTATAATCTGTTCAACCATACAAATAAACAGTTTAGAAGGATCCTAGGGTGGTCTTACAGACACACTCTTTACTTCTAAACCAAATAACCGAGGGGTCAACTAACTTCAATAAAGTGATTATGAAACCAAAGCAGATGAGAGGGAGGAAAAGAAGCTGCTAATCATGAATCTTGGAAGTTGAATGCAGGTATTCTTGACAGCTTTCAGAACAGGTATTTTCTGAAAAAGATTGTTTTGGTTTTGGTTCAAGTTTAGTGCGTGGCACCTAGATCTGTTTTCAGAGTGGTGAGTTTTTCTTTATGTGCTCTGCCCTAATGAGCTCAAGCATTTGTGACACTTGACATGAAAAAGAATTGGTTTTTTTCTCCACAGCTCTGGGAAAAGGCCCATACAAACTGGTCAGCTATTTGGATGGAAAATTTGTAATAGCAGCGAAATTGGTGGATGGTGTCGTTTTCCCAGTGAAAGAAGATGATATTGTTCCTGGACATGTAGTGAGCTTTATGCTGACTTCAGGACTTTATAAACCCAAAGCACATGGTAAAGTCACAATAACCTAGCATCTTAAATAAGACAGAGTAAACTCTGCCCTTGTGTTTAAGATCAGACCTGGGTCAAAAAATATCTTTTCTTTAGTAAAGATAGCTGAATGCGCACTTTAATTTCTGCCAAAATTTCCTTTGGTGGGTTTTAGCTAGATTGTAGCTTTGTAAACAGCTGAAAAGCAACTGCTTCCCCACCTCTCAGCCTTTGGAAGCACCAAATTGGTATTGCAGCCCAGCGCTCCCTGTGTTTTGCTCCCTCTACCTCTCTTGTGGCAGAAGTGGGAAAGAATGGGAGAGAAATGTTGCAACAAAAGTGCTCCCCACTTCCCTTGCTGTGCCACCATCACTGATTGTCTGCCCACGTGCACAAAGATGCCCTTTGGTGCTTACTGAGCTCTGTAAGGGTGGGGGCTGCAAATTTGTCTCCTTTGGGTACCAACTTAGGTTTCCCCTGAAGGAATGTGTGGCTTCTTCAGCAGATGAAAGATGTGTTGTGCACCTTCAGACAAGTGCAGAAAGCCTACAAGAGCATATCCAGCATTTGTGACATTAATTAAATGCTAAAGTTGTCTGCATACACAACTTTAATGCCCACAGAGCCCTTGGGTATCGATAGTTTTACTGACCAGAGTCCCCTGATCAGCTCTTTGGGCAGCCTGAAGGTGGCTGTCTTTGTGTAATCAAAGGAGGGATATGGCTCACTTAAAAAAAGGATAAGCATTTGATTACTAATAATGCTGTCTGTAGAACTGACACAAGAGCTCCTGTAACAGAATAGCTAGGGAAAGATTTCTTTTCTTAGTCATAGTTTTGAGGCACTTGTACGTTATGTTCAATTTATATCTGGAAAGAGGAGGTCAGTGCTACTATTCTATAAAACTCTCTTGTTCAGAATTTAACCTGGCAAATAGAATTTGTGCCTTATGGTCCAGTTTGAGTAAAAGGCATTTCATCATTTGGTCATGAGGAATTTGACCAATCAATATGATGTATCATTTATAGGACATTCTCGCTTCTTTGGTACCTCAGCGAAATGCATGTCTTATCCCTTTCCTGGGTCGTGGAGAGTTTGGGGCATTAATGCACTGATTGGCTATAGAGCAGGTGTTAAAAGTCACAATGACTGTCCTTTGTTACTTATCAGAGAGCTACTTGCTACAGACAATTCATAAAAAGGCATTCACTAGTTCAGCTAGGTTTTTCAGATTAACTGAAGCTTTTATGCTCAGAAAACAAGGTGGTCTTCCAGAAGTGTTATACCAGAATGCGATAATATACCCTTTTAATAGAGATCATTTGTTTTCTACACTTTTTTTTTTTTTAAGAAATGCTACCTGGTCCTGGAGGGTTAGTTGATTTTACAGTAGATTAATGGCTGTTTTCAAGAGAATAGCAGAGTTTACAGCAAAAGAGAATGAAGTAATTCTGTGAGCAACAGATGCCTGTAACAGGCTCAAGATCTGATGCCCTGCAATTGGCTGTACAGAGGCTGCTTGAAATCAGAAGTACTGCAGGGTAAGGTATCATGAGGGAACATTTGCCAGAAAAAAAACTTTGCTGTAACATTCTTAGAGGGAGAGCTAGAGAGCTGAATGCAAAATACAGTTTTTAAATTTATTTTTAATGAAACATTGAGCTTTTAAGCTATCAATTCCTGACGGCAAATGTTACTTTTAAAGCTAGCTAGATGGAGTTAAAGTTTTTATTAAACAAATGGCTTAGTAAAGACTGTAAATTAACTTTTGCTTGACTGCAGGACTATATTCTTTTATCCTGGTGTGGGCAAATATCTTAATCTCCTTGTATTCCTGTTGGAATCTGTAGCGTATTTAGAAAACTAAATAACCATCATAGTCTAGCACTCTGCAATCCATACATAGTGTATTTTCTTACAAGATTCAGGCTGTTTTCACTGGTGAGGGCAAAGTCAGTTTTCATTCCTCATGCCACTACTATCAGTAGTGGTACCTCAGAATGAACTTAGTTTATTATGCATATATCAGCAAGTAAATGAATTCTCTGTGCTTTCTTCTGTTTTGTTTTTTCAGATTCCAACTTGATTTCATTTGAAACAGCTGAGAGACCAAATTATTTTCTTCAGCTGGTCTCCAATAATACTCTTGTTATTTCTAAATGGAAAAAATCGGAAGATTTTCACAACAGATCTACATTTGTCATTCACAAGAATACGTGGCTTTCAGGATACAGTTCCTTTGAGTCATTTGCAAAACCAGGATACTTCATCCACATTTCAGCCTCTTCAGTTGAGCTTTTGAAGTACCATCATTCAGAGGAGTTCAGGCTGTCCACCCTTTTTAGACTTGTAGGTAGGTGATAATTCTTGAATTTTATGAACAGCAGTTTTCTCCCTGTGGAAATCCAGGCTAAATGGGGTTTTTATTTTCAGACGTGATGAGATTGCTTACCTCTCCCCTACATTACTGGAAGCTGTGGGTACTCTGGGATATCTAGGCTCAAAGTATCCCTGAGCATTGTAGTGAAGATAAGATTCTGTTTTCTTGTGAAAAACCATTAAATAGCTTAACACACAATTCTCTTTTATTTGCCTAATGCGTTTGGAAATACATATCCTAGTGTATGGTTTCTGGGCAATACTTGCTATGGAGGCGGTAAGAAAATTATTTGGGAGTAGAACATTCGTGCTCATAAATAATGGATTCACAAAGGGAATAGAAAATAACTGAATGGATCTCTAAAAGTTAAGGTCTGTGGACAACGTTTTCTCTCCTTGGCCTTCTGCTGAGAAAGAGATTTCTGTACAGTGAATTCTCATTGCTGACCTTGTGGCCTCCTCAGGAGTAATGCCACCCAGTGCTGAGGACATGGTCTGTAGGTTACACCTTTCAAATCTCATTTCCTCTTGAAAAATACCTTGACTTTTATCCACTACCCACTCAGAGATGCTCTGTCTGTTAGGATGTTAACCCCTGGTGTTTCAGTCATCATCTAGTTGGAGGTATGCACCTCTTCATGGGGATCTAGATGTCCGTTTCCCTAATGGTTCTTGAACAGCTACAGTTCTTGAATAGAAAACACAGACTACTGTGAGGGTGTTTCCAGCTGCTTGACAGATTTCCATTCCCGTAGTAGTTCTATTCCACTGAGACATCAGGATCAGAAATGAAGATATTCACTCTGAAGACCCCTTCATAGGACCCCTTCCCTTTCCTAGCTGCAGATGTTGCTCCTCCAAGAACCGATGACAAAAAACACACATTAAAAAAATCATGTCAGTTAAGCTCTTTCTTTTTTTTTAGATTAGTTAGGAAAAGAAATAGTAAGAATAACAGTTTTTACGTATTCTTAAGCAAGTGGAACTGTGCACTGAAATGAAGGTGGCGTTACAGGCCTGGCAATATGTGCAAGAAGTTATATTGACCCATAAAATAAAACAAGACAGATTATTCATGTAACCGCTGCTTGCTTTAGTGTTTGCTTGCCTTGACACATCACATACATCAAACATATTCATATCACTTTATGAAATTTAGTGACAACAATTACTTGCTGAAACCAAGTGTGGTATATAACATTCCAAAATCACTGCAAGTAATTATGTGCTAAAACTTTTTTACTGTACTATAAAACTAAAGTGCACTAGTAATTTGTTTATTTGGGTAGCAGAAGTGTTTTAATAAGTGTTCCTGGCAATACCATGTCCTAAAATCAGTTGTTCATTCTCTGAAACTGAAATGTGTTTTACAAGCAAAGAAAGAAAATGAAATATTTTATCAAAAGAAGCATGGCCTGGCCATGATTTACAGTGACCATGTTGAATTGTGGCACAGACAAACCTGAAGCAGCCTCTGATTTCTATGACAGAAGAGGCCAACTGTATGCCTCGTGGAGCTTCTTGTTATCAAAACACTGAATTAAAGCGTTAATGGTGTCATTGTGAATCTGCTGATGTTTTGCAGTACATTATGCTGACAGCCTAATGCAGCTGTTGACTGGCACACTTTGACTTCAGAAAAATGACAGATTTTGTCATTGCCAAATGCCTGTTGCCTCTTGACAAATGCTTGTAATCACAGAGCTGTTGAGGTTTTTGAAAGGCAGAATTAGAGGGCCAATGCTCTTACCAGGATGTTCATACAGCATTTCAAGCAAGGAACTTTTTTTGGACCTAACAAAAATATCTCCTCAGTCTTTTATCTTTGAAGGAGGAATGAAGAAGGTTAAAACATGTTCCAATTCTCAGTGGTTGTCCATTAACACAGAATGCTATGTCTTTTCAAGTGTGAAGTCTTTACCCTCCAGTCATTATACCAAAAAATCCTATCTATGCCAATGGAAAACTAAAACAATTTACCTCAGCAAGTGGGATCAGATCAAATGATCAAGAGGTATTTCATTAATCACCACATCCGAGGGCTTGGGTTTCAGAGTTTTATAAGCAGAGGAGCATCGGGCTCCAATCTTTCTCCAGTGTACTTTCACAAGGGCCAGCCTGCTGATGTGGGGTAATTACATGGTCTAAAAATACAGCAGCATTTGTTTAAGTTAATGGAAAAGTTACACCAGCTCCAGAGTGCGCAGGCAAAAGCGTATTGGGTTTCCTGCTGACTATTGTAAATGCTTTGCATATTAGATCAGAAACTCTTGAACAGGGAACAGCTATTCCTGCGGAATCAGAGGATAAATATCAGGAGCAGAATAATAGGCCCAGTAAATCCCCTTGGCCAGAAAGTTCCTCATGAGACTTCTTCATGCTCTGTGACGCACGTTCAAAAGGAAGAATTTTAAGTGACCTGATCACCACAGCAGTAGATACATATCTGTTTAAAGTCAGCTGATGAGTCACTTTTTCCAGTTTCATCACAATAAATATTGCGATGGGTAATTTTCCGGTTTCATCGCAATAAACATTGGGGTACACCGAGGCTGCGAAGTATTTGCCATGAGAGGTCACTTTGGCAATTTAAATTAAATTAAAACACAATTTTAAATTGGGTTATTTTCATTATACTTCAATTTTTCAGCTGTCCTGTTCCCAAAAACATTTGAGGAAATTGACTAGAAAACTGGATTTTGATATGTAGCTTGTACTCATCCTCAAAAAAATACAGTTTTGCCTTCTATTCAGGAATTTTTTTACTAGCCAATAAACTGGTATGCATTCAGTCAAAAGAAAGAATACCCTTAGTCTTACCAGATGAGCAAGCACAAAGGTGTCATGTAATAGCCATCAATTCCCATTTGAGATTGCTGGGAAGTCAGTGTATGTAGGGAATTCATGACCTTTTTATGGATATAGCTGCTGTTTTCTTACCCTTTTTGAAGGTAATATGCTCAAGCTAGTTACCTTTTATTTTTCATATGATTATCAGGTGTTTAAGATAAGTATGAGTTATTTTTATGTATATTATAAAAATGTGACTTGCCCTGCATAAATTTGGCAACAAAGTTTTTAATAATGCTACTTATGTGCTTTAATAGCTAACTTGCTGTAAATATAACGCCTGTTTTAGAGAAAATTTTGAGCTAAAATTAAAATCTCAAGATGCACTAAGTATAGGCACACTGCACAGAGGCATTTTTCAATGTTTGAGTTTTATACAGAGCACTTTAGGCTCCTTTTAATCTTGGTATCTTAATGAACTGACTCACATTGAGAAACATGGTACAAAACTGAAAATTAAATACATTTTAACAAAATTTTTTTATACAACCATCTTTTTACCTTAAGTCAATTTTACACGATACTACTGACTATTTTAACTTCATTTTACCCTTATCCATTTCCATCAGTAGAATTAATTTTCTAGAGTGTCCTGATTCACTCATAATGAGTTGCTGTTGAGCTTAATTTGAGCTCATGTGCTCTGTTGGCCCAAAAGATCATGACATGGGCCCTGGGGCTGGAAAATGCGGAGCAACTGCTGTTGTACCTGCAAATCCCATGTGTGTCACTGAACAAATCTGCTTGGTAGCTCCTGGAATCAGACTGAGGTTACTGTACAATAACATCTTTCCTTTTTCTACTACAAACACAAACATTTGACCTACCATTTTTGGCTGAATAAATAGGAGGAGATTAAAGAGTTGCGTTAACATCGTAATAGTAAACTGAACCGTAAGCAGATGAGAGGTGGGTAATTATGCTTTGCTTTCAGTGATGTTTTGGCTGGGCACAAAGCTTAATTTTTCCAGTGATGTTTGCTTACATTTCTCATTGCAGAAACTTAGAAGTCATGAGCGGAGTTTGTTACTAGTTTGTGTGTGTTAAGTGGGTAGATAGGATTTCATGTTTCTAAACTTGTAACTGAGGAGACAGGCAATCTAAGTTACCAAGCAGAGTTTTGCCTCCATTATAAATAGAACTAACTCTAAAGCAATTTTTGGGCCTACTAGATATTTTTGAATTTTGGGTTAAAGTAGCAAAAAAGAAAAAATGTCTCAGGTAAGAATGAAAATCCGAATACTTTATTTTTTTTTTTTAAACCTTTATTTTAAATACAACCTTTTTATTAAGGCTGGAACATTTCAGATTTTAGAATTTATTTTTAAGTAAATAGCCATTTTTTGAGCATAACTTGGAATTATTCATAATAGAGAGATTCTAACAATGGCAAATTTTGTCCTTGTGAGGTAAGATGCAGGATTGATAATTAAGGTGGGGTGGACTTGTGAAGAGTAGGAATTGTCAACTCACAAAAAGAGTGGCCAAGTTACTAAAAAAGGTGGTTGTGACTCATCAGAACCCCGTGGTCTGTAAGTGACAAAATATTAAAAAATCTTCATTAAAGGGTAGTAACTGTTGTTATCCCAGTATTATTTTTGAAAGCCATGAACAAGAAAATAATAAGTTACAGGGAAGAAAATGCTTCTCCGGATGTCCAAGAAAGTGAGAAAGCAGTGGAGATGGGGAATATCTTTTAACATGTTGTATTTGGCAGTGTGCATGCCTGTGCTCCTACGAGGGGTTTCTGCTGTGCTGTAGTGTGTTGATGTGCTCAGCTCCTGTTGGGTGAGAGAAGCGTGGGCTCAGCTGGCACGTCAGCTGGAGCCACTGTCACCCAGGACATAAGTCACCATTGTGGAAAGGATTTGCTGTGTCACCAAACAGGAGACAAATGCTGGTGGACTTCACAAGGAGACACATGGTTATCTCCAAATGCCATGACGAATCCTTTTGAGGAGCACATGCCTGATACGAGAAGCTTGATTCGTTGTCTGTAAACTGTGTATCATTGTTTTGTTGTGAGTGAACTCTGCTGTTGCACAGTAAGCTCGTGTTGCTGGTTGCTGGAGGGGGAATTTAAGTATTAAAAAAATGGGAAGCGTGTGGTGGAGGTGGCCGAACGGACCAAGTGACCTCAGCCACTCCTCATGCAGCTTCCCCTCAAGGCCCTTCACCATCTTCATTGCTCTCCTTTGGGCACTCTCTAACAGCTGAATGCCCTTTTTTGTGTTGTGGTGACCAAAACTGCACACAGGGCTTGCGGTGAGGCTGCACCAGTGCAGAGCAGACATATTCATGCTGCTTTTTTATTTGTTTTACAGTGGCTTGATCCTTGGGATGGTCAGGCATTCCAGAAGTTAGGTGAAATAGTGAAAACTTTAAATATGATGAATGGCTGAACTGATGTTTTCCTAATACTCTAAAGAATTTTCCCATAATTCATAACAAAGCACAGATATCATTATGCCTTATGGATGTACAGAGACGTCCTGAAAGCTTCCTGAGAAAAAGGAAACCGATTCATACTAATACTCAACTCTTGCTGTGGGGATTTGGTGGACTCTTTAATGTAATTTGCATACTAAAAACAGTGACACAGCTCTTCCTGGCATACTCAATTCTCTAAAATCCCTTGACTGGAAAATTAAATGTCCATTGGTTCTTCAGCTCTTTGAAAGGAATTTTTTATGACCAGGTTCACAAATTCTTCTGTTGTCCATCATTCTTTTTGTAGAAGTAGAGACAAAATTTGCAAACAAGCATGACTTCATTCTTGACCGAAAACCAGCATTTATGTACTGCTCAAAAAATGCTATGCATTTATGTGGAGATTCACCCTAAATCCTACCCAGGCATGCAACACCACCAAACTCTGTGAGCTTAGTCTGTAGGAAAGCTTGAGGAAAATGTGGCTATCATTTCAGAGAAGTCTAGGTCCATCTGGGGAATGGGAGATGGCATATTAATTCCAGCACTTGGAAGTGTTAATTCACAGTCTCTGTTCTGCTAAATTCAGAAACTATCATTCTTCATCAGGGTACAGTCTGCCTTCTGCAAGCTTGCACTTTTGTTGTGTTTGAAACTTACTCTGTCGTTAATGGTGAGTTCTGTGGCCGGAGTTAAAAGTTATGGATTTGCCTCCATGTTTAATCTAGGGTAGACTAATGAATGAGATTTCCTAGATTCAACTTGGATTTACTGTTATTGCTGGTTATTGCTACTGTTGGTGATTGCCTATGCCAACAGGTCTCTGATACATTTTTTCTTTCTGCCATATATCTTCTTTTGTCCTTAAACCTTGTATTTCTGCTACGTATTTTCTTTTTTCCTTAAACTTTACCATTCAACCAGTCCATGCGTACAAAACACCAAACTTCAGTCAGCAAAATGTATGGAAAAAGTTCCCTTCCTCCATTAGAGTCATGTAACTTAAATTGATTTCACTAGAAGGGGTCACAGAATAATTCAGTGATGTGTTCATAGCTTCTTATGAGAACATAATTAATGCATTTTTTACTGTCTTAAGAATTGCGTTTTTAAAAGCAGTAACAAGTTACATCCTTGGATAAAACGAGATGTAAAAGGGGTGACACTAGATGGCAACATACACACCCTTTTGTCTGAGTTTGATTTGTATTTTTTAAGAGAATTATTTGTATTTTAAAAGAAGACATTAATGGTTAGTAATGACAGGGAGATAATTATTTGTAAGTGCAGCTTCCCTAAACTGCAGGAAGAAAAATTTCTCAGTATCTTCATGGAAAACTTGACCGTCTTCAAGAAGATGGAAAAGAGCTACTCTTTGTATCTCAGTCAAGCAAAGATCAGGATAACTTAAAAGAAAAAAAGACTTCAAAAGACCAAAAAATGGAAACTCTAAGTAGTTAGCATTTTCTTCCTGGTGTTTAACATAAACATTGTTTAAGAGCTGCTACTCTTTGTACGCTCTGAACAGCGTTGCTCTGAGTCAGGTTTACCAATTTAGAGGGGACACATACTGATGATGGTTGTGTTCTGCTGGCATAAATGTACAGGAAGTGTCACTGCCCTGCCCTGACCGCTACTAGAAGGAGCTGGGGTGGGCTGTCATAGCACAGGGACTGAAATCCAGATATATCATGTAAATCTTGCAGGTGTTGGAAGAGCCACTGGGCTAATCCAGCATTGTGCTGGAAACCATTCTGCATGGAGGTGGGGGAGGGCTGGAGTGCATTCGAATTTGTTTCCAATATGTGACTTGGAAATCTTTCAATAAATACTGTGTAGATGCCACAGTGAATGTAAGGCATGCCTCTTAATGATATGTATCTGTGTGCCTTTCTAGAAATATATGAGAATAACAGATCTTTGTTGTTTTTCAGATGCCAAATTTAAATTTCCGTCCCGTTCTACGTGTGAATGGCGTTATGATGCCTGCACAAGCCCTTGTTTCAAGACATGCAGGGACCCTTTGGGAAAAAACTGTCAGACAGTACCAAAGTAAGTGTCTGTATTTTGATGGAAAAGTGTGTGATTTAGGCAAGACACTTAAGCAGGATAATAGGAATATAAGGGCCCAAATGTACCCTCATTATATATGAAGAATGTGTTGTTGTGTAAGGAGGTAAGTGAAAGAGAAAAGAAATGGATTAAAACCTGCTGCTGCAGCCACATAAAACTGGCATTTCAGCCTTTAGTGTACTGTCAGGTTCTAGAATGACTGCTGTATTTGTAGCTTCCATTTTGGGGGGTATTATAGAGTATTAATGGAGAGAGATTATCCCAACTTTGTTTCAAACAGTTGTGCCCCTGCTTTTCCATTGTGTCATTGCAACAGCTGTATCTGGCCTTGCTTTTCTCTCCCAACTGGAATATGTGCTAAGTCTGGTAAAACTGACATTCAGATCTTGACATGTAAAAATATTGGGCATTTCTTCAGCAACAGTATTCACTCTTGAACCTGTGACTGTTCATTTCAAAAGCTGAGTGTCACAGAGTTCATGCTTTAGCTTAGATCTAAGTGAGAATGGAAGTCATGGCAAGGACATTTTGAAGAGCACTGAGGTGAACCAGACTGTCTGCTTAAACATGCTTTATATATAGATTCTGTTTTCCTAAAACTGAATGTTTGATGCAAAAGGGTACTATTCAACTAGTTAATATTAATTGTTTTTCTTTTAGAGTGGAAGGATGCATCCCTGCCTGTCCTCTCAACATGTTGCTGGATGAAATCACTCAAAGATGCGTGTATTTTGAAGACTGTATGTCTGAAAACTTATATATATCATATATTAGACTTACCTTATTAATTTATTAATTATTTAGTCATAATTTCAAATGTCAGTGCCTACATCTGTGTAATCATGACCTCAGTTATGTGAAAGTTGAGCTCACTAAACATGCATTTTGGTTAAAATAATTTCATTCCTCAAAAATATGAGACAAATTTTAAACTAAGAAAGATGTTCTTCATAAAACATTTCAGTAACATTAGATGTCAAGCAAATGACTTAATGAATTTATTTTTTGTCTATGAGTTTTAGAAGTTTAAAGGCAACTAAAAAGATCAGTTATGAGTCAACCTAGAACTCTGCTGGCTCCATCACTATAATTATTCATGCATTTCAGGCTGTTTTCTTGTGTCTGATTTCAGGCGTTGAACCTGCAGATGACAGCCCACATTTGCTTCTCAGCACTCAAACACCAGCAGTTCCACATTTAACACCAAGCACAGGTTTGGCAGTGATCAGTGGAGAGGTCACTTCATTTCCTGAACCTGCAGCAAAGGTCATGGAAACAACACTTGCTACAGAATTGCAGCTCACTGCAACCACAGGGAAACCAGAATTTTCAGCTATTACATTTAATAAAACAATTCCAGCCATAACTTTATCACCAAGTATTTCTTCACAGTCAACAGAAGTGACATCTGGGAGAAGCACTGCAGCAGTGACCGGGACAACAAAATCTAATGTAAGCTTGTCTGCTTCTCTTGACATTTCTCCTTCGTTTCCATCTACTGTCAGTTCAGAAACTTACACAAAGACACGGCTGATCAGTAGTGGCTCCACTGAACTGCTCAGGGCTACAGAACCTCAGACAGCAACTACTACACGTGCAGTGACCACAAGCACAGAATCAGAAAGCAAACCAATTGCTACTTCTGTTTTTACTGGGGCACCACTTATACTTAGAACAACAGAAATGCCAGTCAAAACTAAAATAATGGAATTATCAGAAATGGCCACAAGAACGCTTCCCACGAAAGAAGCACAAGTAAAACCAGAAGCACTTAGAACATTTACACCCAGTTCATTTGAATCAATAACAGAAAAAACTACTGCATATCTGCCACAATTTTCCACATCTCCACCTCTGGACGTGCCTTCATATACCCCACCAGTAAACTTAACAGGAACTTCAGAAGGGACAAAAATAAGTGTAGAACAGTATTTTACCACAGTAGCTAATGTTACAGAGACATCATTTTCTCCTATACTCACTACTTCATCTTTGTTAAAGCCAGTGTCTTCAGCAACAACAGAAGCAGCAGCTGTTTTAACCAAAGAGAGTGTGAAGACTGCATTTTCACCAACATCCACGTCACCTATTTCATTAGGAAAGGCAACTACACAACCTCCTCTTGGAATGGTTCAACACCTGGCTGGTACTCCAGAGGTGCCTTTCACTACAACTCTAGGTCCAAAGATGACAACTCTACAAACTCAAGAGAGATCATCAGAAACAACTTTGTCATCATTGACAACTCATAAAAAGGAAATCCCAAAAATAACACCTCATGTGGAGCATATGTCAGGTTCCTATTTCCCTCCCTATTCACCACATCCTAGTTCCAGTACTGAAAAATCCTTCATCCTTTCTACAAAGAGACCTGCAGTGTCTGCTCCTACTCCTGCTTCTCCAGCTTCAGGTGAATTTAAAAAGACATTTAAAACTGTTTCAACGACAGGGTATCCCTTACACGCAGTTCTAAACACAACAGAGTTCCTGACTACATTATACACTAAATATCCTGTCGTGGCTGAGACCGTCAGTGTGACACCTTTGTCTGTTAAGGCAACACCCAAAATAATATCCCCTCTTGAATTAGCAACACAGTCAACTTTGTTTTCTGGAAGAATATCTACTGAGTACACGTCAGCTCTGGTTTCAAGTACAGAGAAGACAAGTGCTCCAGCATATTCAGGTAGTGTTACCACATCAGCAATGAAAACCAAAGAAACCACCACAGCTCCTTTTGTAGCTACAGAAAGAGAATCATCTCAAAGAACATCCATCACTGGATCTCCACTTGCTCTCCTCAGTGGAACTGAAACCACACTGTTGACAACACAGCCTGATAAATCACAAGTAGAAAGTATTGCTACCATCTCTGCTGGAAAGCCATCTGCTTTGACTTTTGCACCATCAAGTTCTCTAATCTCTTTAAACATTTCTCTTCCTTCGCTACCCTCAGATGGAAAAGAAGAATCTCTGACAACTCTCAGTCCCATTCATACATCCCGTGAAATAACCTCTTTATATCCAAGAACAACTCTACCAAAATCTATGTTAACAACTGAAAAGACCTCTCCAGCCCCAACTTTCTCTATCTTATCTACTATATTAGAACAATCAAGTTCAATAACAACAGTATTAGACAAAAAATCACTAGTGACTATCACTAATGCTACATTCTCTCCATCCTCTGAATTCAGAGGTCAGCTCGTAACAACCAAAAATATGACAGGCACAGAAAAATCCTCTCTGTCCCCTTCTGTTGCCCTTCCAGTAACAAAGTCTTTCTCCACCTCTCAATATATAGGAGATAAATTAGTTTCTTCGCCTTCTTTAACACAACTGCTACCAGAAGTAATAACCAGACCAAAATATTCAGTAGAAACTAAAATGGTTTCTGCAGCTTTAAAACCTACAGTCCAAAGTTTAACAGAAGCAGTGAAACTTCCAGCAGCTGCAGCTCAGCCATCTCTGCCTCCATCTTCAGCAGGCTCCTTGTCCTTGCAGACATCTTCAGGAGATAAACTTTCAATACAGACCACAAGGACCACAGGTATACCACCTTCTTCTACTCAGAAGACTACCGAACTTGGTCGTCAGACCTCTGAACCTTCATTGACAAGCGAAGTTCACCAGTATCCTGCAGAACCTCTATCAAAATCCACTGGTCAGCCACAACCTGTCTTTAGCACAACTGGAGCTGCGGTAGGACTGACTTCCTTATATCCCTTAACAACCTCACTGCCTGAAGGCATTCATTCAAGTGTGTTACCTACCTCAGTAGGTCCTACAAAAGTTATCTTACCAACTCAAAAACATTTGCATTTAACGGATTCAGTCACGCAGCCACTTGTATCAACAACTTCTGTTTTGCAGCTTACAGTCCCAGCTAGAACAGCGGCTGACTTGATTTTTGGCACCAAAATTCCCCCTTTCTCACCAGAAGTGCTTGCGGCTTCCTCTTTCGCAACGATTGAAACAGAACCTTTTCCTTCATTTTCCACACAAAAGGCAGCTACAGATCTAAAACTCACACATCATGCCTCGGTTACTGAAACACTTGAAGTATCACCTTCACCAGATTCGGAGTCAACTTCTTCAATGGTTTCGTTACTAGAAACAACAGAAATTCCTGTTGCATTGGGATCCACATCAACGAGGAAAAGCAGTACAGAGAAAACTGCAGTGCTGCCTAAGCAGGTCACGCGTTCAGCCACCACGTACAGTTCCATGATCCCACCAAGTACAGCCTTGTCAACTGAGGCCCATTCATCAGCTGCAGCTTCAGCCTCTCCAACAATAACCAGTGCTGGGCAAAACCTCAGTATTGCATCGGAAGCGTCAGACAAAACAGCAGCAGTCACAGAGCCCATCACTACCTCTGTTTCTGTTACTTCAAAAGCAAAAGGAGCTGTGCCCCTCGACACAGTAAAGTCTGAAGAGTCAGAATTAACAACAGGATTCCAATCTGTCCTCACTCAAGGTGTTACTGTTACACCTCAGACATTTTACCCTCCGTATTTCACAAACACAACTTCAGTTCTGTCCGCTGAACATTCATCTGCTGAATCAAAACCTCTTTTTTCTTCTGTAGCTCCATCATCAGTCAGTACTACTCAAACTTCAAAACTTGAAATAACATCTGAGATGCAAACACCTTCTGTGAGTTCACTGCTGATGATATCTGATCATCCAAATGACACAGCAGCTCCATTAGTTTCATTGTTTACTTCTTTATCTACCAAACCACTTCACGGCTTGACTACAGCATTTTCTGATGGACTGGCAACAGCTGAGGCCGTGTCAGGAGCCGCAGCAACACCTTTTGTGTTGCCTCGAGAAACAGCAACTCTCCAAACTTGTACAGTGAGTAGATACAAGTAATTACCTACCTGCTTTGGAATATGCCTTAGCTATTTTACACACAGATTGAAAAATAAAATTGTGAGTCATTCCTCGATGTTTAGGATTTAAAGTATCTGTATCAAAAAAAGGGAGCTTGATCCATTGTATCTGAAACCTTGGATAACTTCATTATGCATAACATTTTTTTCCAAACGTTTTACTACTCTGGGTTTCACGCCTCGGTTTTCTGAGTGTGACTGTTACAAGAGTGGGTTTTTTTGGCAAAATATGGTGTTTCATATTGTCCAGTGGCAGTGTTTTGTCACACTGCCCTCCTTAAAGTGCATCTTTCCAGACACGTCTGTTATCATTCCTGCTTGTTTCCTTCCACATTTTCCCTTCTCAACCTTTTAAATTGTGAAGTTAAAAATTCAGTAGTGCTGTTCTCATCTTTACAACAGGACAACAATGTTAATCTATCCTCAGAATGGTCAGGTTTTCAAAGCTGTTCTTCAGTTGTAGCTTCCATCAGTGTCATGGGGATCAATAAGTATTCCGTACCTAAAGAATGTGAACCCCTTTTTTAGCAAAAACTCTATAATATTGTGATACTAGCTTGATAAGATTGGTAACCTCTCTTTTATTGAATCTGCCTTAGCCCATCACAGAGAGTGAGTGCATAAAACACATTTGTTTGGACGGACAACTGATCCAGGTTAATAAGTCACAGAACTGCCCATACAATGCTACTCAGCCCAGCTGTGGAGTTTTAGGATTCGCTACTCAAACAAATGGTGACAAATGCTGCCCAAAGTGGGAATGTGCATGTAAGTTTTAATTATGCAATACTTTCGAAGTGCATTCAGGTAACAATTTAATGCATGCGTAAGAAGGGTAAGAACTTACTCTTCTATACCATAGCATAGAAATAGAAGATGCACATTGTATGGGTTACTCATTGTCTAAGGAAATTTATAATTATAGCCTTACATCCACGGAAATAAAATAAGAATGCTCCTTTGATGTATTCCACGTTAGGTATCTGCAGTAGGTCTGACTTAGAACATCTTGTCACCTCTCTAATCACGGGATACCTACTCAATATAGATTTTTTTGGTTCATTTTATACCTACTTGAGGATGAAAACATTCCCTAGACTGTTAACTACTTCTGTTAACAGTTTAGGGACTCTGTACTGTAGTCACTCCTGTCAATTACCTAGAATTGGGCAGAAAGAATTCAATCCTTAAAGAAAATTCAATTTAGTTCATCATAACAGATAAAGTATGCAGAGATGAGCAATTGGAACTTTTTGTTAGGCTTTAGAGTTTGAAATAACTCAGAGTGGAACTCCAAGCACACTGAAACACAAAAGCTTTAGCAATAAGACCGAGGAAAAATGAAACTTTTCCACCTTAGGAGCAAGACTACGAGAGAACTACAGATCTGACATAATCTGCTGTCACTAATGATTTTTCCTAGTTTGGGGTTTGTAAAAATTGCAAACCTTTGTTGGCAAGAACTGCAAGGAAATAGCTGCTTGCAGCAGTCTGGGGGTTGTCCCACTGAAAATATGTAGGATTTGATTCTGATGCCCATTTACAAGAATACAACAATATCAAATATGCGAAAATATGTGCTGCATATATGAAACTCTTAGCTAGTTCATCTTATAAAATTTATTGTTTTATCTTCATATTTTGTAAGATTTACCAGAATTCTTAAGTTAGAAAAAACATTTACTTTTTTTTTTCCTTAGGTCGTTGCACCATTTTCTCTGATCTGAGCATTGTAACCTATGATGGAAATCATTTGGCTTTATTCAAAGAAGCATCCTACGTTGTTAGTCAAACTCCAGATGAAACGATAACCATCCATGTCCTTGACTGTAGAATGGTAACTAACATTTATTGTCTAACAAAAGGTGTTAGGTACTGCTAATAAGATGTATCTGAAAAGCAAGAGCATAGTAAATACTTCATTTTGTGGTTACTATTCAATTCTGTGCAATATCTATGAATTGTACTTGCATTTTACAGTACTTATGAATTGTGTAACACTCTAACACCTGACTGTATATGCACAGTTCCTTGTGAAACAGCTGGAAGATGAGAGGTAGGTCCATGTTATCCTATGGTGTGTGTAATATGGACAAGGTGGTGAGAGATTAAGTGGATGTACATCATTAGCCACTTCTGTGAGTGTGGTCTTATTATAACACCCCCACAGTTGTACCAGCACACCACCAGTCTCTTTCAATGCAGGATTTTTATTTATGTTCATGTGGAGAAACTTGGACTGGAAACACCAACCTTCAGAGCCATAAAAGACTGTCGGAATGCCAGGCTGAATTGGAGCACCCTGTGCATTCTGACACAGGAGTAAGAGAGAAACACTAATGAGAATCCTGTCTAATGGGTAGCATGGGATGGTTTTTGTCATGAAAAGTTGATTTCTTGTGAGCTTTTACAAAATTCCCTAAACTTTAGTTTCTTCTGTGGAATCTAGGTAATTTGATGTCTATGTAAACATCCATTGCAAAGTTTGGCCCCAAGTTTCACCTTACGGAAGTTAATTTCAGAAGCTCAATATGGCTGAGAGGAAGACCATATGTTTGTGACTTCCGGATTTGTTTTCCTCTTGTACTCAGTATTTTTTGTTTTATTCAACCCCATGTAGCTCAGGAAGTATGCATTTATTCCTGATCCGTTACTTCTGTGCTGGACCTATCATACAGATTCATCATTCCCAGTCTCATTCTTGCTGACCTTCAGATATGTAATTTGTATTTTTTGTGTCCAAACAGCTAGTCCGACATATTTTTTTTCCCCTGAAAACCTGTATTTCTGTTGTAATTTCAAGACTGTGTGATGTAGCACAGTTGCTGAAAACAATGAGGTCAATAGTATTTTGTTTGTTTATCCAGATAAACTTTGTAGTCTTGACTTGAAACTGCTATCAGCAATGGTTTTCCTCTCTTAATAGTATAATCCCCAAAAATCCTTAATGTCCCAGTACCTAAAACCAGTAAGCAACCAATGTATACAGATTTTTTACATCATGGCTATGGGTGATGTATTTTTGCTTTCTCCACAGAGTAATTCAAATTCAACCTCTTTGTGCCTGGGAATGTTGAACCTAACCTATGGATCAAATCAAGTTATTATCAATCGTTTAAGTAGAAAAGTAAGTATTTTGAGGGGTTTTATTTTCTTTTTAGGTAACACCTTATTTCTGCAGTCAGCTGCTTCCTCGCGAGGATACTGAGGAATAGAGTAAAACACAATAGGTCACATGATTAATTGTTCCAATTTTGTAATTAAGTAAACTTCTCCTGGTAAATTCCAAGAGCCAAACTGTGATCCAAGTACAGTTAACGAGGTAAGTCACAGAGCAAAGCACATAAACTATCAGTACCTTTGGTACCTGTATTGTCTTTATGGAGGAAAGATTGACTGCTTCTGAAATTAGTTATGACTTAGATTGCTAAGCTGTCAAGAATCTGGCCTTAGTTCTTCTACCTGACAATTTACCTCTCTTCTGTGTGTCTTTTAGATAACAGTAAATTCAAGGTCTGCTTGGCCTACTGTTAGAAAATATGGATACAAAGTTGAAGATTCAGGCTTCAAGTACACGGTTGAGACCCCAACAAAAATCAGAATTCAGTGGTTTCACAACACAGGTGTGATGATTATTGAGTTTAATAGTACCAGAGAGCCAAGAGCTTTGGGAATATGTGGTAAGTAAAGAGTAGTGTAAGAAATAAAGGCTTTCAGATGCTTTGCTAGGGAGACACATTTTCCTAATTATATAAGCTATTTATTGAAGGATCTGTCCCATATCATTGCAAAGTTTAAGACTGATCATTAATTTTGTTAATTGTTGACGTTGTATTTGATATCTATCCCTGTGATCACTTTTTGCCCACAGTGTTGCTTCTGTCTGTAACCTGTTTGAACCACAGGCATGATTGGTTTTACCAAACCCGAATAAGTAAGACAGGTCTAAATCCATAATTTCAAATACATTTACAGATTTAGTGTTTGATATCCATCTGATAGGAAGTAGTATGTGCTATTTTCAGTTTCTAAGGGTCAGAATTCCCAGGAAATGTAAACTTGAGAGAACTAATCTTAGTTTAACTGTTGGACAAAATACTTTAGAGGGAATTTCTTAATAATGTTGCACTCTGTTAGGTTTGTTCAATAGTTTCCCCTGCTTTCTTTTTTACTAAAAAGCATAGCCTTGAATAAGATGGGGGTGTTACAGCTTTTGCAGGCGTGTATTTGTTGATGTAAATCCCCACTGTGGTAGCTGAATCTGTAAATTTATCTGCTGTAAATTGGAGCTGGAAATCAGGATTAAAGAGATCATATAATTACAGTGGATATCTTTCCAGTTTCAGAAAGGGCAAATGCCTGTAGCTCAGTATCAAATACCAGGAATAGCTCAGTCCAGTTTCCAGTCCTGCTGACAGAAATGTGCTTCTCACAAAGAGAGTTTGAATTTACACCATTTTGAAATTTGATTGTTACCTGTAATTTTGCCCTAACTTCTGTTTTCAGTATTGTTCTCACTCTGTTTAGCTAATTGTTATTGTAATTAGATCCAACAGAAACAAGAAAGTGAAGACAGTGGATTTTTATAATAAGCTTGATTTGAGTTATCCAGAAAATCTCTTTTGCCTTTGCCTGTTTGATTACTGTGATAGGGAGGACTGGGAACATTACATTCCTGGTTCGCAAGTCATTTTGATTAGATGACAACACACTTCTGTGGATGGTGTTGCAAGTACAACTTCTTCAGAGAATGTGCTGTGTATTTCTGGTGTTCACCTCTGACTGGGAGGTTCTCTGCATAAGTCTGCTTTCACAGTGCTGTCTGCTGCTACTTACAGAGCCTGCCTCAAATGAGCTCATTGTACTGCATCTTTTCAGGGTGAATTAGTCTAGCCTAAACTCCTTTCTGTGCTTTCTGTGTTAGTGCAAATACAAGTGGCATGCATTCTCAAATTATCTTTTAGCTGAACTGAGTTATTGGTAGGTCCTGGTTTCTCAGCTCCACGAAAATGCTAAAACTGAAGAGACCATTACAGATTTGTAGCACAAGCATCCCTTGAAGGATTCAGAGACAACAGCATCTTTTACAGTACAAGGATTGGGCAAATGTGACAGGTGGTGAAGAGCTGGAATGGGAGATAAGGGTTGTGGGAGGGGAACATGGACATCTCTGTAGCAAAACTGGTAAAAAGGATTTAAAGCATGTCAGTGTTAGTTGCAACTAGATCCTGCCCAGAAAAATGTGAAACTTTAGTTTTGCTGTGTTAAATCTCCTTGTCAATGTGTAAGAGAAGTGAAAAAAGATATCCCTGACATGACACCAATCCTTTGAAGTCTTTCAGCACCATCACGTACTTCCTATCTGTGTTGCAAAAACAGACTCAAAAGGTTCAATCAGAAACAGTTTGGAAAGCTGTTCTACTCTCTGAATGCCTGTTGCTGTATCACTGATTGTCATC
The DNA here is from genome assembly GCA_013398115.1 of Falcunculus frontatus. Lineage (NCBI taxonomy): Eukaryota > Metazoa > Chordata > Aves > Passeriformes > Falcunculus > Falcunculus frontatus. The sequence goes on from VZRV01005009.1 coordinate 1,469,498, forward strand.
AGGAATTGCAAAAAAAATGGTAAAACAGACCAGTTCTTTAGAAAAGGGTGAAATCCATGAATACTTTTTTGAACAGATAAAGAATTCGGATTGTGCTTGTGGAGATGTCAGAAGAAAACATTTTAGAAGTTTGATGCAAAAGTCTCAGAAACTGATTAGGAAGAAAGAATGGGGGATTTATCCATCATTCTGCTTTTTTCCACCTGCTGGTTTTTAAAGGACCTTCTGAGGAGACTACTGCAATACTTGGATGTTCTTTGCTGGCCACAGTCACTGCCCATGTTATGTTGCTTCCTTTGCTCCAAAGTGTTTCAAAATTGCTGACTATCTTAGTCAAAACAGAAAGAAAAATGTGATGCTGCCTTCTGAGAAGTGAATACAGAAAAGTTTGATTTTCTTACTCTTTTTTTCTTGGTGAGTGGTAATAATAAGAATAGTTGGAAGTGCAGAAAGCTGAAGTTTTATGGTAGCTCTTCAGCCAGTAGATGCTTAAGATTGCTCAGAAGCATAAGTAGAATACAGTACAGTATTTTCTGAAGTAGAGTATCAGAGCAGCATCCTGGCATTTTATGGTTGTTCCCTTTTCTGGTAGCATTTACCATTGCAATTTGCTGCTATACATGGAGGGGCTTTGCAACCTTCTTTAAAATACATTTTGGTTTAGTGTTTGTGCAGCTGAGGAGTGACGTTTCAGTTTTTTAGCCGGGGTCTCTGAACAACTCTTTGATATGCAGTAGATTCCCATTAAGAGATGCATCTTTACTTTTGCTTTCCTTAATTTTGCTGAATTTTGTCTATTTTGATCCTAAAAAAGACTTTTTACATCTGTTATAGGTTGTGATACTGTCATGTTTTATAAGATTTTGAAAAGGTGTTTACTTTCTTGAATATGCCACTTCAAACATATTTCCCATGTGATAACCTGCTTTTTTCCTTTTTTTTTTTTTCCCCTTCTGGTAATTCATAGGGTTTTGTGATAGAAGCTTGGAAAATGACTTGATGCTACCCAACGGGACAGTTTTAAGCCAAAGCAGTTCACCCTCGACTTTTATAGACAGCTGGCAAGTGCCAGACACGTTAAAGTATGTCGGAGAAGACAGGCATCAGGAAACTAATTGCTCAGTCATGGACTGCTCAGAGTGCTTTAGAATGGTGTTGAACCAGACCTTCAGCAGCTGTCACCCTTATGTATGTTAACTATTTCAAAGCTTACATTTTGAGAGCTGTAGTTCAGATATAATTTTGTATACTTGGTAATTTCATTGATGTGAGACTACACGTAACTGAATCTGTTGAATGAGATGTATATTTTTGTGTGCACCTACAGTTGCAAGGTAAAAGTGATTGAAGAGTATGGCAGCTTGGTAGGAGAGTTGCAATAAGCAACTTTCAGAATTTCATCTCTTTTAGTTTTGAAGTACCAGGTAATTCATAAAGCAGTCACAGATAATTCAACTGCATCAATAAGATGTAGAAAAACGTAAAAGAAAATAGTTTTAGGATTTAATTAATCCTTAAGCCTTTCGTAATTTAACAAGTCCCAAATTGCAATAGGTAATCTGAGAACCTGCATTCTCAAAGGCTCTAGAGACAGAGTTCCAGCTTGGAGATGTGAGAGGGCAGAACAGACCCTTGAGAGCAAGCCTAAGGCAAATAACAAACTCCTGGTGTGCAAATAAATTATTTGTGGTCATATGAGTACATTTACCATTTGACCTTTTGTATATAGCTGATTTTGATGAAGAGGAGACCAAAAATAGTAAAAATACAGAGGTAAGAAGGAAAAAAGTAATTGTGCCTTCTATTGGAAAAACTGTATTACCTCTTACCTTTGCACTTAAAAGAGATGAAACTAAGGAGTATAATCATGTCAGTGTCCAGGAAGTCTTATTTTAAATACTACTAGATTATATTTGTACACCAATGAAGGCTTCCCATGAACTAACAACTCTTGCCTTCTTTGTAGCTGCTATTTTTAAAGGCCATTCTCTCCTACCTAGCATAGTGTCTATGAAGGTGCCATCTCTTTTTTTTATTATTTGTTAGGTTCCACCTGAGCAATTCTGTGATATATGGGCTCGAGACACTGAGTACATTCAAAATCCATGTGTTTCACTAGCTGCCTATGTGGCAATGTGCAACAAATTCAATGTTTGCATAGAGTGGAGGAGCTCTGATTACTGCCGTAAGTATTCTGCATGTATGCCCACCTCTAGTGTTCACAGAGAGAAAATTTGCCTAATTTAAGAGTTACTGTAAGTTGAAAACACCAGTAATTCTTGAGTCTTCATGTACTTTGATGCTGCTGCAGAAAGCTGTGCCTTTGGAGAAAGGATTAGAGAAATGAAACACCTTTTGAGATTAGATGGATAGTAAAGAGTAAAACCTGAGAGCTTGGAGCATCCTGGCAGAAGACTTCTCCCCTAGCAACACTAAAATGTAAGGCCAAATGGGATCTGCAGCTGGATCACAGCATCTCCTTATGCTGTCCATGATCACCTAGGAAAAGCCCCCTGCAGTGATAACACAGGCAGGTCTGTGGGTTTGGTGCTGGAAAATGGAAAGACTTGTTGATGAATCATGACCCCCCAAAATAAGAGAACTCACTGGACACAGAAATCATAAGTGATGCCTTTTTTAAAAGTGGTTTAAGGTGTTTATATGTGTATGGTCTTCATGCAGGCATATAATAATTGCAAATAAGTCATGTAGTCTAACACTTAAAAACAGCTGATTTTTTTTTTTAATTCTCCAGTTTTTACAGATTTTATTAGCAAGAAACTGTTTAAAATGACATCTTAAAAATATAGCTGTAAATATGTGTTCCGCCCATCGTGAAGGGACATATCACACTTATTTTTATACCACAGTGATGCATTTTCTTTGACCACTGCAGATTATTCAAAACACTCTATGATTGAACTGTGTAGTATTTGAAAATGTTTTTGAAGTTTGAACTATTTCGTGTCAACACTGTTGCATGGTTTGATATCTCTGCTGCCAAAATACAAACCGAAGCTTGATGAAGATGTTATTACAAGAAGGAGAAAAGTGAAAGTGCTTGCAGATTCCTTATGTTTGAATTTGTTATGGAGGTAACTGGTCTGTGTTGGTGTCTCAGGCTGGTAGATCCAATTGAATTGGCAAGCGCAGGAAGGTGACAAGAAGACAACAATGTCTTCTCTTAGGTGTTGCCCATGGGTCTACAACTTCAACGTGTCTGATTTATTTCTTTCCTTCCTAGCCTTCCCCTGCTCTGAAACCTTCTCCTACCAGCCTTGCATAGCTGCCTGTGAGGTTCCAGAGAGTTGTCAGAATAATGAGGTTGCTTCCCTGGACTCAGACTCCTGCTCAGTGCTGACAGAAGGCTGCGTCTGCGCTGGAGGGACCATCCTTCACCGGACTCATACTGCTGTCTGTATTCCTGAAGAAAAATGTGGTATATTTGGATGTGATTTTCTTCTTTATTATATGCAACTTGGTGGTCAGATACTCCATTATTCATAAGTTGAGTTCTGGTTTGGTGTTGTGTGAGTTCTGAGTATGTCATTCATTTGAGGATTGTAGATATTCAGTGAACTGTGCAGGTGAGCAAGCAAGGAATGTCCTTGGGATGCACGATTTTGCTCACTTTCTCTCAGCTGGAGGATGCTCTTCAAAGTCTTTGCTTAAGTTTCTGTATTCAATTATTGTGTGTTAGTCTTGGCCTCCTTTTCCCCCAAGCCCTTTGCCAAGGGTGCAACCTTTTGATACCCAATGGCATTCAAATGACATGCAGCAACAGTTAATCATACATTTTGAATTAGACATGTGTGTGTCCTGCCAGCATTCATGTTTATTTTCATTGTAGTTCTGCCTCAGTACACCAAATAATGGACCAATTCTTCTCCCAAACAACATGAACCTTAAAGATGCAGTTCATGATACATCAGACTACTAAAGCACTGTAAATTAGTAATAATTTTGATATTTGTGAAATAGAAAAGTAACTTCTTTCCAGATCATTACTTTAAAAACAAAGGATTGGATTGGGATTTTAAATGACTGGCCTTTCAGTGGAGACACAAAAAAAATTGGAGGTGTGGATCTTCTGGAATATGTTGAGTGTCTTGCTTTCCTATACAAACTCAGTCGCAGACTGTCGGCTCTTTCACTTTTTTGTGGGGTGATGGACATAGTCAAGCCTTTAAAACTCTGGGAATTTTATGCTTCATAGATCCACATCCACCATGGGGAAAAAACGGTGATCAAAATTGGAATTAAAAAGGAATTACTTCTGTTTTCTGTTGTCCTGATCTAGCTTGTACAGACAGCTCAGGGACACCTCATGCTGTGGGTGAGACCTGGAAAACTTCTTTGAGTGGATGCTGTATGCAGAAATGTGTTGACAGTGAGACCATTATTCCAGTGGAGTACAACTGTTCAGAGATCCACAATTTAGAGTGTCAGCGATTTGCAGAAGTGGCCTTGCTTGTTCCTGATGATCAGACATGCTGTCCTCAGAAGATCTGTAGTAAGTATTCCTTCATGGTTAGGAATACTGCCAACTGGAATAGGCAGATGTCCTTTCTCTGTGGTTTGCTTTCCTGTTACACATTTTACTTTCGAAGCAAATGGAAATTACTTTGGTTTGAATTTGCAGATTATGTAGAAAACCGTAGAAACTGTTTGACTCAGGTTTTGAGGGAGAGGTAGAGGAACAGGAGGAGGACAGAAATAGCACTGTGTTTATTTGAATATGAATTGTGTTTCCTTCAAGTGTAGAGATTACTGGTTTATTTTTAATATCCAAATACAAACAAATTATCTAGGTAATTCTGAGGGAAAAAACCAGATGATTGTTTATCTAATTTACAAAGTGAGCAGTAAAAAATGATAGAAAAGCTGTTTTTCATTTAATTCTTGTTTAGCTTAGAAAGTTTCAAAAAGAAATTACAAACAATTTTCGTGTTTTGACCAAATGGTATGGTGTTGCAGTGAGTTTTTCAGAGGAGGTTTGTTTTTATAATTCTCACAAGGACTCAGCTCTGGTTTAACATTGCCTCCACATAGAGAGTTGCAAATGATGAATGCTTCTGAATCCTGCCTCATGGGGGTCTTTTGTTGTTCTGCTGTGTTTTTCATATGCCTGCGATTTGGAGTTTTGGGGTATCTAACTGCAAATAAGAGCTTGCCACTGCTCTACTCAACTTATAAATGCATAGTTTAGAATGTGCTTGTTCTTTTCTTTTTTTTCCCCTTTATGTAACAGTTTGTAATCAGAGTCTCTGTGAACTCCTAATTCCCGAGTGTAGCAGCTTGGAAAAGTTGGTTACCTACTACAGTGAAGAATCCTGTTGTCCCAGCTACATTTGTGGTAGGTTTCTTTTGAAAGGTAATAATGTCCACCCTGTTGATGCCTTAGGTTTTAACTTTTATATTTTTAAATCCTGTACTGCTTAGAGTGTAACTCTGAAGTTCCTTGTAGCCTGTAATTCCTGCTCTCTCGTACTGGGCAGACATAACAAAGCCTCTCCAGGCTTTGCCTTCAAGGACAGCCAGGCTGTTTTTAGGCCCAAAATGTGTAAACTAAAGATTCTAAGGGGGGCAAGCTGAGGGGCGTTACATCGCTAAAACTGGGGCTTTAATTGGAGAATTAACCCTGATATACAAATGGTCCAAACCTATAAAAGTGTGAAGAACTCGTGACCTGTCGTCCATCTTGGGGTCCAATTTTTGGAAGCAGCCTCTGGCTCCCCCAGGGTGTACCTTGAAGGCCCTTCAAATAAATACCTATCTTTATTCCCTTACTCTTGTCTAGTCTCTGTTTCTAGGTGGCTGGAGGAGGCATCACTGTAAAAGACATTCAGTAAACTAAATGGATCAACTTAGAAGGAAAAGGGTAGTGTAGATACTATTTTTAGTATGGCCATTCGCAAAATTTGCTTCTATCTGAAGCTTGGTTGTTCTGTGCCTCATTTTGAGCAGATGTGATGCAATCTTGTATTATATAATCAGGTAAGGTCTTGTGATACAAGGTAAAAGTTTTTCTAAAGCAGCTTGTAGTACCTCTCTGCTCTGCACTGCCTCTCCTTGGGGTATAGCATAACAAAGGAGGAATGCTGAGCTTCATCTAAAGGAATACATCTGTTGCCCTTTTTCAGAGTGTGATCCAGAAAAATGCGAACCGTTGGAGCAGATGCCAAGCTGTCAGGATGATCAAACACTAATTGCTGCTCGGGTGGAGAATACTTGCTGCATTTCCTATATATGTGGTACAGTAGCCTGACTGGTTGAGGTTATAAGTGTGGTTTTTGCATATGCAATGATATCTATTATCATATTGCCAATTAAGGCTCCTTTAGCTCTCCCAACATAGTAAGGCTTGAAAGTGGCTAAAACAATGGACATTAATTTTCTAAAACATAGGAAATGGCAACAACCATTGAGAGTCACAGAACAGCTTTGTGAAACTGAGTGGTATTCTTACGTCAAGTGGAGGAGTGGTGGTAGAGTCCATGGATGAAGGAACTTAGGGCTTTTCAAGGATTGTCCATGTGCAGAGTGTGAACTAGGTGCATGAATAGTTTATCTGAAAGAAGACTGAAGTTATATATGCTTTTATTCTCTATATTCTGCTGTATTGGCTATGGCCCATCTTAATAGATGACAAATATCCCATACTAGAGTATTGTGCATATTTATTCAGTTGTTCTGGGGTTCAGCCTTTAATGACTTAATAATAAAATTGCACTTTTGCCATTAGTATATGAGCTCCAGTCTTACCCTGCAGTTGTTTTCTGTTTGATAATAAGCTGATAATGAGGTGCTATTGAGTTTACTTTCTTTTGAACAGGTATCTGTAAATCAAAGGCCCTTCCACATGAAAATATTTGAGTGATAATAGGAAATGTGAATTACACTTCTGTTACTTACAGTAATCAAGGGGTTGCTTTGATCATGTGATAGCAATGGGCTGTCTTTGCCTCTTCTCACTGTCTGCAGAGCATCCTTTTAACTGTTTTTTGATAAAATGTGCCTTTGCACTGTACATGTTGAAAAGTTCCTGTTGTGGTTGTCATACGTGTTCAAGTGGGAGGATAACACTGGGATCACAGGGGATGCATTTTACTGAGGTTCAAAGATTCCTGGAAAAACAACAGCATGGCTTAGTAAGAAAGAAGACCTAGCAAAATTTTTCATAACGAGAAGGAGGGAAAATCATGTTTGCTCACAAAAAAATGTATTTATTCTTTATAGCAGGGGACAAAGGAAAAGGCAAGCTGCACTGGAAATTAGACTTTTGATTAGGGTCTATAAGCAGTGAATGCAGAGCACCTCTGTTCTCCTTCGTGAGTCTGTGACAAACTTATAGGCACATTTTCTGGGCAGTAGTAAAATTTCTCCCAATGTTTTAGATTTAAATAATTGTTTTCTCCAGCATGTGGGGCTTGCTCGGCTCGAATACCCAAATGTCAAGAAGGAGAAGTTCTTATCGTGGATGGCAACACTACTGACAGGTGTTGCCCTACATACCAGTGTAGTAAGTTTGACTTGATTTTAATATTTTAAATAACAGAGAACATGGGAAATTTTGTAGTGTGGATGTTCAGTGTCAAAAATGGTGGATTAGAGATACAGCTCCAGTTGTACATGTAAGCAAGCTATCATCGGTAGTCCTGAACAAATATGTTTGCTTTTAAAACTTCATGTGTGTAAAGCATTTTCTGAATATCTGTATCATGGAGACAAGTGAGTAGTTTCAGGCCTCAGATTGTGGGTACTAAACATTATTTAAATATTTAAATATTTGTCTGGAGTGTGTGTACTCCATGCGACTATTATCTGATAGCTAACAATTATATTTCTATTATTAGTCTTTCTAAGATGTTTTCCAAATGTATCTAGTATAATTTATTTACTGTATCTTGCTTAATGTTTCCATTCATCCAAACATGATAACATTGCATTTATTGTACTTCCTTTCCTTTAATTTTAGTGTGTGAAATACATCGTTGTCCTGAATTCAAATGCATGCTCGGCATGTCCCTGGTGGAAGTGTGGAGCCCGGAGAAATGCTGCCCCTTCCGGACATGTGGTAAAATCACTGATTTTCGCTGTAGTTGCCTTAGACAATGAGAAATGACAACAGCTTTGGCCTCTTGGTTTTGAGCCTGGTTTCAGCCAACTGCACCACTGTGGCCTGCTCATGAACAAATGATACAGAAAACTCATTTCATGGTACAGAACTTCCTAATCTGCTTGTTTTGCTTTTCTTGCATCCTGTAGAATGTGCCTCTCCAAACTGGGTGATTTACCATCTTGAAAATGTTGTAAGAGTTACTGTATGGGGTTTGCTGACTTCTGGGTTTGCTGACTTTTAAATCTGGAAATTTTATTCTTTCTGTTACTCTGTTGTGAGCAAATGGCATATAACTTGCTAAACTGCTGTTTCTGGTGTTGTATTTTGTTTTAGAATGTGCATGCGAAACAATCCCCAAACCTCAGTGCAAACTGGTATGACATTTATCATCTTTGTCACTAATCTTTCATTAATTTCTTAATAAATCTATTTATCATTGTCTGAATAATAGTTTTATCAGGGAAATATTAAACACTATGTCATCACCTCTTTTTTAAAATTACTTTAGTGTAGGATATACCCAGTTTTAAGAAGCCACCTAAGTCTGAATACCTTGCAGGATAAAATGACTGTGCGGCCCTGATATTTCCGGAGGTTTTTATTACCATATTCTGCCCCAGTATATTGGTAGAGTAGGACTGCTTTCATGCACACAGGATAATCCAGGATAAAATTTTGTGCTTAATGTGTTGGAACTAAATGCTTTAAAGCGTCACTGTTTGTTAATATTATTTGGTATGGTGAATATGTTAATGTACATCATGCACTCAGGCTGCTGACTAAGCAGAACCTTCCAGAGATACTGCTGCCCAAATTCTGAAGGGAAGTTGTTTAAAAGAAAAAGATCATATAGAGGAGAAAAAACACTGTTGTTTCATGTACAATTATTTTTTTTTCCCCTGCTTTTATATCTGTAGGGGCAGAAACTTCAGATAGACGAACTGTTTCAGAACAGTACAGAAAATGTCTGTAACTGTGTGAAGTACAAATGTGGTAAGTCAGAAAATAATTTAATTCAAAGAAATAGCCTTTCAAGTGCTAAGGGAAATTAGGAATTAAAAATCAGGTGCTCACTTTGAACATGGAACTGAAGAGGACAGGATTAACTGATATAATTCATGAATAGCTCTAATTCTTCTCTCTGGGGAGAAATAGACATTTTTCAGGTATGTTTCTTATCCTGAAGTAGTCTTCCAAAACAAAACAGTTGAAGAAGTCTGCGCTGTCACTTGGGTGCATCTAATAGAATATTATATATTTACTTAGATCCCATGAATGGCTGTATTTGAAATAACTTGGCAACTGCAGCGAAGCATTAGATTACTATTAACAGTTTGTTTGAAAATGTGGCCTGTAATTCTAAAATAGATAGAGTAGCTTTTTCCATTCCTGTTTTGCTGTGTAAAACATTTTAAATGGAGTTTTGGTACCTACCTGATTGTCCTGAGCACGCTGTTTGTGTTTTCTTTCAGTGAGAGACAAAGTTTGCCTGAGTAACGAGAGAGGTGTGCTGCTTCCCGGGCAGAGAATCGTGGAACACAGTGCAGATGGCATTTGCCATATTTCTTACTGTACAAATGTGATTGATCCCTCCACTAAATACTACAAAATAAACACGTCTTCGATAGGCTGTGCTGTCAAGTGCAAAGCTGTAAGAAATTCAGAAATTTAGACCTGTATACTGTGACTGGTGACCTGAATTACATTGTGATGGGTTTTGTTGAGCAGATGACAGTCGTAGGAGCAAGTTGGAAAGAGTAATTAGGATATTTCCCTCTATCACACTTCTGATGGAAGTTTATAAAATTCTCCCTCCCTTCACTGTGTTCTCTGCTGTGTAAATCTTACACAAACTGAAGGATATAGTGACTGCCTCCTTGGACTAATGGCATGCTGCCTCCTTGCATCCCTGCAGAACTTCAGCCACATTATCTGCAAACTGGTACAAACTCCTGGCAGACATTAGCTGAATAAGAATTAGGAAGAGAATAATTATCAATAGAAGAATTTTAAGTGTGGTGAAAACAGCTTTATAAAATAGGCAAATGTTACACTGTCTTTTTACAAGCTATGATACATTTCCATGGGAATATTGTATGGATTTTGTTTTCTAATTTTATAATTACTTGATGTCTAATGTGTAAAGAGTTAAAATTCCAGTGGTTCTTGTAGTAGGCTGTCACATTTGAAAATGGTGGAAAGACCAGTTAGTTCTCTCAGATTTGGAACTCCTTCCCTTTTACTCCAATTAAGATCAAAAGTATTTTATAAAACCCTCATGAATGTGCAGTGTGTGCAAATGTAAGCTATGTGGTTTTGAAAGTTATTTTTAAAATACCCTTAAAATCAGATACCTGGAAAAAAATTTGCCTGTTACAGTAGCAAAACGTTGAACAGCAAGATGGTCTCATACAAGGAATAATCTGTTTGATTTTGGCAGAACCAAGTCTACCAGCCTCCAAAAGATTTAACAACTTGCTGTGGCAGCTGCAGGAACTTGTCTTGTCTCCACACTTTTAGCAATGGCACAGCTGCCAGTTTTAAGGTGAGTTTGCACATTTTATTCCTTCAAAATATTTAGAAGTAAGCAAAAAATTATGAAATACTGTATACATCTTGCCATATGAAATGTGCAGAAAAGAGCTTTATTTGGCCAAATACTAGGAATAGTTTTGCATGTACACAAAATTAATTTATTGGAGAGTCAACCTTGAAACTGTCAACAAAAATTAAAGGATTCTGATGTATATGAGAGAATTACCATCAACTCGACTATTTTAGAACCTGCTTAACATTATGTATTTTTTATTGGACTTTGAAATGCAATACTTAAACAGAACCCAAATATGCATCTAAATTATATTTTGCTCTAAGTAGTACTGTAGATTCAGGTGAGATCTCATTCAATGGAATTGTTTAATTGATACTTGAAATATTGTTTTTGCTGAGTAAAGTTTCTGTTTTACAATTTTTAACAGCCTGGTGCTGTTTGGATTTCACACTGCATCAGATATGAATGCACCAACACAGCAATAGGACCAGTTCTGGTTTCCTCTGCAGTTGGATGCCCACCCTTTAATGAAACTGAATGTGTGAAGGTCAGTGTACAAGACACTGTTTGCATTCCAGCTGTGATTTATGTTTGCATGAGAAGATTTAACTCTGACAAAAGATGTTTTTACCTCAAGAAGGGAGAAATTATGAATTTTTGCAGTGCCTGTATTTTTGCCCAGACATTTAAAGGTAAAAGGTATAACCACACACCAAACTACTGTGTCACCAGGCTGCTGAGTTACAGAGCTGGAGACACCTCTTCTGATTCTGAAAATCTACTTTTTTTTATTTTTTATTGGGGCTTGTAATATCAAACCAGTCTTCTTACAACAGTCTGAACTTGGATGCTTTTCTGGACTGGGCTTCCCCTTTCTAACATTTTTCATGTATAGCAATTTGATTCAGCACAATGATCAAAACCACTGAAAAAAAAAGAAAGATTGTCTGAAAATCAGGAGCATCTTTTCTACAGTGACACACAAAGTTTTATGACCTAGTCTTGGAGCAAGAACAAAAGTTCTATTTGAATTTGCAAAACGAGAATAGTCTAAAGTGCCAGGAAATGGAAGCAAGGAGAATTCTCTTACTGCTCTCTGTAATTCTACATTTACATGTGGATAGAAAGATACATTCCTTGGTGAATGATGTTATACGAGCAGGGAACAGTCCTGAAGGAACTGGGTGGCTGTAGTTCTTCCTCACAAACAGTAGTGGGTTGGTTCTTCAGAACTGTCTCAGTTTCATAGCCAAACCTTCATACACTCACCAGAGTGTTGCATTTGCCTGAATAATGACACAGAGCTTTATCTTAAAGATATTTTTAATAGTGCAGATATCTGGGAATGAATGCTTGAAAAAAATCAAGTTTTTTCCTCTTTATTTTATCTCTTGGTCAGGTTGGAGGCTATGTTGTGCCATTCTTAGAAGGATGCTGCAAAACATGTAAGTGGTTATTGACAATTCCTGCCCCACAAGTCTCTCTGATTTGTTATCTTATAAATGAAGTGGATTATTTCCTACATAAAAGCTTGATTCACATCTCAAAGGCTGTGCTTCTCCTGGTTTTACTCATGTTAATAACTCTGAAAGCAGTGGAGTTAAATCAAAAGAAAACATTTTAACACTAAACATTTACTCCACTGATAGTGATTGTAGCTTGTCAGGCCACTGAAATTCTTACCTCGAGTGTTTTATAGTTCTTGGGTAAAACTCCTCAAAATTTTAGGTACTGCATTTAGTATAATAAAAGGTACTGTGTTTTAGAAGGCACCTTAAAACCATGCTTCATCTGCATTAATATCTTCATATTTGGTAAAAATGAACATTGATCTATGTGTTTTGTAATTAATTTTGTAAATAATGAATATAGTAATTAATAGACATAGTTCAGAAACCTTCGGGCAGTATCTTTTGAAAGATTTTGCAGTTAAAATATCCCCCCCTTACTTGATTATCTGTGAGAGCTAATAAAGATTCTCTGGGGGGAAAAAAACACAGAAAAAAAAATTCTCTAATGAATAGGTTTGAAAAATACTATTTCTTAATAGAAATCAAGAAAATATATATATTTTTTATTTCTTAACACATTGGTACATAGCTGAAACATTTCAGCTGATTTCATGAAGGACTTAGGCTGAAGTTGATATTATTTGAAGCACCTGAAAAAGAGATTTTTATACTGGGCAGTATAATAATATTTAAAAATGCAAAAATCTGACTTAATTTGCATAAGTGGCTGAAATAGTGACCAGAAAGTGTACGAGAGAGAGCTGGAGAAAAGTGCAGGTATTTCCTGCTGGGTGGGATGGAGCTTGCACAGCCGTGACTATCTGACATGGCACCATGTGCACAGTTACTGCAGTGGGTTATGTGCTGCCAGCTGGGAGGTGCCTTTTGGTGTTACTCATTGCTGTCACGTTTTCTAGTGAAAAGTTTGTTGAAACTATGCAAGATTTATCTGGGGTTTTTTTCTCTGCTCCCACTGTTAAGGGAATGATAATATCTATTCAAATTTTTTCCCTCTGATGGACTTGTGTGTTTTAGCACTCGTCCTAGTTCTGTGGCAAATTCTCCATAGGATCTCTGAGATCAGTTTTTGACCATCTGACATTGACCTTCAATGCCCTAGCAGCCAAATAAACCATCTTCTGAACAATTTAGTAAGACAGTTAAACATCCATTAAGCTACTTTTCATCAGGGCAGATCTACTGTGCTTAGAGAAAGGTTATAACCACTCCCTTTAATTGTAAAAGACAAGAGTAAATTAACCTGGGGCATGCCTCACAAAGTAAAATTAAAGCCATGAAGAACCCTGTGACTTCTGAGATGCATTTACAAGTACATTCCTAGAGTTTGGATTTCAAACCTGTTTGTGCATGACACAGCACCTCTGTGAATCATGTAGTTCATTCTGACTCCAAGCAAACCTGCCATGAGAGCTGTCAGTCAGTTGTAATTGTGGGAGACATTTTATGAGAAGGATTATCAGTGTTTTGTTTTCTTTTGAAGTACTTTGCCATTAGAAACAATTGTGATTTTTGGTTTTGGTTTTAACTGGCCTTTGAAAATTAAGAGCCAGGAGCTCCATCAAAACCTAGAGAGGAAATTATACTATTTCTTTGCTGTAGCCCTAAAGGACCCATTAAACTCAGGATACCAGGCTGGCTTGGTTATACCAACGTAGATCAGATTCTTCCTGGTTTGCACATGAGGTTTGGCAATGCAAGTGATGCCTGGACATGGTACTCAGCTGCTGGAGCCGTGAACCCTGCCTGAGCAGGGAGGCAGGACCAGGTGACCTCCAGAGGTCTCTTCCAACCTCAGCCATTCTGTGATCCTCTAATATACAGACACTGTAAAGTTGAATTATTTTTTCCAGAATCTAGTGACTCCCAAATGTTTTCATACTTCCAGAAATCCTCTGTAACACATGCTCTGTTCAATGTGTAATATTCTTACCAGGTTCTTCAGTGTCAGTGCTCCTCCCATTCCTTGTTAGCCCAGTCACTCCTACAGCCTATGTTGGCTGTCACACAGGTACCTTTGCCTGAAATAAGTAGGACCAACCCAAACAGCATCATTGTTGATTTCCAACAATGTACTCCCTGATAGGAGCACCAGGCCTCATGCTACCCAATTATTGCCAAAGCTGCAGTGTAGCACAACTGCTCATGGTTGTTCAGAGTGGCTCCCATTTTGGTTTGTTTTTCACTTTGCACTGTGTGGGCGGTGCATTGTTGTCAGCCAACAATGTACTGTTGGTAGTAAGCACTTGCATAGTCTTTAGCTTGCTGCATGTGTAAAATTGCTGTGTTTAAAAAGGTAAACTAATTCCTTCATGTTTACAGTGCACTAGAACATAGAGACTAATTGCTTTGCTTGTTAAAGCTTGTTATGTAAGCCACGTTTTTGCAGATGATGTGTCATACAGTTTTGCTTCCAGTGCCATGTACAATAGAAGCAAATAATTGCTTTCCCATCCGTAGTTAGGACAGTATACTGAATACAGCAAGCCTGTGTTTACTCCATGAAAATTGGAGATTATCTTTGTTCCTTTTGAAAAAACATGTTAATTCTTTGAATTGCAACATGGTATGACTGCATTGTTTTGGCATTTATTTCATGAAAACAGCTCTCCAAATTTGTGTAAGACGAATTACATTGACTGTAATTTTGTACACCCCACTGAGTGATACATCCTACGTTAAACTACACTTATGACTCTCTGACTACTAAATCAAAATCTATATTTTCTTTCATATTGATGTCACTTTAAGTGACCACAGTGTTATGAGTCAACCCAAAAACCAAGCAAGGATTTTCAACCATACAGATGGTGCGAAAAGAATCTCATTATATTATGACACATATAAAATGCTCCCATGTTTTGTAAGGTTCTTCATGGAAAATTATATTTTGTTGTAAAGCTTATAAAAAGGCATTGGATACTAAAATGCATGCATGGAAATACAATATATATTTATTTTGTATGAGATACAATGTACTTTCACTGTAGCCTGGATGAAGTCATAGCCACAGCTGCACTGAATTCTCCACCCTACACACCATGTGTAATGTAAAAGAAGAAAGAACCATGAAAAGAACTGTGGAAAACACAAAATAATGGTGAGTTGGGGTTTTTTAAAAACAATTTTTTTTTCTTCATTTCTCAATTTACTTTTTCCCTAAGCAAACATAATTCATTGATGGTCAAGCAGTAGCTAGACATTTCTGTCTGTAGGTTTTTACTTGTTTCCAAGAAGATTTATTGCTGTTCTTTCTGTCATGTTGTAGAAAACTCTGCTATGTCTAGAAACAGTACCAGGCTTATATAATTAACAACAACAACAAAATAAGGCAAGAACCCACCCACCCCCCCACCCCCCAAAAAAATGCAAATAAAAAACCCAAACCAAACAACATTTAAAAACTGTTCCTCTGAGAAGCAGTATTACTAGTTTGACAGTGATTAGAGCAGGGAAGGCATCAAGATGTAATTAAATTGTGTCACAGTTCAGTATTGGGTATTCTTCAAACCAATGAATCCTTTATTGTCCTTGCTTTTCTGGAGCTAACAGTATTTCTCTTTTGTCAACATCTTTGGATTTTTTGGCTCAAAGAAAACGCAACTCTGTAAGTGGAGAGTCATTGGGGGCTGCATCAGGGTGTGTAAAGTCTGTTGTGAAAACTCTTCTAATGGAATGGGCTGTTCATTCTCTTACAGATCTGCAACGTGATGTTGTTCCTTCAGGACAGAGAGGATCATCCTCACAAGATCCTGTTCTCTTACAACTGAACTTTATACTGAACATCTTTGTTTTTCTTCCAGTGTTCGGCATTCAATTCTTAGATTAAATTTAACTCCTCGTTTAATGTCATGATTTCTTGTGATCTCTTTTGTGTAAACCATGTGCCTTGTACATACTTCTAGGAGAAAAATTGTGGAAATAATGTTAATGAGAATGAAAATAAAAAGTTTCATTTTTTCACTGGTGTTCTTTGATTTAATAAAAACATACAGAAATGTAAATCCCCCTGAAGACTTGTTCGTCATCAGATTCTGTTATGGAATTATTTAAAATTTTGTTTATACCACTGGAATGCAAGTGCATTGCAATGCAAGTGCTGCTATTAAGGTTTGTTGTATTTATTTCACGGAAAATGCACTTTAATTTATTAACAAGTTTACATTTTGATGATGATACCATTTGGTATCATTAACAAGTTTAATTAAGAATTCTTCTCACAGGAGAGTTTGATCAGTTTTATAAAAATTTTTGAAAACAGTGGACTTCTGAGGTTTCTGAGCGAAGAATAAGCCTTTTATAGTTGTTATTAAAGATAAAAAGAGACAGATACTTTAACAAATGAACTAGTTTTAAAAGTGATTCAATGTACAGCTGATGTCACTTCACCGAAGTTTTGTGTGTGCAGTGATGTATTGTGTATTTTTTTCATGTCTCTTGACCCCATAAAAGGGTCAGGATTGTTCTTGTCTCTGAAATGTTAGAAATTTGAGCTGATATTTTTAAATCTATGCCCATTTTGCAGGTAAGGAAGATGGTAAATTCTGTAAGAAGGTGACTGTTAGGATGACCATCCGCAAGAACGACTGCAGGAGTAACACACCAGTAAGTAAATAGCCATCGTGATTTCTTTCAATAGAAGAGAAGAAAATATAAGAGATAAAAAGAGGGAAGAAATAAAACTCAGATTCCACAAGGCCATTGTCTCCATCTCTGTCACAGAGAGAGAGGTTTCTGTGTTTCACAGAGCTGTTTTAATGCTTCCCTACATTCTCAGCAGTCATCTTCTCAATAATAAAAAAAGGAGGCTGCTACTGCTTTTTGTGTGCATTTAGGTGCATGTCAGCTTAGTCTCATTTCACCCTATAATGCAATTATTATATGCAAATTAACTAATATAACTGAACCTTGCCTCGATATTCTACAGTTAAAACGGCTGCAGATGTGCGTAATTTTTCATCTGGCCAGGGAAAGTGTTTAAATGCCAGCTTCATGAAGAAAGGAATCCTGGGTCCTGAAAGCTTTTTTTAGGCAGCAGCATGAGCACACTGTAAAACGTGAAGGAAGAATGAGGCACTATCTGTGTGTCTATCAAAGGATTTAGTGTTGGAGTACACCAACCATGTCCTGCTGAGCAGGAAGGCTGAGAGCAGCAGCAAGGGTGCAGACAGGCGTCTCGAGTGAGATGTGTAAGAGCGCCTGGAAAAGCTGTAATAAAAGAGAGTAGGGAAACAGCTGTAGCCTCTAAAATGACTCTGAGAGTACATTTAATAGAGTAAGCTGTTGAGCAGCCAAGAAATTTATTCTCTGTGTTTCACTGAACAGAAACAAAAATCCTGACTACTGAGTTTGAAAAAATTATCAGTTTCTTAAGACTATTTGTCTTACAGTCTATATTACACATTTGATGTCATTAGTAGTAGTTCCCCTTGGCTTTCCAAAGGATTGGTTCTTTTATTCCTCCTTGCTGATACCCGGTATAGCAACACTGCATCAGTGTATCACTGAAATGAATACTGTAGGGAGTTGTGGAAAGAACATTTGGTGCTGTATTCAAGCCAAGGTTGTTATGAATACTTTAAAATTCAAAACTTAAATTGCCTCTTTGTGTCTGTTAAGATAGCCAAAATCTGTTACTGAAATTGACAGCAAAGTCAATTTATTGACTAATCATTAATATTAGTAATATAAAAATTGAGACCTGTCTGGGCAATGCACTTCAGACGTTATTTCCAGATGTAGTGGTAATTCAAAAAGGGCTAGAGGAAACACCTCCAAACTTTTCACTGCTTTGCCATTGGATTTGGGTGCCTAATGTCATCACAGGTTCTCGAGAGCCCCTAATTATCCTACCTGCTCCCATTTGCTAATTACTGTTCGTGTGTGTTGCCAGGTGAACATCGTTTCGTGTGATGGAAAGTGTCCGTCTGCCAGTATCTACAACTACAACATCAACACCTACGCCAGGTTCTGCAAGTGCTGCAGGGAGCTCGGGCTGCAGAGAAGGACTGTGCAGTTGTACTGCACCAGCAACTCAACCTGGGTCAGCTACTCCATCCAAGAGCCCACAGACTGCTCTTGCCAATGGTCTTAAAAAACAGGAAAGAGAACAGCAAACCCAGCTGTTCACAGCAAAATTCTATAATAGTTTATCTATTAAACATACAATAGCCAATCCCCCAAATTTCACCAGTTTAATGCACAAATACATTTGGACTCTCCTAAATTTCTGAAAAGTGGCTTTGCATCACTGGTATTGTGATTCCACTTTGTTTTCCTTCACAGGGATTGTTCTAAGGGTTCTTGTGATACGTGCCAACTTAAAAGGTGATTTACATTGATGACATCTAAAGAGAAAGAACACCATGTGTTTTGTTCTGGGAGGTTGATCCACTCTTTGTCAGGCCCTCATTCCAGTTTTACATCATTGCCTGACTTAACTGGCAGCAGGTCACTATTTTGAATGCATTGTAATTGTGCAAGTACATTTAGTGTCTGTTAAGAAAAATTCTTTGGACAATATGAGAAGAATTTTCAGTTTAAATCATATTCCTGTTGCTAAGTAGAGCATGTATAAGAAATTCAATTTAGGATTTATTTTTCTTTGATCAGGGAAACCTTATCATTACTGATAACTGTATGTAATATTCCCTGGGAATAATTTCAGTTTTTCTAGCGTCTTTTATATTGTAGTGAAAAGCATTATGTAAGCATGTGTTTATGGAATAGATCAGCTGTCTTTAGGCTATCTACATTACTCATTAGTCACTTTATCTTTCTGCTAAACAATATGACATAAACTGAAAATACACAGATTTAAAAAATGAAAACCATTTTATATTCCTTTGTATAGATATAACTTAAATGAAAACATTCAGCTTATGAAATGAACCGTACTTAAACTGTCTCTCTAGGAGAATGAACATTGTTTAACACTAATTTTTAAAGATGTGAAAGTTCATTAGGAAAGAGAAAATGAGGATTATAGATGTGCCTCAAAGAAAAACAAAATCGAAGATCTTTGTCTCCTGTATAGTAGATGCAACTTCTTATGGCAAACGCTTGAATTTCAAAATGTGCAATTGTAAGGTTTGAAATTTCAAAAGCAATTTTTTTAATGAACTTGAAAATTTAAATTGGTTTTTGTAATGAACTAATTTTTTTCTTCTCCAAGCTAGTGTTACTATTCTCTTCTTCCTTAACAAATCCCACTCAGATTAAGTAAAAATTCAGTAACTTTTGTTTCGTAGATTAGAATTATAGATAGCATGCAGTGATAGACTTGAGATCTGTAGGAGTAAATAGATCTCAGCATACCTTCTTTGAAAGCTGCTTGTCTGCAGTTAATACAAAGAAAAATGCGTTGCTAAAATCAATCATGTGAACATTTTTGATATTAATTTTGTATACTGTACATTTCATTCTTACAATATCTAATAAACAACAGGAAGTCTTATTTTGTTACAATTAATTTTGCTATCTTTGCTGAAGCAGCTTTCTGCCATGTGATGAAACACAGTATATTTACTAATATTTTTCTTCAGTGGTGCACATGGGTAATTTTGGGGTTTGCTGATATCACAAGTACTACATCAAGGAGGAAGACCTGCTTATGGATTTTAAAAAATCTACATATTTTTCTGATTTCATCACAGTTCACTTTCATCATCAGAAATGCAAAATTCCTCTATGTAATTTTATTCAAAACAAAAGCTGGGAAACGCTTGTTCATCAAAGTGTAGCAATACAACTCTGACACTGTCAGACTGTGTCCTGGAAAAACAGGGGAGAAAGAAGGTAAATTTTTGCGCATTCCCTTTCCACATTTTTCCCTCAGCTTGACTGCGATGTGTAGACTGTGTTTTGAGTAATTGTTGTGTAGAGATGATCATCCTTCAGTATCTAGACCCAAATGTGTCTTTAAGCTTTAAGTTGGTGCAGTTCCTACTCACTTTGCAGAGCAGGTTCCTTGTTCAAAGCTGTCTTCTAAATAGCAAGAAAGGACGGAATTTGAGAGAATTGCATGGTTTGGAAATCCAGGAGGAAAATGCTGTTTACAAGTAGATACTGAGCAGAGTTAAATCCTTGACGCCACATGCCTAAAATTCATGCTTTGGCATTTTCAAAGGAGAAGTTCAGCATTCTTGTTTACCAGCTGGCAGATGCCATCCTAGAGGGCAGGAATTAATAAGGAGAGATGTTTCTTTTGCTCTCAACCAAGACTGTATCGGCTGTGAAGCGCCAAACACTGCCTTGAGGGACAGACTAGAGCAGGAATCAGGCCTCCCTCTGCTGCAGCATGGTCCCTTCTCTTGCCGCTGTTCCTAGCAGCTCAAGGCAGTAACTCTGAAAAGCAGTTGAGACTCAAACTTTCAGCTCTTGGTTGAAGAGAAAAGTTAGTGCAGGCAGTGAGAGTAGAAAGCTTACAGTAGTGCGTCTGGTAACCATAATCAAACACTGCTGGTGCTGCTACTTCAGCAGTAAAATAATAAACATTGTGGTAAGTCCCTACTTCTGCTTTCGCAAACATGACGCTTATGCTGGGAGAAACAAGGGGAAAGATTCAAAGTGCCCCAGGCTTGGCGGGGGAAGCTGCTTTATTCCTGCCTTCGTGTTAAATTCCTTCATGCATCCTCAGCCTGTCTGTGGTTGTTCAAAGCCACCCAGGCCCTTCCTGTGTGCAAAGGGAGCTCAGCTGGAAAAAGATGTGCCTTATTTGTACTTCCGCACCTTTGGAAACCTAAGAGGTTTCCAACCTCTTCACCTAATGTGGGTTTCATCTGGCTCTTCCATGCTGGAGTAACTTGGGCTGTAACAATGACTGAGTCCTAATGATGCCTCCTCCAGCCACCTAGAAACAGAGACTAGACAAGAGTAAGGGAATAAAGATAGGTATTTATTTGAAGGGCCTTCAAGGTACACCCTGGGGGAGCCAGAGGCTGCTTCCAAAAATTGGGCCCCAAGATGGACGACAGGTCACGAGTTCTTCTCACTTTTATAGGCTTGGATCATTTGCATATCAGGGTTAATTCTCCAATTAAAGCCCCAGTTTTAGCGATGTAACTCCCCTCAGCTTGCCCCCCTTAGAATCTTTAGTTTACACATTTTGGGCCTAAAAACAGCCTGGTTGTCCTTGAAGGCAAAGCCTGGAGAGGCTTTGTTATGTCTACCCAGTATGAGAGAGCAGGAATTACAGGCTACAAGGAACTTCAGAGTTACACTCTAAGCAGTACAGAATTTGAAAATAGAAAAGTTAAAACCTAAGGCATCACTAAAACAGTTTTATTTTCTTTTTATTAAGTCCTTTGCTTGAAACTGACCTGCTTGAAACTGAGGCTTTTTAACACTTCACGAGTCTCAGAATTTTGCTCCGCCCCTGATAACCCTGTTCCCCTCACATGTGTTTGCATGCATGGAGTCTCTTCAAAAAATTGATTCCTGATGTAGGGAGAGAAATATCATAGGCTTGAGTTTCACTATATCTAGGAATTAAAACCTTTCTAATGCTAGATGATTTTCCATCTTTGACTGAAATGTTTCGTATTTGGGTATGGAAACATTTTTTGGTTTTACAGTGCTGATTGCTCATTTTCACCTCCTTTAAAAAACACTTTGTATGCATTACGCTTGAGCAAGCTTACCCAGCCTTAATTCACAGGAAAATATAAGAGATTTGGCAGCTGGACTCTTGAATATTATGGATATTGGCCCTTGAGAAAGGTTGTTAAAAAGAAATACAATTATATCAATTGTATTTTCTAAATGCTCACTCTCTGGGTACATTAGTACATGCTCTGGGCCTCTTGAGTAATGCTTTCTCTAATTAGTGATAGTGCTGCCTGGTGGTTTGGTAAATTAATCTGAGATATTGGCATCTGCTGGGCTGCAGTTTGACGTGAACTATTAGTCACAAGTTAAATAACTTACACCCCCTTACACAGCTCTCAAGTATGCTGCCCATGAAGTCAGACCAAAATGATTCAAAAAATTTTGCCCTCACTCTTATCTCTGCCCACACCATCATCTCTCTCCACCGTACAAGTGGCTAGCTATGAATAATTAAAACGAGGTAACAGCTGCTATGCAGATGGTGATTTTTTTGAAAAATCCCCTCTTAGTGTGATGAAGACATCTAACCTCGTTAGAAATAGTACCTGACAGATTGCCATCCACTCAGATCTGCTTTCTGCCTGGACTTCTGACCAAGGCTTTGATCATGTCAGTTCACATCAGCTGTTTATAACACAGATATCTGAATTAACTCAGGTGTCCAGGCTTCATCCATCACCAAAGAGAGCTGCATCCAGAGAGTGACTCAACCCATCCTAAAATAAGTGTCTAAGATGGGTATGGTGATTTATCCTCCAGATGTATCATCTTTCCTTTTCGCTGTGGAGAGAACCTGGATGGTAAAATATGGTTAGGTACCTCACTTTTGTACTACTAAAACTAGTTGGAATTAAATTCACCTTTAATGGTTCAAGATATCTCAACAGGCTCAAAAATCAGCTGTGCCGATTATGGCGCTTATCTGACCACCTCATATGAGGTAATGTAATATTTGATTTGCATGAAGCTGAATGGAGTGTCATTTGTCTCGTTTGGTCTTTCCTGTATGTTTCAAAGTATACTTATTTTGTATGACAGCTATAAAACTATCCCTGTATCTCCAGAGCTGAAGACAGACATCGTCATCAGCCAAACCTTCGAGATGGAAAAGCACAGCTGAGTTTGCAAAGATGTCATATGTTTATTTCCATGAGAATGTCTCATACTACCTGGAAAATATCTATAAGGTGAGTGAATTTTAACATATTTCTGGTTTATAGACCTTTCATTGTGTAGATGCTGGCTTGAGATCCGCAGGTGATTTGTGACCTTGCTTTCTAAGCTTTTGGCTTCCAAGATGTTTAAGGTAATGTGATTCTTCAGAAAATTGTGAAACCCCTCTAAGAAATATAATTAAATACTTAGTGTATCTACTTGTGACAACTTTGAATGGAAAAAAAAACCACTTTTGGTTAAAATCACTAAAATGTTAAAAATGGTTTTCTGGCAACTTCCTTATTTTCAAATATTTAGTCGAAATACCAATATTTTAGATCCTCACTGTTATCCTTCTCATTTCTGCTCTGGAAGAGGGGTAAAAAGCAGATGAGGGATGATATTTTTAATGAAAACATTCAGAAGTTTTTGTCTTCAAACAGGACTGGCAAGCCCAATTATCATGAAGTTGTTACAAAGAGGAAAGTGGGAATGAGTACCTGAGGGAGCCTATTGTGATTTTCAGCATTAGAAGTGGGAAAAAAAGTCCCTCCTTTGATAATGAGGGAAAACTGACATGTTCTGTGGTTACTGATGGCAATGGGTTTGAGTGCAGCCCTTGTGTAGGATTACCACAGGTAATAGTAGTTTCTCTCCTAGCTCATTTGTGTGTCGTAGGGCTAAAGGAGGAGTGTGGGGCCTTTGGGTAGCTTTAATAATGGGAGTCTTGTAATTACCTATAATTGACATGAAATGAAAGAAAGTATAACCTAGTGCCCTATAAATGCTGTACTTAAGCTGATCTCTGGAAGGAAATTTACAGCATTTGCACATTTTTTTGTTGGCTCCACGACTGGAGCACAGCGAGAAGGGAAGGTATCATTTTTAGGCTTCAGATTTGGCCATATTGTAGCACTTCCAAATCTTCTGTCAACACTGGCGTGATGTTGCATTCATTAAAAAATGCACGACCTTTTAAAATATCCATCTGTTATATAAATAAAAATAATGCAGCCCTATATTTTTAAGGTATGCTAATCCTGCATGGCCATGGCCTAATTATCAAATGATTTCATGCTACCCTGGTGGCAGGCAACATCCAGACCACTGAACACTTGCTATGGATCTCTCATTAAATCCCTCCTGCACAGTTTCATTCATAAATTTACCATGGCTTTTAAAACAAAATAGTTTGATGCTTATACAGCAATATCAAATAAGAGCAGTGTGTTTCCAGAATGCAGCAACATTTTTCAGATGCTCCGCTTCATGCATGACTGAGTAATGGGTGGCAAACTCCGTTATTGTTGCCTTTTACCTTGAATGGAGGCCTTGCTGCTGGTGGGGAGTGCGTGGTGGTTGTGCCCAAAGATGAGATGCCCTGGGTGTCACCTTTGTGGAGCTCAGATATTCTATACTCTGCACCAAGCTTCATTTTGATAATAGGTGCCCGAAGATGGGTATCAACATTCCTGATCCACACCCTGCTCCATTCTGGCTATGTTGGAGCTAGCACAGAGGTGCTGGGATGTTCATGGCTCTTGCCTTCTCTGATGTTCCTCCAGCACCACCCTGTGTTTCCTCTCTAGTGAAATATGGTGCCTTATGTAGCTTTGGAAACATGTCATGTTAATCTTGGAGGGCCAAAATGCAAAAAAAAAAAAGTGGGTTTGTTGGTTACGTTGTTAATTTAACTTTGGAAAGTCTTGGAAATTACTTGGTGGAAGTGTTTGCTTGTTTCCATATGGCAATTTTTTAACTTTTGGATTCAGTGCAAATGGCTTATTCTGAAGTGACCGTATGATTAACAGTGGAATTATTAGAAACAGAATTAAAGTATTTGTGCAGATTTACCTTAGACTGCAATTTACCCTAAACAGTTTCGTGCCATCTGTGCCAACTTAGTGCCATCTGCTCTTTTACAAGACAAGTTTTGCAGCTTAACAAGACATCTTCCGTCTGTCTTGTGACTTGGAGTACTCTGGTAGTATCACTTCCTCTGGGCTTGCACCACCCCTCATTGTGTATGAGTCCTGTAGATCTATTTCCCTTGACCTCTCAAAGCACTGCTGGGGTGGAAATAAATAGAATTGTTTCTACCTCTGTGAAGCTGGTAGAGAGCCAGGTAGCTGGACACGAGTCATGGCGGTGACAAAGAAGAATCTGTGACTCACCAAGGACAGATCAAAGCCCCCTCAGCAAATTTGCAGATGACACCAAGCTGAGCAGTGTGGCTGACACACCTGAAGGGCAGGAGGCTGTCCACAGGGACCTGGACAAGCTCAAGAAGCGGATCCATGGAAATCTCATGAGATTTAACGAGACCAAGTGCTGGTGCTGCACCTAGGTCAGGGCAACCCTGATATCCACACAGGCTGGGGATGAACAGATGGAGAGCAGCCCTGCCCAGGAGGACTTGGGGGTGCTGCGGGTGAGAGGCTGGACATGACCCAGCAATGTGCACTGGCAGCCCAGAGAGCCAAACGTGTCCTGGGCTGCATCCAAAGCCCCGTGGGCAGCAGGAAAGGGAGGGGATTCTGCCCCTCTGCCCTGCTCTGGTGAGACCCCAGCTGCAGTGCTGCATCCAGCCCTGGGGTCCCAGCACAGGAAGGGCATGGACCTGTTGGAGTGAGTCCAGAGGAGGCCACAAAGATGATCAGAGGGATGGAGCACCTCTCCTATGAGGAAAGGCTGAGACAATTTGGTTTGTTCAGCCTGGAAGAGAAGGCTCTGAGGTGACCTAATTGTGATCTTCCAGTACCTGAAGGGAGCCTACAAAACAGATGGAGAGGGAAAAGAGCATGTGGTGACAGGACAAGGGGTAATGGCTTCAAACTGAAAGAGAATAAGTTTAGATCAGATATTAGAAAGAAACTCTTTCTTGTGAAGGTGATGAGACCCTGGAACAGGTTGCCCAGAGAATCTTTGAATGCCCCATCCCTCAAAGTGTTCAAGGCCAGGTTGGATGGGGCTCTCAGCAGCCTGGTCTAGTGAAAGGTGTCCCTGCCCATGGCAGGGAGGTTGGAATGAGATGATCCCTTCCAACCCAAACCATTCTGTGATTCTATGCTTTACTGATGGTAGCAAACAGCACCAGTGTTCAGGTAGCTGGGGGCTGCCTGGGAAGGGGAGCACAGGGAGAGATGCCTTGTGATTGTGAATTTGGAATAATTTCCTTTACTTGCTGCATTTTTTTCTCTTGCCTGATGAAAGGTTTGCCACTTCCAGTACTTCATATTCTAGTTCAGATCACCTTGTACAGCTCAAAGTACTTTTATCAGCCTTTTATATTTGCCCCAAATTGCTTCAAATAAGAATGAGAAAGTACCACAAGAGTTATTTGTATCAATGTGCTACCAGCATCCCTGTCTTCCTGCTAAAGTTTAACAAATTAATTTCCGTCTTCTCTGGCACAGCTAATTCTGATTTAAGTATTTGTAATGAGTTGGAAATTTCAGTGAGTTGTGTACTTACTCACCAAAGTATGCGACTTGCTCAGTGCTTACAGAGCTTGTTTTTGTTACCAGGTCATTCGAAGTTCAAAGCAGTTGAAGATCTTTGCAGCAGTCTTTGAGATACTGCTGTTCTCTGTGCAAGAAAAGCCTTATCCAGAGCGATCAAGAAATGTTTTTTGGATGTGGAATCTTTGGTAGCACACACTGCAGACTTAGGGAGGACAATGTCCATTACAGAAAATTTCTGTCCGAATGATTTGCTTGTCTAAACTGTAAACTTTCAAAGTAAGAATTTTTACAAGGGAGGCTTCTGGGTAAATTATTTGAGGGGTGGGCTGCTGCCACCAGCTGTAGCAAATAGTAATTCATGGAGGGTTAATGGATGTGCAGCTGAAATCTCTGTTACTTGCTCTCCCGTAAGTTAAGCACCTATGGCCAAGGTAGCCTGGTACTTCCAATAAAAAGGTAACTGAAAAGGCTCCTGAAAACAGGGAAACGGAAAAATAAATTTCAATTTGATGTCCTGGTTGTACTTGAAGTGTATATACACTATGTATATTCTGTGTGCATATATATTATATACATGCATCCAATGATACGTGTGGTACTGGTGGCCAACAAGCACTTATTGTTCACAAATGTTTTCTTTTTATACCTGTTGAATATTCCATTAAAGCACCATTCATTTTATACATTTATGTTTGTGCAAGCAGGTAAAATCAGATATTGCCATCTAATATGTGTAGTAATAAGGGGTTTTTATTCAAAGCACTGGTTACTAATTGGATTTTCAGTTCACTGACCTTGTCACATCTCTGCTGAGTTCAAGATGTTAAGAATATTTTCCAAATGGCCAAATCTCATATTTAAAATTCTAATGTACTTTACATAACATAAGAAGTTTTTAGTACCAGAAAAATTCCATTTTCCTCAGTCCAGTTTCAGGTTCCTAACCTGATTTTCTGGGCTTAATCCTCTTCCTGTTGAAATCAATAAGTACATTGTAATATAATGATTCACGTTCAAGGTTCAACCATAGAAAATTAAGGCTACATGCTGATTTTTACTGCCATTGTTGAAAGATGATCTCTTAAAATGTGTAAAAGCTCAATAAACTCTTTAACTCTTTCAGATCTATTTTTTTTTTCTCTTCAGAGAGTCTAAACACTTAAAAATGGGTCTTTGTTTTAGATCTAATGATGGCAAGAGATAAAAGTGCAGAGATGCTATTTTGATAGAAATTTTGTGGCTCCAAATGCTTTGTAGTGGGACAGTCCCTTCTTTCCTTAACTAATGCATGTTAAGCAAGACTAAAAGAAAGTAAAAAGCAAGTGGAGCATATTTTATGGTTTTAATATGAAACAATATAATTAACACTATGGAAGGGTTGAACTTTGATTTTTTTAACTCTTTGAGAGATGTGCAGAAGCAGCCCCAGCCAATCTGTCTTGCTGAAAAGTACTGGATGTGCTCTGTAGGTTTGGATGCCCTGTTGTCATTGAACAGCCTGGTGGCATCTCGTGTGCTCTGCACAGAGCTCCCCTGGTTAAGAGGGTCCTGACTGATGCTGGTGAATCCAAAGGTGAATACTTCAAAATGGGCTCTGGGACATGCTTCAGGCTGTCCTCAAATGGCTCTTCTGGAAGCTGTAAGCAGCACCTTTTCCGCTTTGCTGCATCCCATGGATGAGATAACCACAGGGATATCAGAAAGGTGAATTCTGCCCTTGGCTGCCCCAGCTGAAGTGTGGGAAGCATTGTGGGGACCCTGCTCCCTGTGGATGTGCATGTGAGGAGCCTCTCCCACTGCTTTCCACCAGAGCTGTCTGTGAAGGTCATTAACATTCTGATGCTGTGCAGCTCCTTCCTGAGAATAAAAGTCATTACACACGCTATAGCTTCTGCTTCCTAAACATGACACTGCCTGTTAATGGAACAAATGCACCCAAAGCATGAACATCAGGCTCTTTGGCATCCCACTTAAACCATTGTTTTCTCCCTAACTCCAAAGTTTCTAGGAGAGGAAAAAAAAAAAAATTAATCTCCATCTTTTCTCTCTTCCTCACTCCAGAAGACTTTCTTAGGAAGTGAAACCCTTTCCATTGGGTTTCCAGTCTCATTCAGGCACAGTGATTTCACCCCAGCTGCTGAAGTCTTGTGTCCCTTTCTGCCTTGGGTGGAGGAAATACTATGTTCCTTGGTGAAATACAGCCTTTTGCCTTCCTGTAGGAGCTTCAGGACGTTTTGTCCCTCTCCCTGCTTTTGGAACCCTGTATGGAAATACAGTTACCTGGAAATGGGAGTCTGTGCCAGCTGTTTGGGGGGGCCCTTTCTTGTACAAAGGGCTAGGGAAACTGAGGCTGACAGAATGAGACATGCGGGCTTTTTCTAGCATGGAGGTTTGTGGGAAACTGTGGATCAATTAATATTTTTAGCACAAGTGGAAAGGTGTATTTTAACAAGTGCAGTATCCAAAAAAACTTAGCCTGAGAATATATGGTTAAAGTACACAAAGATGGTACAAAGATTGATTCCAACTCAAATGTATCCATTATAGTATAAGATACTACTTCTTTTCTGAATCATCTGATCCACCATGAAAGGACTGCCAGATTGCAGATAGCTCCTCCCCATCCCCAGATGATGGTGTGTATTGAAGTAGGATACAACTTTTAGGATAAAAGGATAAAACTTTTTTTTTTTGGAAATGCAGTGGCTGATCCATGGTAGACCAATGCAACTTAACTGAGGAGAAAAAGACTTTAAGAGGTAAAAGGCAGAATAGATACAGCTTGGTCTCCTTGCAGATATTCTGCTCTGGTGGTAGAATAATGGAGTTGGCAGTTTTGGCAAGGGTAGTGGGTACATCTGCTCCAGGTCAGAAGATAGTCCCTGCTCTACACTTCCCAGTGAAAAGGAAACTGTTACAAAGCAATGCTAACAAGTCTGGGACCTCCCAGTGTCTTGGACTTATCTAAAATGCTATAGTGGAAAGTAGCGGTGAGAAAAGTTGAAGACTCTTCTCTAGCTCACATGGGTACAAAAATGTACTCGTACACATGTGGTTTATTTTGGTGTTGGTTTTTTGGGGGGGTCTGGTTCAGTTTTGGTTTTGGTTGGGGTTTTTTTTAAGAGACCAAGAAATGATCTGGTCTACTAGTTTCCAGATTGATTTTTGTGATCTCTTGAGAGAGAAATTTGTATGTAGCCTACAGACACTAAAGACAGCCTCAGGCACCGAGAGGCAGGACTCTGTGATGACATAAGAACAGGATGAGAATCTAATTTCAAAGGCAAAACTGACACTTTATTTTCAAATATGCCTTCAAGTCTGTAAGTTACTACAATGCCAAAGAGCAAGGATTTGTGCTTTCTTCTTGTTTCTGGCTTGTTTGGTAACTTGGAAGGAAGATTGTTTCAAGGAGCTGGTGTTGGTACTTTGCTTTCTGGACCAAAGCAAATTGACTTATTTTTAGACCGGTTTTGATGTGGCTGTGGGCTGCCAGTACACTTCAGGAATTTGTGTTGCATAGTTTTCCCAGCAATATCTAACCCTTGACTCCTAGGAGTGTAATACAATATACATCCTAGATAAAAGCATCACAGTGATAATGCAGCTTGGAATCAGAGTGAAAGTTATGGAACAAATGGAAACACTTCCTAGAAAGATGCTACGGCTTGTACTTGCAAAAGCTTTGATGAATTCATGTGCAGTGATATCCTTACTTTTATTAGGTAAGATCTTGAAACTATGAGATGTATGCAAATAGCTCAAAGTTGTGGCTAATGAGTATTATGAATGGAAGAGTGGCCTAAAAATTAAATACAGGATTATCTGGGTGTAGAAAGTGTTTGGCTCCACACAGGACAATCAACATGTTGCCAAATCACATCATGCCACTGAACATGGAGGGTCACAAGTACTTTTATCAGGAGAGCTTATGATTAAAAATGTTGAATACAACTTCAGATGGCTTTTTCCATTGGTAAGAAGCTGAGTAGGATTGTTTTGGGGTTTGTTTATTTGTTTGCTTGTTGGTTTTTTTAAAAAGAAGCTGTCATTGATTTTTGCCTTGACAGGTGGAATCTAATTTCTAAGTTCGAGGAGGATACTACAAGCGTGCTTTCCGCATGTAAAATATGTAAAATATGTCTTCCTAAATCTATCCTGTATTTGGCTATCTCTTGGTATCTACACATGAGATTTTAGCTGTTTTTAAAAAAATTATGAGACTGATTAATAGGCACACTCAGAGGGCTGCCTATGAAGACACATGAACGTATATTCAATTTAGTAATTTTTTTTGTTATTATTTGCATGGTATCTCTTATAGTTCAGGTTTTCAATTGACATGTGTTTCCAAACCTCTTTATTGGCATCCAGTTAGAAATGAAGAGCTGGAGAATGCATAAAATTTCCCCTTGAGTCCTATTTGAAGTTGGACTGAAGATACATTCTTTAGTTGTACAAATGTTTGTATCATTGATATTAAAAGAGGGAGCTTTCTACAGGGGGTCCCACTAAGCTCCCTTTCTATTATTTTAATTCTTGGTTTAGCTTTATTACTTGTAGTTTCATGTTTTATATAACAAGCGTGTTTGGACATGAGTTAGAAATGTCAACTTCTCACCTATTGTGATGCTTTAAATAGAGAGGAGAAGAACTTTGAGGGGAGTGAGCCAGGACCTCTGCTCTTGAAAATGGATAGGGCTGTTTGTAGTAGCAGAGGATTTGCTGCAGTGTCAAAGTGCAGGAGCTGGGTTTAGAGCAGGAGTGAAAAGGTAGAACATGGATCTCAGCCAGAGGCAGGCAAAACAGTTTTACATGAAGTACGTGTAAAAAGCCTCTTCACACTGAAAATGTCTGCACTAAAGAACAACATAAAAGGAGAAAAACAGAAGACTAAAGGAATTGATTTCAAATAGCAGGAATGTAGGTCTTGAAGGTCCATAGAGCCATGTCTTCATCATAACTTAGTTTTGTGAAAAGTTGGTAATCTCATTGGACCTGTATCCACAGCTTTGTCTTTGCTTTTCCCTTGACTGGTTCCTCACCTGGTGCTGGACAGTCAGCCGGCTGCTGACAGTGCTTGCTGCCTGCACTTAGATTTATTTCCATAGTTGTAGTGTTGCTGGAGTGATGATTGCAAAATTAGAGGTGGAAATGCTTCTTTGGATTGTCTTTGGCTTTAATGATGCTCCTTCATCTCCTGTAAATGCCAAGGTATGTATGCTGAGAGACAAGACATGCTTGGCATAATTATTATAAAGATTGCTCAATGAGAGTGTTGGAAGATCTCTGAGAGCTTACTGCAGCAGGGGAAGAAGGAGAACGTGGTGAAGAGGGGCTGGAGCCATCAGTCCTACATGCAGTCAGCCCCATCAGGTGTATGCTGTCTCCTAAGGACAGGTAGGTAGTGGCAGATGTAGTTCACGGAAAAAAGAAGTAGTCAAGAAAACCAGCCTTGTGTAAATGGAGTGTAAATATATGGACTTTCCAAGAAATTATTACCAGGAAGAAGTGACTGGTGATATCCAAACTGTCTCCATTACTGAGTTTATAAGCATTTTTGGTTAATAAGAGGTTAATAATTCTGTTTATAGTAAGAAAAGACCCCTGCCCTAGGATACACACACTTCACTGTACCCAGATAATCCCTGGAGCAAGGAGGTTTAAGGTAATTTGTGGTGCAGCTGTCCTTTCCTGGAACATGAGCAAATTCTCCTGCACATGGTCAGCTGCAAGAACAAATGTCTATAGCAAATGAAAAAACAAGATGTTCAACCGCAGCCTTCTGCACTTCCAAGAGGGGCACGTGAGCTGGGCTGTTCCTCCTGCCGGAATCAAACTCCACAGCACGAAAGGGTTTAGCATGCGGCTTACGGCCAAGTGGAAGCAACGTGTCGGTGGTGAGGGAGGAATGCTGGTGATGGAAACCCAACTGATTGACACACAGTGGCCATAAAGCCATAGTAAATCTATTGTTTTGCCATAAGGAAGCAGGATTAGAAAATGTATAATCATTACAATCCCTGCACTATACAGCATCAAGTGACGGTTGCTCTCCCATTGCTGGTGTGGCTCATACTTGGCTTAATCCCAGTGAAGTCTGTACTTGGGTGAAATCTTCTTATGCTCCGTGTGGTTCAAGCCATAGCCATTCCTGTGTTTTAGCCAAGAGATGCCTCTATGGCACTGCAGAATTTAGCTCAGTATTTCCGAGGAGATGCTTTCTCGGTTGTGTTGCTGCAGACAGCCCCCACACTGCAAGTGGCAAGTTTAAAAATTATGATCTGGGAGCTCATTCTCAGTAAAACTGTTAACAAAAATCTAGCTAATCAAGAGAAGAAGAACCCAGTTCTCTGGAATAGTTATCTATATTTTTCAACAAAGAAGTGAAAGTAAAACCAGATAAGAACGTCATTAATAGCTAGAGGCCAAACTTGCTCCTGATCAAACTGAGCTTTAGGAAGAAGTTGTGTTTTTCAGAAGTCCGAGTGGCCTGGAGAAGGCTGAGGGCTAAATGGCATATGCAGTCACACTTTCAATGCCTTACTAATTGACCAAAAAAACAGTGGAGATACCCAAGTCTGCTGCCTTTTTTTAACACCTCTTAAGGGATGCAAAACTTCTTCTG
Organism: Falcunculus frontatus; assembly: GCA_013398115.1. Lineage (NCBI taxonomy): Eukaryota > Metazoa > Chordata > Aves > Passeriformes > Falcunculus > Falcunculus frontatus. The sequence goes on from VZRV01005009.1 coordinate 1,502,556, forward strand.
TATCTGGATTATATGATGCTCTAAATATAAGGGTTTCGATTTCTGCCCTTTCACTTGCCTTGCTGGCTGAACTGTGAGTCTGACTGACTTTCTTTGCACAGGATGTGCACGGCATACAGAGGCCTACATCAGCACAAATCACATTTCTTCCTTCCAAGCAGACACAATGGGGAGAAACCCTCAAAGAATTTCTTACTGAGTCTCTAAAATAGTTTTAGAGGCTTTTCCATGAGATGAATGAAAATGTTTGGTGAAATATTAGCGTAGGTATATGATGGATATAACACAAGTTGATACCTCTCACAGCAATGTGCGCTGTGTTGCCAAATAGGGTTTGACCTGTTGATGATGACTTCTTGCTGCTGCATTTACTGAAGTTGTTTTGATGATGGCTTTGTGTTGTAGCACAGTAATTGAACTGTGGCCTGTATTCTTTCTGAATGCTGGTGATATTAAGAGGACAGGACAGGCCTCTGCATGCACTGTTGCTGGGGATGGGAGAAGATCTGCCTGATAACTGCCAGAGAGCAGCAATGGAAAGTCCATACTCTTGGTTGGTGTTTGGGTTTTTCTTACTCTTGATGCTCAAGAACAGTAAGAGTTCTTTGTTTGTAAGGAGATGCAGCCTGCACGAGAGGATGTGAAGTGGTTCCTCTTTTAGCGTCTATAATAGAGGGGAAAGGAAATTTCTAATTCCTTTCTGTTTTACGCTTTACTCAGAGCTGAGATACCTGTGAAAAGGGCATTGGCTACCTAAGGACTGCACCTACATTGGAGTACTACCTGATGGGGATTGGGAATGTGCTACTGGAATATTGCCTGCAGCTGCTCAGAGACTGCCTGACAATGGTGATTCAATCTTTTTTTTGCTAAAAAGGTGGAGGAATTTGATAAACCACAGGCTCTAGACTAAAATAGTGACACATTATACATACAGTGAAATTACTTTGTATCTACTTCTTCCTTTTTTATGAAACAGGGTTATTTTTAACTATATTACCAAATCCATAAGGCTGGTGTGTGTTTATGGCTACCCTGAGCTTTACATAGGAGGCCCTTTGGTTGAAGGTGGCCAGTATTTGCCTTTTACATAACCAAGCTAGGGATGTCGCAGATCTTGTTAAGAGTGAAAATACTGGGGTTTTGCATAGGATTTTAAGAGTTTGGAAAGTCACTCTTTCAGGTTAGAGTGAAAAAATGTTAACTAAACTGTTAAGGAAAACTTTAAGTAAGTTATTAAACCATTTTGCTCTTGGAAAAAGCCTTCAAAATGTTTATCCTTGACTTTCCCTTTTTCTATTCCTACTGTCTGGATCAACAACACTGGAATTTCCAATATAATTTCAAAGTAAAATTAGATATTCCTCCTTCTTAAGAAGTTAAGATACTTCGATGTGAATTAAGTTTCAACATCTTAATCCCAATCTGTGTTGTCAGACCTAGTTTTTTTTCTCAAAAGCCTTGACTTTAAAATATTCCTGAGTCCAAATGGGAGAGGGACAAGATGAAGTTTTAAATAAATTTTAGCAACAGTTGTTTTTTTCTCCGGGAGTGAGAAGTTGACAAAATGAGCAGTGCATGACAATTATCTCATGAAGAGATGTGTGTGGTGTTTTGGTTTTTTATGGTGTGGGAATACAAGTCTTGAAGATAAAGCTGCAATATCTCAATCACTAGATTTAGGATAGGGCTTGCTTTTGCATTAATTGGTTGTGTTTCATGTATCTTACTTTTGAAGTTTATTTTTCAGAGGTTTTTTTTCAGTTTGGCATTAATAGTTTGGGACAAGGAACTTCTCTTAATATTTACTTTGAAGGCTGAATTTGATTGAAACACAGAGCAACTCCTTTGTTTAAACTGGGTTATGCTGGATGAATACCAGCATAAATCTGGACCTGAGCTTTTGGAGAAGTCACTCGACTTCTCTCCTCTTCTTTGACCTCTCTTTAAAATGGAGCCAGGGTTAACTGCTCCACTAAGAAATTCCATAATGACAGTGGCTATTGAGATCCTTGACTAGGAGGTGGAAAGGAAGAATCAGTCTTTAAATTAATTATTCTGATAGGCCCTGAAATGAGTGAAATGGCAAAAAAGCAGAGAAGGGGAACTGGAAAGAGCCATAATGCAGCCCTGGGTTTATGGAAGCAGCTCAAGCCGCTGAGGTGGTGCCGGGAAGGGTTAACTCGGCAGCAGCTGGCCACCAGCGCTTGGTCCTTATCTCACTCTTATCCTCTGCTATTAACTGGCCACAATTACAGACCATATCGGTTACTGCCATCTGTTTTTTCATGAGGCGTTGGTGGGACTGCAGCCAGCCCAGGGGATTAGGGGCAGAAAGGCAGAGATGACAAAACGCCTCTGCGGCGCTGCGGAGGGCTCCGCGTGCGGCTGGGGCCTGCCACCAGCCCCGACAGCTGCGCAGAATTAAGCGGAAAGATAAACTGTGAAGGCAGTTTCAAAGCTGCTGCAGAGGAAGGAAATGCATTTCTGCCTGCAGTTGTAATGCAGGGCTTGTGCAGAGAGAGCTGAAGCGTGAAGCGGAGGTGGTCAGTGGTGGGGTGTGTTTTGGGTGGCCTTTAGCTTCCAGCGGGCCTGCTTAGGGGGGGGGTCGAAGTCCATCAGCCACAAGCTAACAGCAACAAAAACATGGATATTGGGTTGAATAGGAGGGGGAACCCACCTCAGACTGTTGATTGAAATGCCCTTCAATGCTTACTTTTGCAGTAGAAACCACCGTCTGGGCTGAAATCAGGGACTGCTTCAATCGCCACAGCGTGTGACCAGGGAAGGCAGCACATTTCAGTCCTGATTATCAATACTTCTAGAAGAAATAGGAGTTTTGATAAATGTTAATTGACTCCAAAGCTGTTTTTCTAAACTTCACAAATGTTAGGCTCTCCTGCAGTAATGCAAGAAAGAAAACATTTCCAGCGTGATACCAGGGATTCAAGAATCATTACAGCTCGACAGCTGTACTTTGATTCCAAATTTTTCTAAGACCAGATTAATTAAATTATTCCAAAGTACAGTACACTGCCAAAATAAGGCTCTCTGGTATTTATTATTTTAGGTAAATTAAATTAAGGATAATACAGAATTTAATGTTGGAAAATTAATACTTAACTAATATTTAATATACTTTCTTAATTTTTAATTAATACATGGTAGTCGATATTATAAGGATTAACGTCAATAGAGAAGTAAATCTAATTATTTATAGCACACAAGTTAGAGAAATAACTAGAGGTGCTCTGTATTTGGAAAGCTACTCTTTCCCTTCTTCTGTTCCTGATAAACTTGAGTAACTAATGATGGATGGGGGAAATCACGTTGTTATGCCTTTTGGCTTTTTCATTATTTCAGTCAGCTGATGCTTTTTGGATTAGGGAATGATGCAGCACTGATGCCCTTAATGTGATCTGTGCTCTAGGTTTGGAGGTAGGACGGAATAAGTTTTGGTTGTGGGGTTTATTTTTCTCTGTAAATGCCTACAGTTTCACTTAGTATTGTGAATAAGATGCCCATAAAAAGTAAACTGAAGTCGAAGTTGCAAGTCAGTAGTATTAATTTGACATGTAACTACCTTCTTGTTCTGTATTTAAGTAATGATTGATCATTACTGCAATACTGAGTATTAGCAAATATTCAGACTTACCTGCCTACAGTATTTTAAACTGAAGGATGTAAAAGGCTCCTAGGCCCTCATATCAACTTCCTTTCTTGCTTCTATCCTAGTCCAGGTAATTGCTGGAATAATGCGTTTATTTCTGTGCTGTAAAATTACATTGTCGTTATTATTCCTATGCCCAAATGGGATGTAAAGTAGCTCAACAATTATATAGAAATGTTCAGGTAGGTTGAGAGTTTTTACACCTTCATGCATGTGTGAAAGCTGATGTTGTTGAACTCTCAGGTCCCTCGAGACTCGAGGTTAATCTGCCAAGAACAGTCATAATGTAATGGTTATATTTTCCACCTGTTGAAATCAGTTTAATAATATTAAAACTTTGTACCTTCTTTTCTCGACTATTTCTGTAGAAATACTAGTGTGCCCTTCACTTAGTAAAAAGCACACAGAGGAATACTGGCACCATATCCCTTTAGCTCCTGTAACATATGTCTCTGTCAGAATTTATTCCAGCATGAGTAAAAGATGTGAAGAGTTGAGCACAGAAAGTTATGCTATCTGCACAAGTGCATGTCTCAGCCTCCTATTGTACCCAAGGCTGAAATTCAAACTCTTCAAACATTTTTTTATATTCACCTATTTGATCATGGCTCTCTTTATATGTCTCCAGCTATGCAAGAGCTGCATTCCAGAGCTTTGTTGTACAGTGGAAATATCATGAATGCAACAAAGAACGTGACTGTATGATAGTTCATGGTCTGCCTTACAGTAATAAGATTAAAAGCTGTCCCCTCCTTCAGTGTTTTGCTGGAACTTTCACTTTTATCCTTCCCTATGAAAAAAAAAGTGCTGGTTTTAACTTCTTTGTTATCTTCTACGTTATGCAAAGAGCTCATACCCAAAACGTTTCTATACCCACACAGCAGCATTTCTACCAATGGGAGAAGGGAGGTCAAGTCACAGCAGAGTTGTTTGGGCTGTCAGGGTGGCAGGTTGTGCCCTCCCCTCATGGGCAGAGCAGGGTGGATATGAAGATGCAGCAATGCCCAGTGAATCCCTGATGGGCATTGAATACAAAGCAGCTGGAGGTCCTGGTCCTAGGGAGCCAGACTGAGCTGTTGGTGCTCTCTGGGTATGGGGAGAAATAATTAACACCCACACTGCTTCCAGCATGGCAGCATCCCACAGCCTGGGGCTTACAGTAGCGTGGAGAAGTGGAAATGATTTGTGAGTGACTGGAGAGTTCAGGGCTGGAAATGATTTGTGAGTGACTGGAGAGTTCAGGGCTGGAAATGATTTGTGGGTGACTGGAGAGTTCCTGGTTCTCAGCACTGTCCTTCATGAGATGTAACTTTGGCCTGTGTAAGTGGAGCTGTGGCTCCTGCAGTGACTTTGCCCAGAGTGAGTGATGGCAGCATCCAGGGGAAATCAATAGCAGTGCCACATGGTCTCATTCTTTTATTATTTATCTGTTCTGTTCCATCTCCCTGGTCCTGTAGCAAGGGAGGAGTAAGTTTTCTTGAAGTGAAATCAAGCCATGGAAGGTGCTGTGGTTCTGAACACGGTCTGTACTGCCATAGCTCATATGAGTGGTGAGGGGAGGTATATTTGGGGGGGGAAAGGGGGAGCTGAAATAATGTTCTTGAGCTGCTTTTCCTGGGAAGGTGCATAGGGCAGCACTGGTTGCAGGGAAAAGCTTGGTCCTTACCCCGTCTTGACAAGAGCCTTGAGAGGGAGCTGCAGCCCTGGAGCAGACACAGAGGTGAGTGCCTGCTGCAGGTCCATGGGAGCAGGGCAGGGAGAAGACATCCCTGTTTAATAAGGCATTCAACATTAGCCAGCCTCCTTCAGCTGTAAGGAAAGACCAGCACTTCCACAAGCCATGGACCACGAAACATGATCTCTCCTTGCCCTAGTGAAGGTATCTGGTTACTTTTCCAGGGGATGACACGGACTGATGTTGCACTTTGCTAGATCGATGGGGCTGAGCTGACACCCCCTCACCCCTGCAAATGTTTAATGCCTCTTGACTAAGGGGAGTCGCTTCTAAACTGCAGAAGATGTATGGCTGTAGGCTGAAACCAATGGATTTATTTTCAATTTATCCTGTAGGCATGGAGGCAGTCCAGATTGTGTTTTCTGGTGGTAGGCAAGAGAAACCTCATTTATTTTGTCATCCTATTTTTCAAAACACTTTTGCATGATCCTTTAGACATTTAAAGCAACCTTTGAGTTAAAAAAACATGTTCAATTTCTTTATAAATACTACTACACTGTTAAGGACATCAGAGAGCAACAGGCCTGAAATCTCAGTAGTGGAAAACTTAACGTACACTTGTGAAAATTAGTGGTAATAATATGGTGTAATGGGATAACTTCACCTTAAGTTTGCCTTTTAAAGGGCTTCTCAAATGTTCATAAATGATGTTGAAACAGAAGCAGTAGTTTGAATTCAATATGAAAACTGAAACTGGGTTTCAAACTGAATCTCACTCAGTTTCCTTTTTAATCTTCTCCCATAACTGACTGCACTTGAGGAAGAAAGTGGAAGTTTCTTCATCTGTTTTCATTTTGTTTTGGTTTGTTTGGTTTGGTTTTTTTAAAATACTAATACTAACTAAAATAATGAACTTATAAAACGGATCTCAACTCAAGACCTGGCAATTACGAGGCTTTGAGTAAATCACTGCTAATTTTGGGTCACTTTTTTGGTTAGAAGCTTTTTTCTCTGTGTTTTGTGGCGTGTTTTGGTTTGGAGTTGGTTTTTGCTATCATAGTGAGCAGTGGTCGAGGTGAAATGATAATTATATTGCATTACAAGGCAGTTTCTTCAGCAAGGAATTCAGAGCCAAATGCAGGGACTGTAGAGGGGGAGTAATTGGAGGCAGTGTGTAGTCTGCCCTGTATACCTATTTACATGAGTCTGGTGGGGTAGGTGAGTGTAAGGATGGAGCTGATGCATGTGTCATTCAAGCATGTTATTAATCCCTTTTCACAACTTTTTAGATAGTGAAGTTGCTATATTAGAAAGAAAAGTAAATCCTCACTGACATAAAAATAACTCTTAACAGTGAAGCCTGGAAAAGAAACTGTTATCGTTTATTCAGTGAGTGTTGACAACTTCAAGACTTTGAAATGCGAGTTCATCCTCGCCCACAGCAGAGTGGAGAGTATAAATTAGACTAATCAAATCTGTTGCCCCTTGTTCTGTTGAAAAATGGACAGTTGAAGGCATTTAATCCGAAAGGGTTTAGGTAAAGTCAAAGTTTAACTCAAAATAAATAAATATTTATATAAAATAAAAACGCTGTTATAACCACTGCCTTTCAATAGGGCAAAAGACTTCACCTGCATATCCCTAGTAAACATTCCTAATCAAATACAACTTGGTGATGGTTTCTCTTCTAATGCCAGCATGGCTTTGCGTTATTTTTTGTGGTTAGAAGTCACCTAATATTGGTGACTTCTCCCACTTTCTCACACTTATTTTCTGCCTTGTGCCATATGGCTGCAGCATCAGCAACCTGTGAGTTTCTGTGACAATGACTATCCTGATTATGCAGACTGTGTTCCACCCTGCTTGTGAGACTACCTGCCTTTAATAATATAGTACCTGGCATTTCTATGTGGTTTATGGGCAATTATAATATTTGTTGCCATGGTGGTGTTTTCTGCATGAACTGACACTTTGCATGCTCTTGGCTTGCTGTGCTGGGGTGAAGTGATAAAGTTAAGGAAAAGCGAGTAGATTCAGACTGGACATAAGGAAGATATTTTTTACAATGAAAGCGATGAAACACAGGCACAGGTTCCCCAGAGAGGTGGTAGATGCCTCATCCCTTGAAACATTCAAGGTCAGGTTGGATGGGGCTCTGAACAACCTGGTCTAATTGAAAATGTCCCTGTTTACTGCAGTGGGGTTGTGCTAGATGACCTTTAATAGTCCCTTCTACCCAAAATGACTCTATGAGCTAGCAGGTCCAGCACATGGATGAGAAGGATTCCCTTCACATCCTTCATCATATCTTCAAACACTTCTATTTCTAGGTGTTAATGAGAGAACAAACAATGGTATGAGCCCAGAAACAGTTCCTTGCAGCTGCCATATTTGTTAGATCCTTGAAAATCCCCTCAGTACTTGGATATTATACGCTCCAAGCAGTGCTACTTCAGGCAGTGGTGTAGACCAAAGCATTTCTGAAGGTCTGAGCACAAAGAAACCTGGCAGTGGTGCTGCATGAGGAGCTGACAGGGTGAAGTCTCTGCCCTGGAGCAAGGCTTCACAGTGAACCCTGGTGTATAAGGATGGGGCTGAAAACAATTCATGGCAACCTTCACCCCGTGAAGGAAAGACATGAAACAAGAATGAGAAGTTGCTATTTTTTTCTTTCATTAAAACTTCAGGTGGTAAAACTCTATTACTTTAGCCCTTCTGAACAGATCTCAAACAAAGATCACTGTACCAGATTTAGCAATCCAAGGAGCAGTTAACACACAACATGATGAAAATGTGTGTTTGGGTTTGTGTTTTGTTAAGGTTTTTAACTAAAATGGTGGCCTATGTCATACAGCTTCTTGGCATGGAGGCAGGGAAGATTAAAAACAGGCTCAAAAAGCATCAAAGGTCCTGGTTTTACTGGGCCTGTACTCCATGTGCAGTTAGAAAAAACCCTTGCAGGACCAGAGGAGAAACTCGATAAAACCCATTTGGCTGTAGGGTGCTCTTCTGGCCCATGACAATCCAGCTTCACCCAAGGAATGATGTAATGTGCCATTAAAGGGAGTTTTATGCAACTGCACGTGCTGTCAATGCTACCAAGTGCTCCATAGTTTCTGGATATGTTCTGTGCTCCAGAGCACTATGGCAGGGCCCTAAGGGGTTTAAAAGCTCTCACTGAACCTATCTTCCCAGATGGAGAGAAGGATCTTACTGTGGCTCTTGGCAAAAATATTGTCAAGCTAACATTGCAAATGGCTAAAATGTTATCAATTTCAATTTAGGTAATTTCTTAGCTAAACATGCTGCCAAGTTAAATATAGGCTATGCAGGACACTTTTAAAACCTTTGTCTTCTTCCCATTACCAGACAACTGGGAAGCAACAGTTTCTAGAAGGCATGTTTCAACTTCTCCTGGGTTTGTAGATTTTAACCTGGTTGTGCCTATAGTGACAAGCCCCTAGAGGCTTTCTTATTATGGAGTTGGCATAGTAAATTATTTCTACCTATATTAATTATTTCTACCTATGATCTAGTTACAAGGATGTTATGAAAGAAAACACAAGTAGAAAGCCAGGGTGTAGCCTTCAGAAGGACACGGAAATGGTTAAGGAAACCCTGAATCTAAAAGGAGATTGTGTTCCTTGTGTATTCTTGAAAAGCAGAAACTGTCATCAATTAATTAATTAATTAATTAATTAAAAGCCCCAGACAAAACATAATCTAAAAGTATGACTAAGATTTAGTGGCCAACAGTGGCTCTTTTAAGGGATGTGTGGAGTTGAAGCATTTGCTTGCCCAGACAAGTAAAGGGCTGGGGATCTGCTGGTATTAGATGGGTTGACTCCCTGCCACTAATACCATTATTTATAGGGTGGCACAAGTGAAGTGACTTATTCCAACAGGCACCAAATAGGTGGGTAATATTTTTACACTCTGATGTTTCAGTGGTGAGTAACCAAAGAGGACTTGTGTTAGTCATGGTCATTTAAAAAAAAAATGAAATAATGATCCTTCAACTCTTTCCTCTATTTCATCACTTATACAAGCAATACATTTTTGTGATTAGAGCTATAGTTTTTTCCCTTCTAAAGATGTCACATAACTTTCAAAGTCCCCAGTGTTCAGATTAACAGCTGCTCTTGCTTTCTTAAGCCAGGGCTTCTTCATTCATAAGTAATATATGGGAATATGTCTGTATAGCATCTGACAAAGTACTCCCCTGAGCTCTTACTGGATAGGTAGGTGCCACCAGCACTCAGATATACTTTGGAGCTTGTTTTATCCTTTTTGAAGAACAGATTTATATTGTTCCTTCATCAAGTGTTGGATGCTTGAGAGTCCCAAAAATACCACACACAGCACACGGACAGCAGAATGACCAGTTCCTGTTGTGCTGAACATTTGCCCTTGGAGCTGTGCACTCAGCTTTTCTGCTGGCACCATTTGTGCATTTGCCTTTGACACCTGGATGTGGTGAGGAGAGTAAATGCTGGGCATTGGAGGAGCGAGCTGCTTGCAGGTTCAGGCTTTGAGCACTTACAAGAGAGAAATGGGAGGAAATGGCAAACGACAAAAAGTTTTTAAAAGCCCAGCGTGGTGTGTCACTGCCTTAACCTGGCTTTAATTTATGCCTCAGTTACAGTCATTAATAATGACACGTTGCTATTTTCATGAGTGGGATAGCAAAATACCTCAACTCAGGACAGTAATATTTAGAAAAAATCCTTTCCCATTGGTTATTGCTTGTATTTTTGCCTTTCTGAATTATCTCCAAGAGGAATACAAGTTTTAAGCTGAGATATTTTGGATTTGAGAAGGACAGGCAGTGTTACACGTGTGCAACAACTTTTTTTTACATCTTCATTTTCGTATACAAGTGTTTTAGCAACCTGGAGTTACAACAATGTTTTTGTCCTCTGCCACTGCCTTTGTGAACAGGTCTCCTGCCTCTCTTCAGAGTGTTAGACACCATCTAGGCTTTTCAGAAGAGGAATAAGCACCCCAGGAAGTGATGTTCCTCACTTCTGAAGTGGATGTATAATTTTCAGGTCTATTCTTTCACTAGTTCATAGCTCAGGTTCTAAATGGGAGTAAAAGTCTTTACTGAGAGATGGGACTAGCTTTCCCTCTTATTCTGACTTGTCCCTGAACATACTTGCTAAATATCTGTTGAGCCATGGCAGTGTCACTGATTCTCAACAATGTGCCAAAATTTGCCTAGTCCGCTTTCTTTTTTTTTTTTTAATTTTTTTGCTATTATTATTTTTAAGATGAGGAATGTTATCACACAAAGATAAAATCCAGCTAAATGATTTTCGCGTCTTATGGCTACGGCTGCATCTAAAGGAAAATGCTCAACTGGTGTCTTGCTATAGTTCTGCATTTTCCAGTGGATTTCTGACAACTTACACCAGTGAAGGGCCTGCCCTTTCCTCCACAATTATCAAGTTACATTGACCAAGCATTCTGCACGCAACAGAAAGGTGCAGCAAATTATGATTAGTAACATCAGCTGAATACCAGCTCTGAAAAAAAGGCTTCAGTTATATTTTTATGACTCATTTACAGTGAATTAGAAATGCAGTTAATCAGGTATTTTAGTACACCCATTAAGAAAATTAGTAGGCTAGTGTAAAGACTGCTTACACTGTTAAGCAAAGGCTGAGTGTACCAATAACTTGTGACACAGGGTGATAAAATTGTATATTAAATCAGGAAAAGGATCCAAGAATCCGGAAAAAAGGACTAAAAAAAAACCCAAAAAAACCAAACAAAACCCCAAATCAACCAAACATTCAAAACCCAACAGACTCACCCAATCTGATTTTGCGCCTGCCTTGGGCTTGAGATGGTCTCTTCCTAAAGCTTATGATATAACCAAAGTGCCCAGGAGCTTAGGGAAGAGGTGCCTCTCTGTCTTTGCACCAGGGAAAAGGGATCCTTTTGGGTGTTAGGGCCTTGGTCGCCTCCTTTTTGGCTGGCTGTCTCTGCTTTCAGGCAGGCAGGAGACATTCCACTCTCCAGGCACTTGTGAAATGCTATTGATGAGGGGCCTAAAAGTCTGTTATTTTGGGGAATTTGAGTATGGGTTTGTCACCACTGAGGAAATCACTTTTCCCTTCTTGGTCCTAGTGTGCCTCACCTGGACTACCCTTGATTGCACTGCCTGTGGCTTTCTTGGGGAAGGGAAAATTGTCAGTGGGGAACTCAGCAGACAAAAGCTTTAAACAATTCACAGTACAGGGTTTTTTCACTGCTTCTGTGGGGTGATGAATGTAACATGAAGAACAGTTACGGATCTGAGTCTTCCTTTCTCCGTATTTTTAGTGGAGTTTAACTCCTAGATGGAATCCTGTATGTTTTAGCATTTGACTAAAGCCAAATCAATGAGACTCCTTGGTCCTAGTTTTTGTGTTAGGAAGGGGAGGGCTGTATGTTTACAGGTATTTGTGACAGTGCATTTTCTCCTCAGTGTCTTCTCTGCCTTGTATAAACCCTCTGGCAGCGCTGCCGATTGCACATCGCTGTTGAGTGGGCTGCTTTTGTGTGCACAACAACAGGTCTGAGAACACAGGCCTGAAAACTCATCTCTACAACTCAGCCTTTGAGCAATAGATAAAACTCTGTGTGATTTTTGCAGTGAGCAGATGTATTTTGTTTCATTTTTTTAATAGTGAGTCGTAAGACACACAATTTTTACTGGCTTACAACTTGAGAGCAATTTCCAGAGTTCAGTTTAAAAGCCTCTGGGAGGGATTTGAAATAGCTTTTTTTTTTTTTTTTTTTTTTAGGCATTTCAGCTATGATAGGACTGAATTTCATGCTCCTCTAGTATCAGACATTACTACCTAAAATAGTTCCACCCTGCTGTGGGCCGAGCCAGCTTCCCTTACACCACAGTGGACAGCAGCTCACTGGGAGAAGGGCAGTGCAGGGGCACACCCGAGCTGCTCAAGAAAAACCCGCTCACACAGCCATCTGCAGATGAAAGTTAGGGATTGCAGACGACATTCAGGGATTACTCACCTGAAAGATCAGTTGATAACATTTAATAGCACTTCTGGTAGGGCCTTTGACAGAGAAAGCCCCATGCTTTTGGCTAACCTTTCCTGATGAGGTATTTCTAGCCAAAGTGGTCTCTGATAAGAATTTGAGTTGTTCCTTCTAGGTTTTTCCTTAAATACTTCACAGTCATCATAGAATGGCTTGTGTTGGAAAGGACCTTAAAGATCATCTGATTCCAGCCCCTTGCCATGGGCAGGGACACCTTTCACCAGGTCAGGCTGCCCAGAGCCCCATCCAACCTGGCCTTGAACGCTGCCAGGGATGGGGCATTCACAGCTTCTCTGGGCAGCCTGTGTCAGTGCCTCACGGTACCTAAATTCTTCGCCCCCACAGTAATGAATTTCTCCCCAATATCTATTCTAAACCTTCTCTCTTTTCAGTTTGAATCCACTCCCCCTTGTCCTGTCACTACATGTTCTTTCAAAAAGCCCCTCTCCATCTTTCCTGTAGTCTTCCTTCAGGTACTGGGAGGCCACAATTAGGACATCCCACAGCCTTCTCTTTTCCAGGCTGAGCAATCCCAATTCTCTCAGTCTTTCCTCACTTGAGAGGTGCTTCATCTCTCTAATCAACTTGGTGGCCTCCTCTGGACACACTCCAGCGGGTCCATGTCTTTCTTGTGCTGGGGACCCCAGAGCTGGATGCAGCACTGCAGCTGGGGTGTCAGGAACAGAGGAACAGGAGTAGAGGGGCAGAATCCCCTCCCTTACCCTGCTGGCCACGCTGCTTTGGATGCAGCCCAGGACACATTTGGCTTTCTGGGCTGAGAGCACACATTGCGAGAGGTTCAAATGTATGTGCTGACAAAACTTGGTACAGCAGGATGTCCCCAGAGCAGGTTGTCAGGTGGAAATAGTTGTCACCAGTTCATGCAGAACTCAAGGGATTTCTGCAGAGGTAGGCTTTGCTTTCCTGCTATGGGTGTTGCTTTAGGGGAAGGTGTCCTGCACGTGGTAAGTGCTAAGCAGGGGTGGCTGTACCTGCTGTCCTTGCAGGAGAGAGCTGCTCCATTCCCCTAGACAGGTTTTCACCTGACAGATATAGATCTTTTTCAGCCCTGGGTCCAAACTGACCACAGTGAAGAGAGCGAGCTAGAGATATGTGGCATTACTTTCCATGTGCAGGGGTGGAAGCACAGCATCCTCCAGCTTGTGCTAACCTGGCTGGGTGGACTGAGTTAGAAATGAGACATGAATGTGGATGTGGGCACAGCCTGGAAGTTTTGACATGCACACGAAATTCACAAAACCTATTGACTTTGGAGACAAGATTCCTGCACATTGAGAGAATGCCACTCTGGCTTTTAGTGGGCCTCAAAATTTTACTGCTTTCTTTTTCCCTTCCAGAATATTCTGTGTATTGTCTGATATGGATATGAGAAAGCAGGATGTGGGCTGTGGGGAAGGTGGGGAGCAGAAAAGAGAAAATAAAAGTGAAGTTAGAGGCATTTCAGAGCTGAGCAGTACCCACAATATTGTATTTAAACCCTGTGCACATAACTGAGGAGGAAAGAAAGGTAGTTGTTTTATTCAACTTAAAGGGAACTAAAATATCTGAGTATTTTTAATGCAGATTTTCTAAAGAAAATTTGCCAAGACTGTGGAACTGGCACAAAATGAACTGCTTCAAACCCACTGATAATGGCACAGCATTTCCAGTATATTCTGTGGAAGTTGGATAAAGGTAGAGGTTTTGGACCTGGCAGAACTTATCCAGGCTCAGAGCAGTGTGTGGCAAGCAATTAAAGAGGATCCATCTGTTTCCACTGATTTCAGGATGACCACTAGCCCAGTGTTGCACATGAAGCATCACCCCTCTCTGGGCAGATATACCCTCCCCTTCAGTGGGTATTTTTCCTCTGAAACAGACCCAGCTAAATCTTACTGTCAGATAAAGACTGAAAAGGATGATGAGTGCTGCCCCAAAGCTGATGCATTCCACGTTTATTTCAGGAGTACAAGCTGGAGCTGGGATAGCACCCAGGCTTCTGACTGAGCATGGCCTGGAGTGTGCAGGGAGCTCCTGGCAGAGGCAGCCAGTGATGGGAAGCACCCTGTGATACCAGAGGTACCCAAGGAGTGCACATGGAAAAATATGACCATTAAAAGAAAAAGGATTGTAGCTACAAACCTACACTGTGAAGAAATTGTTGGAGAAAGATTGTATCTGGTTTAATTATTTGCACTTCGTTGGATAAAAACGTATTAAAAAAAATTAAATCTCAATAGCTGAGAGTCTTGCTGCAAATATGAATATCCTCATTACTGTAGACAGCTACATCTAATAAACTGAAGTTCCAGGTATAAATTTGCTACACATTTTTTCTGTACAAATGCATAAAAGGGTTTCATTTGTTCTTAAATGGAACTTACCTAGTTTTCAATCTAATATATATGACTTTTGCTACTCTAGTCTCCATCAAAGATCAAGGCACCATTTCTGTAGGTGCTAAAGAGGTTGCTAAGAAGAGTGTTATAGCAGAGGCCTTACAACGTCAAAGTGATGGTTGCAGATGAAAGACAACCCATTCTTTCCTCTTCCCCATCAAAACTCCAGCCAAGACAATGTACTATGGATAGGTAACTTAAGAGGCATCAACAAATTGCCTATGCCAGCTCTGGTGCCTTAGCTGCTGTGAAATAGAGGGGAAGAATAATTTATTTAAATCCAAATATACCTTTGGTGTCGGCTTCCAGTCCCTGCTCCGTGGTGGAGTATCAGGGGTTTCACACTGACTTTTCATATCATACCATCTGTATTGTGGTTTCCTACTTTTGTTAAATGAACCTGCCTCTTGCCTTTGAGAGTCTTGCACGAGTTTTTCGTTTGGTACAAGGGCTATGAGGGGTCTTAGAGGGGTTGTTTTTGGAGTACTTAGCCAAACTCAAGTAGAATTGAAATAAGCATTCCAGGGACAGAGTTGGTCTCTTAAGCCCAGTGTGCCTGGCACCAGGAACACCAGCTGTGACACCGCTTCTAATTCTTCACACTGCCCTTTTGACATATAACTTTTTCTGTATCAGTCTTTGAGGATGGAAAAACAAAGCCTTGTTGTGAAGGTGACTGCACAACCACAGAGAGCAGTGGTTTCAGCATGCTCCTGGCTGGCTCAACGAAGGGAGAAAACCTTCAAGTAATGTTTGCTGCTGTGGTTGGTGACATTATCAAATTTCCCAGTGCAAATACCTTTGAGAGGAGCAAGCCTTCAGTTTTTCTTCTTAGGATCATTTAATGAGTCATTATTTACTTTTGTCACATAGCAATACGGGACTTAATTTCTGGGAAAAAAACTGTAACTCTGCCAAGGTTGTTGCTGAACAGAAGCAGCATATTTACCATAACAAAGTTTAAGCTCATCACATGGGAGGCTTCCAGATATAACTTTCATTGTGGTTTCATATTTTCCACTACGTTCCCAAGGGACAGCAGCTCCTTTCAGATAAGGTCTTCTCAGTAATGAGCTTGAAAGCTGTTTCTACTTGGAAAGGAGAAATCTATTAACAACACAGGAAAAGTACCATGAAAAGTCAGGACGGGAAGCTGGGAGCACTTGAGTTTGGGTTATGACAGCAGGAATTTTAGGATGTACAGTGTGTGGGGAGCCTGTGCATTGGTGCCCTCCTGCCACAGGCTGGGACAGGGTGTGCTCCCAGATTGTGGCCTTGGACTTTGGTTTCACTACAACCCTTTAAGCCAAGTAGTTTCAAAGGTCTGCTTTGCTGTTGTCCTGACGGGGTTTGGAGAGCCCTGGGGGAAGAAACTCACTTTTGCTTTCTTTAATCTTCACTGATATGTTTTCTCCACAGGGTGGATTTTGGTTTTTTTTCCTTTTTTTATGCTAAATGAAAAAGCACATGGGCCAAGCAAGTTTACAGGGTGTTTTCCAGATTAATAAGAGTAGGGTAAATCACGTTGTGCCCAGTCAAGCCCTGGAGTGATGGGGATCAAATGTTCCTGTTGTCTTAGTCACACCATGCATCAGGAGAAAAAGAGCAATTTCTAATCCTCAGGAGGTGTCCCTGGAAGACTGCAGTGCCAGAGCTGTAGGAGAAATAGGCAAAGGAAGAAGTGATATGTCTTTTCCAGATTAGCCTGAACAGTTTACTACAGTGGTTTAGGAAGAAGTAGGGAGCAATTTTTGCCACCGGGACAGTACGTGAGGTTTGCTGCTGTATCCTCCTTGGCCATGCACTTGTTAGGAACTGCTCACGTACAGACCAGCAATTCTGCACAACTGCAGTGCCAGCTCCCATCTGCTATAAATACAGGCAGCTTCTGCAAAGCTGCTGTGACTTATGCCAGTCGGGGACTTGGCCAAGAGGCCAGGCTAAAACACTGATACAAGGAGGTCTCTCTGACTTTTACTTTCAAATACTCTAATTTCAGCAGCTCTGCATCCATGTTAGGGCTGCCTCTTTATCTCCCTCCCTCCTTCCTCTCCTGCTGGTCTTGCACATTTTTGTTTGTCCTTTGCAATTGTATCAAATTGGATCAAAGCAGAGGTGTTGGGGTTTGGTTTTGGTTTTGGTTTGGTTTGGTTTGGTTTGATGGGCTTTCTTGATGTTTGTTTGTTCAGGATTTGTTGTTGTTGGGGCTTTTTTTTTTGTCCCTGACTTTCTTTTTCTTTTGAGTGTCTACTCCAGTGGAAATATAAGAAGTTTTAGCTTAACCACTGAGGTGTGAACTGACAAGAGTCTGTTCTTAGGACGTCTTTCTCTTAATCAAAATAGTAATCAATACCTTGCAGCACAAGACTACCAGAAAGTTGCAGCAGCTTCCTTTAAGACAGATCTCATTGAGCAGTCTGCAGTCTTGTACGTGTGCCTCCCCAGCTTTTGGATTGCTTGATTGCAAGCTGGGAGTCACCCACGGCACCAGCTCTATCCCCTTTTACCATTAGGGCTATACAAAGTTTTACATCAAAAACATGGAGTAAGAATCACTTTTCACCAAGGGAAACTGCTGAAATTTGCAAACAGAAAAGGGAAGAAGGAGCTTTGACTCATGGTATGCTTAAGAGGATGCTTCACAGCCAAAGACTGCAATTCTCAAGTGCCATCATGAAATCTTGACTATTTGCCCAAATCCCATTTTCATTCAGGAAATTTGTGATTAATAGAATTAAGCTCTAATCATACAAAGCATAGGAAAGTATGCGAGGATACCCACCTTTTATGGCATGGCATTTGTTGGCACTCTCAGCTTGGTTGTAGCAGACAAGATTAAAGGATTAGTAAGTAAGCCAGATAGTGAACTGATGCTGCTAAAGCTGTATTTTGCCAGTATATTGATTACAGAGGATTTTTAAAGCCTTCAGAAAAATGTCCTGTATCCTTATTTGTATGTCAGCTAGTAACTGTATATCTTTAATGAAGTGGAGAGCTTATTTCATACAGTAAGTGTGAGGTGTCCTTTTGCAGAGATGCAATCAGTTTGGTCCATTCTTTTAGCCGTCTGTGTAGTTTTGGTTCTTTTTCTTTTTTTCCTACGAAGTTTTCTGTGAAAGAGAAGCAGATTTTTAACAATGTTGACAAAAGTAGGGAAACCCATGCTGAGGTCTGGTCTTATACTGAGACAAGAGCAAACTTCAGTCTCCTTTGGAGGATGCTGGCTGTACCTGATACTGTCTGCCAGCCAGCCAATTTCTTTTCTGGAAGATGTTCCAGAACAAAGCCCTAAGGCCTGTTCTCCAAATCCTTGCTTAATCACAGAATAAGCCGAGCTGGAAAGGACCCATCAGGATTGAGTCCAACCCCTGGCCCTGCACAGGACACCCCAAGAATTGCACCATGTGCCTGAGGGAGTTGTCCAAACAGTTTTTAATTCTCCTTGTGTCAGAAGATACTGTAATGGCTTCACTTAAACAACAGAGGATTTCAGTATTTTTTTTAAATTAGCAATATGAATGTAAGGAATTAAATGTTAAGCTCCTGACTTTCTTTTTTTGTGTAAGGTTGCACTCAGTAGGATGCTTTTCTACAAGTCTCTCAGTCTGGGCTGGCTTTTTTCCACAGCCCCAAGCTGGTAGGAAATGCTCCTGCTGGACTGAGGTAGCAGGAAGGTAGGTTGGAGCAGGACCCAAGCAAAACGGAAATCCAGGGAAACTGCTCCATCAAGTGTTGAAAGGTAAAACTGGCACTGCAGGACGCTAAAAATACAGGTCTGCCTTGGGCCAGAAGCAAGGTGCTCTCCTCATGTCCAGAACAGACCAAACATGCAAAATCCCTACTGATCTTCATAGGGCCAGATTCCACTCTGAGCTGCACAACGTTTTATGGGATGGCCTTCATTTTAATTTGATGTTTACTCCCTTAAAAATATCCACTGCGGTGGCCAGTTAAAGACTGATCTTTTTTTCTTCTCCAACAGTTCTAATAAAAGCAAATGTTTTGCACGTATGCAGATAAAATTCAAATGCACGTTTCAAAAGTAGAGCTTTACTTGCTTTCCTTTGAAGTGGAACAATAATTGTTGTAAAATTTGTAGGGAGAGAAAAGTAAGTATTCATTTTATCTTGAATTTTAAGAGTGTATTTAATTATTCTGTTAAATGTTGACAGATATAAAGGCTGGTCTACATGTACAAATGTCACTGAAATCATTTTTAGGCTTAGATATTCCAGGCTTTCTTCCTTTCACAGTGGAAATTTCAATCCTTCTGACCTGAACCTATATTTCACTTATTCATTTAGGATATATGCATTGCTCAGTGCTTATAGTAAGTTTACCATCTACATGTTAAGTTTACCATCTACAAGTAGGCCTTGATTTTTATGTTATTTTTTCCCCAAAATGGGTCCACTCTTGCAGAGCTATTTGAATCAAGTGAAGTCAATTTTACTTAAAGTTCTTGGCTTCTAGGGCTTTCTGTGGAGAAACTACACCGAAATGTTATTGAAACTTCATAAGAGAATAAAAACTTTATTAAAATCTTAGTTGTAAAATCCAACTAGGAAATGCACGGGAATAATGCAGTATAACCTGATTTTCCAGCAAATGCAGTGCTGTGAAGAATTGCATTTTTTGTTAAAAGAGGTAAGGGCTTTCAAATTTCCGTTCTTCAAAACGTCACTGGTGTTTAGATTTAAAAGCTGTTTCTGATAGAGTTGGTTTTTTTTTTTTTTTAATTTTTAATTTGAGTGACAGAAAATATGTAAAATCTTTCTTATGCTATTTTTACTTAAAACCGTTGAGCTTTCTCCTCTTCCCAAGGGGCTGTCCCAGGATTTGTTTTATCACATCCTTACTGGTACCTTCAGGAACCCTCAAACTTTGTAGAATCATGGAGTCATTTAGATTGGAAAAGACCTTGAAGATCATAGAGTCCAGCCATAACTGTTCTGAAGTATTGCTTCCATCCCCACGTGCTGAATGAGGCTGGGGGACTGTGCAAAAGCCAAAAATTCCTTGAAAACCTCAGAAACAGGTGCCCAATATTCACAAGCAGGTGCAACTCAGGGTGTGCTTCCTTCTTACTCCTGCACCGTTTGCAAATATCTATAAAGAATATATTCTATAAACAACAGAATTTTCATTAAAATATTGCCAAATCCCCCCATTTTTGTAAATGCGAGTTAAAACCACTGTAGGAGAGCAACCCAATGTGAGCAGCACTGTGAGTTTCTGTATCTGTTTAAAAAAATGTACATGCTTACCAGCACCTAAAGGCTTCCCTGAATTTTGACTTGGTGAGAGAATGGTTCGTTTACAGAGAAATAAATAACAACCAACCCTAACTTGTTTCAGAAAAGGCGTGGAGGGGGAGTTACCACCTTAGGACCTATTGCCTTCAGTGGGGTGCAAAAAATGTATGCTGGATGGCTTCAGGTACTTCCCTGAATTGTTTGGGTTTGTGTTGAATTTGTCAACATGACTGAAAACGAGCCTGAAGGGGAGAGTGGTAATTGCTGGGGGACCTGTCAGCGGAGAGTAAAAAAAGGATGGTGAGTCAGTGCAGTGATACTGTTTTTCATCTAAAATCCCCAAAACCCCCTCCACTACTACGCAGAGTAACAGGTGTAACCACAAGCTTTCCTGGCTCCCTCCCCCAGCCCAAGCTAATTTAGGTTTCTAAGCCTATGGAATGAGTACAACATGATGGAGCCAAACTTTATGAAAAAATATCCATGTTAATATCGGCTGTAAAATAAATGCAAGCGAAAGCTGAAGTAAAGCAGCTTTTATTCACATGAAAAAATAAACCTGTTAGCTCTGATAATCAATTAAAATATTATAGAATCAAGCAATCACAGATGTAGAAGCTTATCCTCCTTAAAGTCATTATAAATCACATCCTTTCCTAAATCTCTCTATTCCCTTTTATTGCTTACATTATAATCCCTGTCCGGGTATCATTTTCATTGCTAAACACACTGTTTGCCAGTCAGTTTATTAAGGTTTGTCTTGATAGTGCCAAAACAAATGCTCCTTTTCAAAGATAAAAGGAAGGCTAATATTAAAACAATAATTTCACCTCTTTGCTGGCGGAGCCTAATTATTGAAGAAATTGGCACATGAAATCTCTGAGGTGACAGGGAATTAGTGTGTCAATAAGAGCCTGCTTTGAAGTTGACCCACACTGTTCTTGGCGGTGTTGGGTATATCCTGTCTCTTGCAATAGGATGTGGGGAGAGAGAACTGTTTGGGGCGGGTAGCAGCTGACAATAAAACTGTTCTTCACTATTTTTAATTGATTAAAAGCTTTGGTGAAAAAAGGATGCAGCACATAGGAGACACAAAAAATAAAAGCAGAAAAATTATAGACTTGAGACTGTAGTGACAGGACAAGGGGGAACAACTTCAACTGAAAGAGAGCAGGTTTAGATTAGATGTTAGAAAGAAATTCCTTACTGTGGGGGTGGTGAGGCACTGGAAGAGATTGCCCAGAGAAGCTGTGGGTGTCCCATCCCTGGAAGTGCTCAAGGTCAAGTTGGACAGGGCTCTGAGTGACCTGGTCTAGTGAAAGGTGTCTCTTCCCACAACAGGGCTTTGGAGCCACATGATCATTAAGGCCCCTTCCAAACCAGACCATTCTGTGATGACTGATAAGAACAGCAAAGAGGCATTAAAGCGCCTGGGGCAGTTAAAGGTGATGTGTAACTCTTGGTTTTGTACAGGAGGGGTTTGGTGACATCAGGCTTACAGCAACGATGTCAGTAAAGTGCTCTGAGAAGTAAGAGGGCAGCAGGGCTGAAGAGCATTACTTGATAGAGTGAGGAGTGCTCTGAAATACTGCTACAAAAGCAAACACTTGTATTACACCCCAAACTGTTATCAGTTCAGTTGAAGCCTGGGGGAAGCACGACCCTAACAGCTTAACAACCCTCCTGAGTTATATGCAAAACCTACTATGAACAAGAAGCAGAGCTCCTAAAACATGACCTAAACCCAAGCCTGAGAACAGATGAGATGTAAGTGAAATGTGTTTTGTTTTTCTATGGTTTAGTTGGTGGCAGGCAAACCCAGAGCCAAGGAAAGCTGACAAGCCACACTAGGGCTCAGGGGTCTGAGCACTGGGAGACAGAAACTGCTGGTAAGTGGGAAGGCTTTTAAACCCTGAACACTCGATACCATTTCAGCTTGAAATCCTCAAATTTCACAAGAGCTTGATGAAATAAAATCTAACTAATGCGTCATCCAAATATGCACTTTATGTATACAGTACATGTATACAGAGGAACTTGAGGAAATGGCATGAAGCTGAGGTGGGGGCGGGTTAGGTTGGATATCAGGAAAAGGTTCTTCACCCAGAGGGTGGCTGGGCACTGGAATAGGCTCACCAGGGCAGTGGTCACAGCACCAAGCCTGACAGAGCTCAAGAAGCATTTGGACAACATTCTGGGACACATGGTGGGATTCTCAGGGTGTCTTGACCAGGGCCAGGAGTTGGACTCGATGATTCTGCTGGATCCCTTCCAACTCAGCAGATTCTGTGCTTCTATAAATCTGATTGCAACAAGAACAAGACAAGCAATGTCCCCTTTTTGCGTGGGTAAGACTATTTAAAATAATCCAGTTCATGCCAAACAGCTGATGGATCACTATGGTTGGACACGGATGGGCATGAGAAAAAGTGGAAGTCTCATCTCTAGTAGACCAAAACATTAGGAATAACAGCGCTTGAGATAAAGAAAATAGGTCAAGATGAGGCAGCATGGGGGAAACATTTAAAGAAAATGAAAAATATCTCTCACTTAAGAGCAGTCAAGTGTCTTCCTATGGAGCTGCATTTTGCTTCACATTAAATGTGAAACTATATGTTCTTTGATGTTCCCAACTTCTTTTAAAGATGAAGCAAGAGAAATGATTGATGGTTCAAGGGTTTAGCCCTGGAATTGCAAAGGCAGCCTCAGTGGTGTTTTGTCCATGGACTCTGGTAATCTGGACATGGAGATATGGGTCTCCATAGCTCCATAAAGATTTACAGTAACTCAGAGAAAGGCAAGTGTTAAAAGTGGAGTGAAAAGGTTGAGCTCAGTGTTTGCATTAACTTAAATGTACTGATTTTGGTGTCATTCTTTCAAATTTGTCTCTTAAGGATAAGCTGTCTATTGGGGTTTATCACTGGGGAATTACCAATTTAGCTTAGGGGAAAAAAAAATTAATTTAGAAACATTTTTTTTTTCTTACAACTGAAAATGAAATACAAGAGTTATCATGAGATTTGAAAACCTGGGTTTGCAGTATGGAACTTGGAGAAGAATGCATGATCCTGAACATCAGGAGGAATTTCTTCAGGGAAAGCGCTGTCTGGCATTGGAATGGGCTGTCCAGGGAGGTGGTGGAATCAACATTCCTGGAGGTGTTCAAAAATCAGCTGGATGTGGTATTCAGTGGCATGGTCTTGTTGAAAGGGTGCTGTTGAGTCAAAGGTTGGACTTGATGATCTCAGGGGTCTTTTCCAAACTAAATGATTCTGTGATTCTGTGATCCCTGGGACACTCATCCTAGTGTCCCAAGGCTTTCTTCTGCTTTGTAAATGTCACCCAGAAGTGATGGCATGTTCTAAACTCAGTGTAGAGGGATGAGGTTTCACATCTTCTTGAGTCTTCATCTCACTGGTTACATTAAAAAACCCTAATTTTTAAAGAAATGTGACTGGTGGAAAGATTTTTTTTTTCAGATTAATCATCAGATAATGGGTGAGGAGTTACATTTTGTGACTGCTGATGATTAGTAAGGCAAGACCAGAGTTTCCCTGAGATACTGGTTGGGTGTTTCTGGCAGTCCTCTTAAAGAAACACTGTTTTTATTAAATTCCTGGTCTCTGAATGTAACAAATTCCTATGTCAAAGCTGATGGGATTCCAACATCTCCTAAGTACAGCCCTGCCTCTAGATAGTAAGTGAGCTATAAATTCTCAGCTTCTTCAGGACCAGGATGAATTGGCCGTGAAGTTTCATATGAAAAGGTATTTTAGGTTACTTCATTTTTAGTCACAATTTTTCCTGTGTACATGAAGACTCAAGCATCTTGGTGCCCCATTCATTTAATGGAACCACTGGACATTCAGTGATACTGAAAGCTGCTCCCAAGCTGCTTCAAGTGAGTCGTTTCAAACTCACAATGCAATAAATCTTTCCTAGAACATATAAAGACCACTATAAAGAGATAAGTGAGCTACCAGTTCTTTTCTTGAAAATATTAACAATGTACTTGCTTCGTTGAATTTTTGGAGAAAATGGAAATTAAATTTTTAACATTCTCTTGACCTGAGAAGTGTTACGTTTTCTGCTTTTAAATGCATCACTCTGCTTTAGAGGGAAGGATATTTGAGTTGATAACTCAGTTTGAGATGTTCATGGCAGGGAAGAGTTGGTCTAGTGATGAGCACCACGTGCTCAATGCTGAAAATGCTGCTCTGACATTTTGCTGGCATGCATGCTCTGGACAGAAAGATATTTTGACATTTTTAATGCGATATGAAAGGATATGGATATCCTCTTGTGAAATACAATGAACTTATGTGTTTTATGTCACTCTGCTTTGAGACAGCTGGAGCTGAAAATGGGCTGTAACTATAAACACCATTAGTCCTTTTTTTTTTTCATCTGTGTGGAGCACAGCCATCCCTCCTCCTGTGCTTTTAGACCCATAAGGATGACAATTTACCTGCCCGACCTGCATTCTATAGGGGCATTGAAAGGTGCCAGGTAAACTGAGACACTGGTGGCTGGGCTTTTGTTGTGCTAATATTTCTTGGCTGTGCATAGAAAAGGAGTGTTAATTACTGTTTATGCCCTAAGATTTTTATGAAAAGGTCATAAAAGATCCTTCAGGTTGTGGGGAGGACAACAGCCAGTGTAGTGAGGGGTCCAAGGTGGATATGTGCAGTGTGGTAGAGCAGTTTCCTGGGCTTTCATCCCATCAGCAGTGAAGGCCATTGCCTTAACTTGGCCACCATCTGCCAAGCCAGCACTGGAGAACACCAACACGACCAGAAGGAGGGTGCAGCAGCCCTTCCAGCAGGGTTTTGCTATCTGCTGGGAGAACCAATGGCTGGCAGAGAGTATTCAACACAAGTGCACTGTATCCAGATGAACCCCCCAGCACAGCAGCTACTTAAAGCACTCCCCAAACTCCCCCAAAAGAAGGGGAGGGATCAGCCAAAGGCAGATTCTAAAAGCCTTTTGCAGTCATTAGTGCTGTCCCCTGTGCTGCAAGCTGCCTGCAATGAGCATGTCGACATCTCTTGCAACGTGCTCACATTTCAAAGGCGGTGCTCCTAACCAGCTGCATCTCAAGAAATCGAGCAATTTTTTTAATTTTTTGTTCCTTTTTTTTTTTTGAAGATACCATGCCAAGTCTTTTGAAATGAAAGCCGGGGCAGGCCTAGTGGAGATTAATGTAGGAAAAATGCTGCTGGCTTGATAAGCCACAGATGTCTGTGAGATTTGTGAACATTGCTGACAGCTCATGATGGTTTGCAGCTTGCGAGGTCCCCCAGCCCCGGGACCAATGTGCTGAATCCGTGGCTGGAGGTGCAGGGCAGGGTTTGGCCCAGGGTGGTGCTTGGGTGAAGGGTTTGAGGAGACCTGGAAGAAAAAGTGGTCTGGAACCCCACTGTCACTGCAGTTTTCTTATGTGCTGCACCTATTTACGCAAAAGAATTACCTTTTTTTTTTTTAATAATGTCACTATTGGCATCTGGTTTTACAATACTGTAATGGGGAGATAAAAGCTGGTGAAACTTTGTGAAAGCAAAAATTGGTGGTGGAAACTCAGATTATTGCACCAGTCTTGGAAAATGGAAAAGGTGACTTATGTTGGTGGAATCATTCCTAGTGGGTGGGCAGGAGCTGGGCTTCTGTTAATAAAAACTGTGCAACTTTTTTTAAGACCTTCATTGAGTCCTGTTAGGTGGTACCAGTAACACCAATGAATTGACAGAAACTTGTTTCTTGCTCTTTTTAAACTTAAGATCATCCTGTCATCAAACACTGTCACACTGAAGCAGCCAGAGCATGACAGAAGGTCCCTCTGTTAGGAAATGGGCTGGTCTGGGTTCATTGTTTTTATGCAAATAAAAATATATAAAATATATATATTTGTTTTATGCAAATAAAAATAAATACCTGTTGTCACCTACTGCAATGATGATATTAACAAAGGGAACTCTGACATCTGCATGTCAGATGTTTTACAGATGATTGTTTTTATAAAAATACGACAAAATTCATAATTTCTTGATGCGGATCCCCCATATAGACTGCATCATTTATGAGATGTTGCCAGTTAGACTGTTTGTGGATCACGCTCCGTTGTCTTCATGATATCAAGTCCAAATACTTCACTGACTTGCGGAGACACACGAAGTTTTCCCTCACATGCTGTCAGTGACTCCTCATGCAGAAATCCCCTGGAAGTCTCATCCTCTGCTCGGATTAAGGTTCTTCCAAAGCTGCATTCTTGCATGCCCTGATATTGTATGCTTAGGTTTATTTTAGGCAGATAATTAAATTAAATCTGTTGTTGGTTTTAATTTTGAAGTGATGCTTTTTCATCACTTTAAAATACCTCTATGGGCACTGATGTTTATATGGAACTTGTTGGTACCAATACTTTCCACGTCTGGATAACAGGAACTGGTATAACCCTTGTCCAAAAAGTCTCAGGAAAAAGCAGAAAATTGTTTTGCCAAAATATTATGGAAATAATTTGAACCAAAGTAGCCTTTGGGTTTTTTTTTTTTTTTTAGGGTTTTTTTTTTCCTCAGAACAAGAAGGTTTTCTGTAAAATTTTGATAAATGCTAGGCAAGGAAGTAAATCACTAAATAGTGATTTAAATGCAAATTTATCTATAATAGGAATCTGTGCTTGTAAACAAATCAGCAAAGAACCAGGCCTCTCTTGTTATCTTTGTAATACTGTCTTTTTTTCCTATTGGCAGTCTCTCTTGCTTACCCAGGCTGGTACCTTCTGCCTTGTGTCTAATCAACACCTCTTGGTAGAATTCATAGACAGCTGGTATTTAGCACATATATTTTTATTGGAAAAACTTGTACATTGGTAGCTCAAATAGGTTGATAGAGGCAGCTAACAAATAATTTCCAAAAATGATAGGAAAACTTTAATTCCCTGTACCCTCAAAAGTAGCAATAGTTTCAGATGAATTTGAAAGGAAAATCACAGAATAGTTGGTTTGGAAGGGACCTTAAAAATAATCTCATTCCAGACGCCCTGGTCCGGAACACCTTCCACCAGACCAGGTTGCTCAAAGACCTGTCCAACCTGGCCTCGAACACTGCCAGGGATGGGGCATCCACAACCTCTCTGGGCAACCTGTGCCAGTGACTCACCACTCTCACAGTAAAGAGCTTCTTCCTAAAATTTAGTCTAAATCTGCCCTCTTTCTGTTTAAAACCATTCCCCCCGTCCTGTCACTATCTGCCCATGTAAAAGCTGCTCTTCCTCTGTTTTACAAGCTCCCTTTAGATACTGGAAGGCCACAATGAGTGATCTCTTCTCCAGGCTGAACAACTCTTAGCCCATTTTCATAGCAGCAGTACTCCAACCCTCTGATCCTCTTGGTGGCTCTCACAGGTCCACCTCTTCCTCCAGGTGGGGTTGCATGAGGGCAGAGTAGAGAGGCAGAATCCCTTGAGAGATTGGGAAGCCTGACTGCCAGTGAAGACTGAGGCAAAGAACTCAGCCTTATCCATATCTGCTGTCACTATTTTTCTCTTCTCTCCTCATACCCATCCTGCACCCCCTCCTTGGCCTTTCCTTTCTGGCCGATGTACTTAGAGAATCCCTTCTTGTTATTCTTCACATCTCTTGGCAAGTCCTATTCCATCTCTGCCTTAGTTTTCTGATCTTGTACCTGCACATCCAAGCTATGGCTCCAGTTACCCAAGCTAACTGAGTATTTGAGGAAGAAAATTGAAAATTCTTTCATTTCAATGGCTCTATAAAATAAAGAGTTTCAAACACTATCTTTGGAGTAGTTGAGTAGGGTGGAGACTGACTATGTTATATAGCATATTATATATAAAATGAGCGTGAGCCTCTAGATCTTTACAATATTCTGTGTTCACAGTTTGGGATGGGAGGGTAGGGGGGATAAAAAGAGCTATAGATCATGCTCATGTGATATTTTTGCTCATGAGGACACAAAAGACTGGTATAGCAATAATAAATACCTGCTGTCACCTACTGCCATGATGATATTAACAAAGGGAACTCTGACATCTGCATTTGCAAAGGGTGAACAGAGACAATGCTCAAGTGAGCCCCAGAGAATTATCCTTTTTTGTCAGGTCTTCTGTTTGTGGCTTGTGAGAGCAGACATCATCTGCTCTTGTTCACTTTGTGGCACTTACGGGGCTCCCGCTAAAGCTCACACGCCAAGTTACCATTTAAACCCCTGTATCCTTTGGTGGCATCTAGAACAGTATTCAGAACATTTTTTGTCTTCAACCAGGGGGCTAAATGATTACTTTATCAGCTGTAGATTGGTGTGTGCCTCTGCAGGGAAATCCAACGCTGTAATAACGTAAATTCAGCTCTAGGAATGGTGCAATGTGCAGCAGGGTAAAAACATCCCCCCCATTTGGGATGGGAATGTGCCTCCCTATGCCCAGGCAAGATTTCTTTTGGGTAGCTCATCTGTTGTGCCAAGCCAGCCTGCAGTGGGGATGATTTCAGCATTGTTCAAGACTTCACTGTGTCAGTCTGCAGGATAAGATATAAGCACACTTTAATGAGGATCTAAAAACCAAGACTTTCAACAGAATGCTGTGCTGTAGCTGATCTATGACTTCTAAGTAGTTCTTAGTGCCTTGAATCTTATTTTCGTGCTCTTAATGGTTATGCTATTTAAATCCCTTATTTTTGGGGTGGAATGGGTCTGTAATCTGAAAATGTCTTAACACAGCAGCTACCTGAATAAAATTGCTTGTGAAGATTCCTTTGTAAAAACAAGAATATGAAATTCACCATATAATACTGGCAGTGCTACATAAAACCCCTGCAGGACTGGGTGGGGGGATGTGTATGTTTGGGGTTCGTTTTGGGTTTTTTAAGAGTAAGGGAAAAGTGTAATTTCTGCCTGGATAATTAGTGGTGTTTTACCACTGAAATGTACACCACTTGGAGGAATAGTCACTGGCGCCTTTCACACCTGCACAGGGTATGAAATTCCAAACAATTAAGACAATTAATGTTTCCTCCTGAAAAAAGTCTATTGTGCTTTAGCAAAAAGCATATTGTAGGAGTTGTAACAAATGCAATAAAATAGAATGTGTGATAAATGGAAAATGTGCTGTCAAAGACCTTGACACATTTTTTCATTCCCAAAAGTAGACATGGATAACTTTGTGAGCTAGTGTCACTTGCCAAGATGAATTTATTGCAGTATTCCATGTGAAAGGCTTTTGCTTTTCAAGAATTGCAACAGGGAGTTGTTTGGGGTTTTTTGTTCTGCTAAAAACAAAAGTGTGGTGCCATTTGGTCTTTTGGTCAAGAACTAAAAACAAGTAGCATGGGGTTAAAAGTCATCTTAAAAGTGAACAACTTGTCTGTATTCCTTCTAACCCTCTATCTGAAAGGAACTCTAAAAGGGGGGATACCACACAAGTTTTTATTAAATATTAAATATTAGTTCTGTAATATATAATATATATATAATATAACTACATTAAATTTCAGTTCTTTGTGTCCTGGCCTTGCTGTGTAGGTGTTCACCCTCTATTTCTTCAAAGGGCGGGAAGACTGCAGTGTATCTGTCACTTCATTTCTACACTTTGTGCATTCTATGAATGTCATTTGACTTTTGTCATCACACTGAAAAAATTTTATATGCACCTTGAGAAAGCAAATACCTAAAAAGAAGACTCTTATAGCTGACAGCTCCAAAATGTCATTCCTGAGTGTTTGTGGCAGTATATTAAAATTATTTCTTTAGAACAGAAATTTAACAGAAGTTAGAAAATAGAAAGAGGGCAAAAAATGCATTTGACTTCCGTTAGTTAGTGTTTTCATGGTCATCTTTGTAGAGAAATGGTGAAAAAGCTTTTAAAGAAATGAAAGCTGAAATCCTCTGCATCCCTGGTGCAAAGCAGGAAGAGCCGCCAGCACCCCATGGGTCCTTGGTGCCATCCCTCTCCTGGTTCCCTATTTTTGGAAGGCTCTGAAGAAGGTCAGTGGGAAACACAACTCCTGGCTCCTAAGGCAAAAGCAGCCTGGATTATCATCCATGTGAAACCAAAGACGGGGTGCTAGCAGAGAGCAAATAGTTACTCCTGTTAGTATTTCCTAGATGAATGCAAGCAGCTTACATTTCAGTTGTTCTAAATTAGTTGCTGAATTAAAAAAAAATATTTAGCTCTATTTTGTTTCCCCTTGGTCGATCGTTCATTATTTCCATCTAATGCTTGAAACCTAATCACTGTTGCTGAGAAAGTATTTCAGGAAACTATCTTGACAAAGTATTTTAATGTAAATATTAAGAGAGAAACTTTTTGTCAGTTTGATAAGAATAAATCTTATATCATACATTCATAATCATACACTTTGTTAATTTTTAATGTGCAATTGCTCCATTTTTATTAAGAAGCCATAAACACTAATATTGATATTTTGTGTTTTATTAGAAATAGCAATTGAAGGAAGAAATTGTTGGAAGATCCAGATCTTCAACAAGCATTGTTTGCATGAGCACAACAGCACCAGGGAAGGGTTTTGGTTGTCATGGCTGAGACTGTGGTTGCCAGAACATCCCTGGTTTGGAACTGTGGCTTTGTCCCTCTTGTGCCAACCGGTGGCTGTGACTTTCTTGAGGAAATCTCAGTACATGCTTTCTCCAAGAAAAGCTGGGTTTGTGTTTTCTCTTTAAAAAATCTTTTAAATGCTAACTAAAATAATTAAATCTTAAAGTATATTTAGAAGATGCATTTGAAATTCCCTCAGAAGAGGAGAAAGCACCAATTTCACCATTCGATGAATGCCATAAGCTGATTTATGGCTTCTTTTGACCCTTGGTCATGTGGTAGAGGCAAAGGAGCAGCTGGTAATGCAACCAGTAAAAGTTAAAGAGGAGGAAATGCTATATTACAGAAGCAGAGGGATATTATTAGCTCTTGCACTCTGCTAGAGATGATGCTTGGGATGAGAGAAGCTCTTTAGGAGGCCAGAGAAATTTCCCCAGGGCTTTCAGAAGTGATGTTTCCCAGTGGGAGCTGGTCTGGACCAGCCTGTGCCACACAGAAATGAGGGGCTGCAGAGGCAGAGAGGTGCTGGACAATCACATAACTGACTCCAACACTGGCAGTGTATTCTTGATGAAAGGGATTTCTTCAGTGGAATCGAGTGTGCTGGATAAGAGATAAAAAAGCCATGAGCTGAGGCAGCTTGGGGAATTAAAACGGAAACTTTTTCTGCGTGTTGCATTTTCAAATTGGGAAGGACCAAGGTGACCCTTCACTTTGCAGATGGTGAAGTACAGACCTGCTGGGCAGACACTGACAGTAGCACCTGGATTGCCATGTCAGTAATACATGGAAAATCGTGGTTCCTGTCCTTTATAGCCCTCTGTATGGGAAAAGGAGGCCAGTCCCTCTCTTAACCTCACCAAGCCCACCCTTAGAGTCTGGCTCAGCTATCCCTCCATGAGAAATGGCTCCAGACACTGATTGCTCTGACAGTGCAACCTCCTTCTCCCATTTTTCCACCCGTGTCCTAAGATGAGCCATCAACCCCCTGAGTGGGCTGGCGAAGCGTGAGATGCTGCAATATGTAAGAATTTAATGTTTTATAAGAATTGAAAAAGCAAGAAAAATTAACATTAGTAATATTTAGTTTAAAAAAGCCCAACAACATGAAAACCTCACAACCTCCCATCCCAACTTTCTCAAAACAGAAAGAACCTCTTCATTTCACAAACTACATGTAGAAACATTCAGAAGGGCAAAGAAGGAAGAATTCTAACACTGAAAAAAGTACCTGTGATAGCAAACGAGGCCAGTTCTGCATCAAGTTGGGGTTTTTGTGACCCTTCCCTGCACATATTCCAGATGAAATTCCCCTTTCTTAAATACTGAGTTGAAGCATACCTACTTAAGGAGATACTGTTGACACTTGTGTAGTAGCTTTTATTTTTATCAGCCAGAAGTATCTGTGAACTGACAAGCTTATCATTAATAATTAATTAGCTGCTTCTGCCTTTCATCTCTGTGTCTGCCAGCCTGGATATATTAAATTTCCTGAGCTTTGCTTCCATCTTAGTTTCGATCATCTTGTATCCCCATTGCCATTATTTATATTGCCTTCATCCATCTTGCAAACTGAGCTCAAGTTCTCATTTGAAGCTGTATCTAGATCATCCTTGATCTATGTCCTATCTCTACCATATAACACTTCTTTTTCCTTTCTTCCTTGCTCTTTTCCTCTTATTCGTACACAATAGTCTTGTTGCTGTTTGTTCTGAATTACAACTCTTCTATTTATAAAGTAGCACTTGTTCAAGTTGTGTTTAAATTATATTCAAAAATGGAATTGTTTTAGTAGATAGTGGGGTATTTTTCATATACCCTAAACTCTCTTCGAAATCCATTTTGACCTTTTTAAAACTTTTTATTTGTGCCATCTTAAAAAATGAGCTATGGTTTTTTAATTTATTTATTTAAAAGAAAGAAAAAAACCAAAGAGGAAAAGCAACAGCTTCCAAACTGCAGATAGAAAATTAGCTTGTCCTTAGCAAGTGAGATGGTTTTGGCAGCAATCACCCTAAACAGGGATTTTCCAATCTTGGCTGCTAACATGAGATTCCTTGTTTAGGATCACATTGCTTGTAGATTACAGAATTGGCCACAGAATAGACACACTACTCAAATGACAGATTTGTCCAACCTGTGCTGTGTTACAGGAAACGGGACCATGTTTTGTAAACCAGAGCTAATATTTTCCATCTGTAACCAAGTACAAGACCGATGAAGGACATAAAGAATATTCTGAAATGGAGAACGACTGGAAGAAGAAATACCGAGTCTTTAAAAAAATGCATTTTTGTTTGTTTCTTTCTCTTATGATCTTGCAGCCTGAAACTGCAACACATGAATACCCATCCCAGGGGAAGAGCTCCATGTTACAGAGCAGGAGCTGAGCTGTGGGGAGGTAGATGGACCTGCTCACCAGTGCTCCCAGGCTTTGCCTCATGGGCCCCTAGTGCCCTTGGTCCCTGTATGATGTGCTGCAGTGTCCTAAGTGGAGTAGTGGCAGATGACCTTGTGTCTTTGGATAGATGTTGGTTTGTGGGCCATTTAGTATTCCTTGTTCCTTTTGAATAAAAATGTTATGGCGCCAATTTGAGATTTTTATGATTTGTCCTTGCTAGAGGACAGCTTTCTTGGCAGATGCTGTTGCATTTTCAAAATTAGTTTAGAGAGAAGGGGAAGCTCCAGGTTGGGAGCAGGGAGCTCTGTCAAGAGCTCCTGCTGAACTCATCATGTGTGGATTAAGCATGTGTGGACAGGAATTCCCATTTTCAAGACATATTTTAGAAGATGGGGCCAGAGGTGCCAGTGTGAAAGTGAGAGCTGTGTAAGATTGAAAGAAAAAAATCTCATAATGACTCTCAATGGATGATGATGGAGATGCTCACCAGGCTGGGACTTCCAGGGTGCTGAGCTGGTTTACCCATCAAAGTGGGTTTGTGCAGAACAGATGGCCACAAAAGTTTCACAGTCGTGGAAGAGGATTTCTGAAAGGGCAGAATTTGGCTCAAAGTATTTTTCTGAGGTTGTGGTGCCTGCAGCAGTCACCAGGCTGTGTTTTAACCACAGGGGGAAAAATGCTGCGTGTGTAAAGCAAATACTCCTCTGCCCACTTGTATTCAATAGCAATGACTGCACAAAGCCCATGACTGGCTAATTTTAGTGTGGTTTGGTTGGGGTTTTTTTCATGAAGACTGCCAGTCCTGTAAACCACACACACTTCCACCCTCGTTTCCATCTGCTCAGAGTAGCACATGGCTCATCTAGGACTGTGGTGGAAGTGTCCAAGTATTTTAAATTGCTCCTAGAAAGTAGGTTTTAGGTATAAAGAGTAGCAAATCACTGGTGGAAATGCAGCTCAGTGTTTCAACACAAATAAAGTAGCAGAGGTGACTGTTTTTTCCCAGACAATGGATCTGGCTCTAATTTTTTTATATTTATGATACATAGAAAGACAACTTATTTAACTTCTCAGTGCTTGCAAAACACAAATATACTTTACCTGAAAGTTTAGTATCAAATAAAATTGTTTTCTTATGCCGAGTAACAAACATTTTTAGGAGAAAACAGATTATAGTGATGTTACAGCCCCAACCTACAGTAGGTTATATAAGAGAAGTATTGGTACTCTCTCAAATGGAAACAGTATTTGAGTCTGTTACTCCAAAGACTCTCTTATCATACCTTAGCTAGTAAATGTTTATTAAAATAGTGATAAAAAACATTGGAGAGTGAAATTAGAAGGTGGTTCATGAGGGGGAATGGGTGCCCTCTCAAGATGTTCCAAAGTGGGAGTCTGTGCTAGTCTTATTGTAAATTAAGACTTTGAACAGTTCTCTGGGACATATTTTGATGTTTGTAAATATAATTTGAGTGTGTGAATACTAATAATTCAAATTTGTTTTAAAGAGAAAGTTCGAGGTGTCCAGTTATAAGTGTGAACACTGGTATTGTTTTAATGTAATACCGTCTTTTTTCTTCTTTTATGAAGAAATAATCATTGATGCTTGTCATTGATTTTGCTAAGGTTAAGTCTAGAGTTCAGGTTTTGCTTAGGTCTCATTTGAGAAACACAGAAATCTCATTATTAACAGCTCGCATTAATTACAGGGAGATGGGACAGCAAAGCTGAGAATCATTTCCCATATCTTCAGCTAAGAGGAATTGAAAGAGCAGCACTTTGGTGGCCATTAAGTTTGGAACTGAAGCAGTTGTCTCACTTGGACAACAGAGACGCAGTAAAACACATCCTCCCAAAGCAAGAGCTAGTGTTGGAATTGCTAAATGCTGCCTTATTCTTTAAAAAAAAGGCTCATGGACAGCTGACTATCCACTGGGTCAGGGCCCAGGGTGCTGGTTCTTGTGGCTGGTCCAGACAAAGGCTGGTCCTAAGTCTGCTACCTTATGTCAGTTTTGTCAGTCACTTTCAGGGCAGACACTTGCTGTCCCAGGCACAGGCTGCTCCCTTGTCTGCTGTTGATTTTAAGAGCAGTACCAAACCTGGGAAACAGAGCTGTTTCAGAAAAATAGGGATAGCTGAGTCTATGTAACTGGCGTACCTTTCAACATCTGTAACTAAGTGAAAACCAGCTTTAGCAGACACATTTCTGCTCATTATTTCCCAGAAAGACCTATGCTGATTGTGACTATGTTCTGCTGATTGTGGCTTTGTTTGAGTGGAATTGGAACTAGCATTAAGGCTGCCAACCAATGGGTTCAAACATTCATTTTGTCCGGTGGCAGTGGGGGCGGCGGCGGCGGCTCGCGTGGTGACTTTCGAAATAAGCGGCGCCGGCCGCGCTGGCCGTACAGCGCCGCGTCCCGCGGTGGTTTTCGGTCGTACACCCAAATCATGGGAAGGGGGGACCCCGGGGTGGGAAAGCACGGTTTGGGACTGAGTCTGGGCTGGGATGGACGATTGGGGAACAGGCGAAAGCACGCCTGTGTCTGCCAGAGGCTCTGTTTTGGGGGTGACCGGGGCCGCCTCCTCCGTCCCCTGGGCATGCGAGGTTGATAGAGAATCCGAAAGCGGCGAAGCGGTTGGAATTTCGGAACCCACGACAAGCTGTAACCTTGTTTCTGGAGTTGCGCCACCCCCTCCCGAGGTCTGCCACGGGAGAAGGCAGGAGTCCTCATCTTTAACAAGAACTTCAGTGGACTGGACTAGGCTTTGGGTGTACAGACTCGTATCTGGGGGCGGGGAGGTTGGAAGGGGCTTTTTAAGAGGTTCAAAGGAAGGTACTGAAATGGGACCCAATCCTTTTTCAGCAAAAGTAGGATCCTGGGACCACCTAATTGTCTCATAAACGACGCGTGCTGGCGAGAGAAGTTGCACAGGTGCATCATCCCTTTGTAAAGTTGTTACATGGTATAAGACAGCATTTACACGTTCCCAAAAGGCTGGATCATATATATCTCCCAAGACTGTGTTTGGAAACTCTTTTTTAACCCAGGATAGCAAACTCAGCAGGTGTTGTCTAGAGATTTTTAAGGGATGAGTTTTTACCAGAGACTCTAAACTATCAACTGCCGTTGTCTCTGTGTGTGATAACGCCCCTCCCATGTTCCTATCGGGGTCTGGTTTTGGACAGCTTACCAGAAAAGATGAAACACACAGGCCGTGTAACTTCCAGGTCCGTGGTCCGTCCAGCAGCTCGCGGTCTCCTTCCTGCCGCCCGTGCACTGACAGCAGAAAATTCCTAGGAGTCACAGGTGACCTTGAGGCTTCTTCTTATCCTCTGGTGTGCCGGCTGCTGTCCAAAATTTCTTCTCCGGAGTGTTAGATGTTAATTAGAAGGGAACACAGGCAGCCATCTGATAGAGGCCGAACACGGGGCACCAATCTGACACTGCTAGTGCCATAAATCAGCCTCTCTTGCTGGGAGAGGCCCTTTAAAGTTCTTAAAGTCCTTGCAAGGAGCTTGATAGACGGACGAGGCAAACTCGCAGTAACTGCTTCTTCAGATAGTTGTTTATTCTAGTGTTATCAGCTTAGAAAGACACAGTAGAACAGAACATGACAAGAGAAGGCGAGAAAATGGCCGCTTATCAAGATTCCAAAGCCCTTTTATAGGTAAATTATCCAATTAAAAATTGAAACGACAGATATTTTTACTTTTCATCCAATGCTCAGTAAATCACTCCGACACGCAGGCCGGAACTGCGGCATTTTTTATCCAATCATCCTAAACTACCTTTGCTGCAGAATATGGAGGACTAGAAGAAAACAGAAGGAGATAAAAACTACAAGGGTCCCTCCATCTTGGAACTTTTACTATTTATCTATTTACTACATTAACAAACCTAAAACTTCTAAATTCTTCACCC
Organism: Falcunculus frontatus; assembly: GCA_013398115.1. Lineage (NCBI taxonomy): Eukaryota > Metazoa > Chordata > Aves > Passeriformes > Falcunculus > Falcunculus frontatus. The sequence continues at coordinate 1,539,504 of VZRV01005009.1, forward strand.
TGTGACCTCCTTACATCATATTCTATCACCTAGTTCACATCTGTGTAGATTTTAGTTCCTCCCAGATAGTAGGGAGTTTTCTCCATGGATAAAGGTCAAAAACCATGCTGTCCAGGGGGGTTTTTCTCTCCAAAACAGGCAGAGAAATATTCCCTGTACTCTGGATTCCCACACTTGTGGAGACATACCTCTGCATGGGTAGGATGAGAGCTGAGACTTGCAGGAACCTGCTCCTCTTTGGAGCAGGGGTAAGTTTCAGTTTTCTTATACTGAACTAAACGGTTCTGTAAGGTTTAAAGAAGTGGTTAGTGCTGAGATGGAGACTCCAGCTTAGGAAAGCTGAGGCTGTTGGTTCAGTTCTTGGATCCTTGCACTTCAGCCAAAGTTGGATGAGGAAAAGGACAATGCTTCATCCTGTCCAGTGCTGGTCAGGGATAAACCCATCTTGCTAAACAGAGCCAGCCTTGCAGCTCCACTGCCAGGACCCCAGCTGGACCCTGTAACTGGTTTGCTAGCTTTGATTCCAGAAGGAGTTACCAGTCTGGATCTAGTGACAGCTAAGGATGAAGGTTGGCCCTGGAACTGCAGATTTCCTTCTGCTCTTTGTGGGGATTGTGTTGCCTAGGGACTCATCCTGGGGCAGTGCTTGCAGGTGGGATTAATACCAGATTAAATAAAAGTATGGGATGGGACCAGAAGGAATTAAATACCTTATTTGTTCAGTTCTTCATATTTTTGGGAAATTTACTTTTCTGCCTGAGTCCAACTCACTCAGAAGCTCCTTTTGTGGGTGACAAGTGAATCTCTGGGCACAACTCTGACCCTGTACATTTCTTTTCAATGGTAAATGGTTATTTATAGAAAGGAGTTTGACAGAGGCTGTGGAATTATTGGCTGTGTGTTTTACAAAGCAAGCCAAATGAGGAGCAAAAATAATTTGGATTCAAATTCTTTTAAGTCCAAGCTGTGTATTAGCTCTCCTGCTATTCATAGGATCCACTAAAAATCTCCATTATGGCCTTCTGGATTTGGTCAGTTCTTCTTTAATCTTGCAAAAATTTGGAACTTTAGCCTAATTAAACCCTGGGAAAATAAGAATATTGTCTAGCTGAAAATTTGATAAGCAGACATGGAAGAAGCTGGTGCATAAACTGTTAATTGTTGCCATGTGAGGACTCAAACAGGAGGAATATTTGGAGCAAAGTGGGACTGTGGTGTTACTGTTTGGGGAAAGCTGTTGTTTTGCAAAACACTTCTCTGGATTAGGGAATAACCTGGGATGCCCTAGAGACATACCTGGGCACCAAGTCAGAGTCATGCACAAACACATGGCAAAGGACTGACTTGCACTTGGCCCTGACCATTTGCTCTCCCATTTGCACAGCAAGATGGGGCGTCACCACGCAGGCAAAGCAAGAGGCTGCCACCTCCCTGTGGCACAACCACAAGCTCCTGAGGCGAGGAAAGTTATTGAGAGGGCAGTAAGAACAGCCAAAGCCAGATGGGATTGCAAGCTGCTGGGAAAACATTAGGGAAAGATGGGGGGAAAGCTGCAATATTTGTAAATATTATTATGTGCATCAAGTTCAACGTGCCTTGGTGTTGTGAAAAGCTTTGGCAGTGCTCTGCAGCGAATTACGTCTGCAGTGAAATGTGAGCAGATGAAAACTGGAAGCAATCATGTTAAACACTCCTGAGGCTTTACCCTTCCAAATGTTTATGTGGCTCCTGTTTTGATCACCTGCTTGCTGCTGAGTATTTTCCCTTTCCTCCTCGGATTTTAAGGGAGCAGCAGACTAATAAAGGACAGGATTTCTCTTCCTCCTCTGTTCTAATACCCTGTTTGGAAGACAAGTGAGATGTCCTGGCAAGCAGATCTGAAGCAGGTCCCTGAGCTTTTGGGGGACCTAACGAAGGTCTCCGTGTAGTTTGTCCAGTACTCTCAGGGGGCCTTTCAGACTAGAAACGGGAGGTTTGGTGTTGTCAAAATGTGGGAGAAAATAAATTTTTATTTCCTGCCTTCATAAACACCAAACTTGCTCAGCCCTGCAGGTTACAGTGGCCTCTGCTCAGGTCCTCGGTGAGCCTGGGCTTTCCCAGTCCATCCCTCATCCTCCAACATATTTTCTGTGCAGTTGGACAGCCTGGGGCTTGTGTGTTAAAACAGAAGGTGCTGGGGTGCCATTGCCCTCCCTGGTACACATTCATCCACACTTTCCTCACCACAGGGGACACTCCTGGAGGCTGATATTTCATATCACCACGTTGCCATGCCCGTCTATGACAAGGAGAAAATTTTAGTCGCTCGCCTCATTGGGTTGCAAACCTTTATGAACACCGCAACTAATAGCCCGGGTAAGTGGAAGATTAATTTCCATACCACCTGGCAGCAAGCTGTGGATTAGGCTGCTGTCCCTCGTGTGGGTTTAATGTTGGAGGAATGGGGCACTCGAGCACCCAGACAATCAGCCTCTTGTTTAAACAATGAGCTTCTCGGTCTTGTTAGCCAGCACTCTTAAATTTTCATTTTATTCTGGTATGCAGGCTTGTGTGATGTGGAGAATTGCTTCAGCACAGAGAGACTGCAAACCTGTTCAATTAAAGGAAATGCTCAGATCCAGCTGTTGGAGTCCCATGAATGCCAGCACTCCTCACAGAGTAAGTCAGACCAACGCACTCTGCCCTTGGAACAGATATGATGATTTGCGCCTTAATTTTCCTGAAAAAAAGAGCCTTTGTTGGGAGAGGACGATTGGGGAAAGGAGGAGGAATGCAAAGTGTGGTGCAGAAAATGCCCAGTGAGACCAAGTTTTCTGCAGATAACAGTGAGGGCTCTATAGGCTGAGCCTGGTAACGAGGCACCATCAGAAGCACGTACAGTACAAGCTCCTGTTACAGCTATAGAATCGTCTTGTAAATTTTGTAAATGCCTTCCTCTCATGAAAAAAACACATGCTGTGGAGTAACTTACCCTATGCTTTCACTTCCAAGAAAGAGGTTAACAAGCACAGCCGTGGTGTGTGACCGTACACTGCCCTGTTTGTGCCTGGGCTTTCAGTTGCCTGAGTTTTGGTGACAGGTTTCTGCACCCATTTGTGGGTGACAGAGGTGTTGGGGCAGTGTCGGATGGGCACCTAGATGTGCCAGATGTTTTTGTACAGATCTTTTTATAAAAGACATTTTATATCTTTTATGTATATCTACACATATCAACAGACATGAAATACTATTATTTATCTAAAAATATAAAATTNGTAGGTGCTGAATACACTTCAGCTACAAATGCACAGCAGCTAACTTAATGCTTGTGTCTCAACCAAGAGCTGAGTTCCTACGACTCAGGCAGGGGAAGGAAGACATTGGAATGGGATAAACCACAGGAAGAAGTGATGGGCTTCACCTGAATGGCAGAAGCCATCTCCTCACAGGCATCTGGAATCCTCACCCCAGAGCAAGGGCTGGTAACCTCTTGACTGACTTCAGGAACCATGGTATCTCTGGAAATGCAGTTTTCCCCACTCCTGCTGTTGCTTCCTCCTCAATCTCGTTTTGTTGGCTGTTTAAAAATTGTGACATGGAGGCTTTAAAAAGATACTAGGCACAGTTTCAGGTGCTGAGGTGGAAATGAGTTTCTGACTGGCCCTCAGTGGCAGGCAGGCTGCTGCTGGCCCCTAGGCTGCACACTTGTGCCATTTGTCACACAGGCTAAAACAGAAAATGCTGCATTTTAATTTACTAGCTGGGCCTGTGAGGTGCACAGGATGGCAGCCCAGTGCTGAACTGGATAATAAAGTCTTGGTTGTTAATTGGCTGCTCCAAGTGTCTTTTTCAGTCAAGTACACGTCCATCTTCCCCCTTTTATATACATATACATACATACATACATACATATATATATATATATACACACACATAGAGGTACTTATGTGTGGCTGAGGGTGTGTGTATATATATATATATCCACACACCCACACATCTTTAGATACATCATTTATGTACATGTTAGAAAAAATATAAATGCCTGACTTTATTGCCAGGTTGAGAAGGGCTCTGGTGCTTTAAATCAGTGCAGAAGATGAAGCAGCTGTTGGGTCAAATCTTTGCAGTCTTTCTATTGTGTGATTCTTGTTTCAGGCAGCAGCTGAGCCCACGGGCTCTGTGCAAGAAATTTTGCTGAAGAAATCCCCTCTGCATGTGGCCAGCAGCCCAAATCAGCCTTTTCTGGTAGACGGTGAAATAGTGGAAGACCTTTGAAGGAAATTGCTACCATGGGGTTTGTCCTGCTGTGAGGTCTGTATAGCACCCCTTGACCCTGCTTCATCTATTTGCTGTTAAATTGTATTTTAAATACACATTGCTAGCAACAGATTAATAATAGAGCTGCTTTATAAATCAAAGCCAAATAATTCTAACTGTCTGCATGATATGATGTACGTTTTCTTTCAGGTAAGTTAAAATGCAAAACCAGAGAAGAGCTGTGGTCCAGCTGATGAGGTGGTATAAATCAAGAGTTGGGACACTAAGGTGAGTGGGCTGAAAACAAACACTTAATGCCTCCCCACACTGTTCCTCTGTGTTTGGGGCTACTGAAAACAGTAAACAGTAAAAAACAGCTCCAGAGCCCAAGCCTTTTGGCTCACTGACTGGTGTAGATGCTTGCAAGACCTCTCCCTCAGCAGGCTGGCAGACCGACCCTCCCTTAGAATTACAAACCCAGATTGTTGCAGTGAGAAATGTCTCTAACTCTTTATAGCCTTGCTTTGGATTTAGGTTTTCTGCAGACGTGCTTCCCCGAGGAGGAAGAGCAGAAGACTTGGCTCCAGGAACTACAGTTCTGTCCCACCCCACCTGGGCATGTTCCTACACCCTCAGCATCTCTCCTGCTGCCGTGGAGGTGCCTGCATGAGAGCAGTCTGCACTGCCTGCACCTTCACCTCCATGGCTGTGTCTGATGGGTGGCTCTTGCAGCGACAGAAACCTGCTCCTGTGTGCAGGGGGAGTGTTAGGACACCCTTGGCAGGGCTTCAGCTCACACAGAGCCGGGGCTATGCTGTGAGGGGGAGTGGGATTACAGGAAACCCTTCCAGCCTTGAAAAACCAGCGGGACTGCAGGCAGAATCCTGTTGCACAGCAGCCAGACTGGCTGGCACCCCAACAGGGAGCTTCATCCCCAGACAGCTGCAGCTGGTCTGACAACACTCATGCTGGGCAGTGTTGGAGCAGGCTGGAGGGCAGCTATGGGGGGAATGCAGTGGCACCCAGGGGTGCTGCTTCTTGCACTGCACAAACCTCTCATGCTGTACATGTGAGACACAAACCCCGAGTGCACACCACGCTGGATACACAAAACACAGCCCCCTACACTCCTAAAACACACAAACCCCTCTGCTGCACAGCACTTACACACTGCACACGTGGAAAGCAAAGTAGGTGTGTGCTGCAGACATGGGGTACAAGCCACATCAGCCACACTTGGTGGAGACAGGATCTGGGTGCTACTCCTGCTTTCCCAGCTCAGCTTTCCCAGCCACTTCCTTTCTTACACTGGTAGGACCAACAGAAAGAAAAAGCAAAGCACAGCACATCCTCCTTGGGTAGCAGAGCAGAGAAAGCAGCATCCCCCATCTCCATTCAGATGCAGTTCTCTCCTCTGCCCATCACCTTTAACTAAACACCAAATAACATCTGTAATATTTGTCTTAGACCATCTCAGCCTTCCCAAAGCACTTATCCTGTTGACCCTCAGTAATACCGGGATGCATTCAACTCTTGCTTGAGGCAATGCTGTGCCTGGTGGTACACACTAAGCCATGCACAGTGCTAAAGACACAGCTGGATAGCTCAGGAGCAGAAGGCTGTCACAAGTTGGAGACTGACACCCATTTCCCCCAAATATTTAATAACAGTGGTGAATTTCAGTGTCCTACCTGAGTCACTTGTTTGAAGCCAAGTAACCAAAACCAGCAACAACAAGAAAAAAGCTTTTATACCTTAGCATTATGGTACAGCAACCATCCCTCTGCAGTGTGGGCTTCAAGTTGGTTGACTTAATTCACAACTCTCTGGTCAAAGCTCCATTTTATTTGCCAAGTATATGCACTCTTTCCCAAGTAAAACATTCCATCTCAGCAACATGGTTAACAACACACCCACTCTCCCCTCTCAGGAGAACCAGATGCATGCTCCAACACTCTCAGCAAACATTACCTCCACAGGAACAAGTCAGAGGTAGCCCCCAAACAACTCTGTCTGTGCCTGTGCTGCAGCACAGCAGATGCTCAGCTAGGAAAGAGTCAGCCTGCTCCCCTGTGTAACCCAACTCCCCCGTGCCACAGCTCGAGTGTTTCAGCTGTGAGTGTGCCTTAGCAGGAATGCTGCAGGACAGTGCTCCTGGCTGCTAAGCATAGCTTTGATGGTCACACATCTTCCTTCTCGCTGGAGGGACCTGCATGCCCAGCAGGCAGAGACCAGCCTTTCTCACATAACTGCTCCTGGTCCTGTTAATAAACCAAGCCTGGAGCAAGAGCTGCATTTTTATTGATCCTGGACAGAGGGACTCACCAGGTTTGCTGTGGTGGAAGCCTGCACCTTAATTTTTTTTTTTAAAAAAGATGCTATTAAGCACAATAAGCTGGTGCATTTTCTACCTCAGGGTGCAAGCCTATGCTGGGGCTGAGGAGAGCAGGGCCCACTGGTTTTGGATTTTTTTAATTGTTTGTTTATGCATTAAGTCAGAAGCAGGTGAAGGCACTCTTGTCCCCTCTGGAGTTCTTCAGCATCTGAGTGTCACTCACTCTGTTAACCAAAAGTCACTCACTCCCAGCTTGAGGCCACCAGCAGCACACATCCATGAGAGCTCACTGAGGGAGAAGACAACAACTTTGCCTGCAGAGTTTATGAAATTTGGAAGCACTGAACAGCTCAGAATTCCCACAAAAGGAGTGCACATCTTCAGCGAAACTGAAGCATGAAAGCTACCCCCACCAATACCCTTCTGAGGCACCCATTTCATGAGTATTAACAATAGAGTGGTACAAGGTAGTTTCTCCCAGGCCTTGTCGAAGGGAAAGGACACTGGGGATCCTTCGTTATTTCTGAATAAAGGTTTTAAATTACACATCCAACTCCTATCTTAGAAGGGATTTTGACCCCACTGATAAAGAATGCTGTAGGTGGTAGGGGTGAGGGGGACCTGCATGCCTTGCTGGTGAAGGGTCCCACAATGTGTGACAGGTAACACAACGTGTGCTGGTGACTCCTCCCATCCTGAGACTCAGGCAAATCCACTGCAGCCTGCTGGCCTTCACAGGAAGCCTCACAAGTGTGGACAGGTACACTCAGCAAGCAACCAGAGAAACCTAAATCAGGTACAATCACATCAAACAGTAAGTTCTCACCAAAAAAAAAACCAACCAAAAAACCCAAAAAACCCCAAAACAAACAAACAAAAACAAAAAACCCCCAACCTAAACTAATTTTTTTTCAGACCCACACAGATTAGGCATTACTACAGGTACAATCTAGCATAGCATAACACCAGCTCATGGTGCCATGAAGTCAAAACATCGGCTGAACCACCATCACAACTTGAGTTTCTATGAAGTACTAAAGTTTGACTCTGTATCTCTAACCCTGAGTTTAATGCATCTTAAAAACAAGTTTCCATGTTACACAAATATATTCTGACGTGTCTATGCTAAGGTATACAATACTTAATATTTAAACACTTTAGGCACAAGAGCAGAGTTTCAGAAACAGAACAAAAGCATCTTCAGTGGTTATCTAGTTTATCCCATCATTATTCTGTGGTGAAAAGTACATCCACAATGGGCCCCATAGATTTATGTGCTTCCATACCTAACCCATGCTTGCCAGCTACAGAATGTACCTTATGAAGTCCCTTGAGAAGTCTGTAGATAAAGCAATGCTGGACAATCTTACTTCTAGGGACATCTGTTGTATCGTCTAAACTTACTCCTTGTCTTTGGCAGTTGTATTTCATCTTTCCTTCCCCTCTGATTGACGCCAAGCAGACAACTTCCTTTATTGCCCCCCCCACCTTGGGTGTCACATTTGCTAGACCCAGTTGTGGACTTAATTCCAGTGATCCAGAGGAAGGAGCAGCCTCCTCCCTCTTAGTTTAATGGCCAGAGGAGTCAAGCAGAAAATCCCCCATGCGGAGTCAGTAATTTTTATCCTGTGACCCAAGAGACATCATTCATGTTGAAACTTGGATGATATTTCTGGAGTGAGACATGAATTAATTACTGGAGGCTGGGCCCATGGAAAGCATTCCTGTTTGTCACTGACTGCCACCCAGAGCCGTGGGGGCTTGATGCAAACGTCTTGGACACAGCCACATTAGACTGATGGAGTCCAAACTGGCAATTGCATAAAGCACTAAACTTGCCTTAGTGCATCCTGCAGGAGAATGATGGGCGTCATCCAATAAAGCCTCAGTACATGCAGAACTCAAATATGCCTTTGCATACTTACTAGAATAAACATTAGGTTGTGGGTTTTTTAGGAAACTAGAAGGTTTTTTTCTGCTGCCTAACATGTTTCTGTGGTATTTTAGCCAGCTGCTTATCTATCACAATAGAGTCTGGCTGTATTGCTCTAACCATCTAGAGTAGCACAGGTTTATTCTCATTTCCATGTGGCCCACAATCATTTACCCCCAACCCCAAAAGCAGTGTAGGCAAAAAGGAACTGACCCCTTGTTAATCATCCTCTGTGTGAGCTCCCACAATCCCCAAATGATGAGGCTTGTATGGCAATTACAGCACACAGACAACCTGCCATCAGGGTTTAATGCACACCTTCATTTCCCAGGGGTTTACAGGAGTTTTGTCAGTCACACTGCAACAGTAGCATTTGCTTGGGCCCACTGTTTGAGACTACCTCTAGTCCAGCACTCCACACAGGATGGTTACAGCTAATAAAGGTACCTTTTCTAACCTAGGAATAGCTTTGGACCAGCTGCCTTTGCTAAAAGAAAGGCCAGAAAGACTTATTTTGCCCTCTTTGTCCCCAGCATGCAGCTACGCAATATGTTCTGGAGACTTAGAATATTTGAAACAAGAGATAGTCATTTGTCTTTATGGGCTGCATCAAATGGTGGATTTAAAACAGTTGGGAGCATACAGAGCAAGGGTAGGAACGAGGAAACTTGGTTTGCTTCCTTGGTAACAAAATCTACAGCACAGCAGGAGAACAGAGCATGATAATTAGGGAATTACAGCTGTTAGTCACAGAAAATATGCTGCAGTTGCAGGTCAGGGACCTGAGGTTGTAGCACAGGAAGGAAAACTGTAATTTAGAGTCTGCAAGGAACTCACTGCATGCATTAGACTTCTTGCTACTTATAGCATCTCTACACCTGTTTTCCAGGGCGGAAATCAAACAGACAAGAGCAGAGATCAGCAACCAGCCACCAAGGAAATAGAGTTTCCCTACAATAGTCAGGACTAGAACTATTTTTAATGAGAAATGGATATTCCATCAACTCTTGTTCATTCCCCCTCTTCCTAAGCAGGACAATCAGAACTGTGAACTTTAAGATGAGGGAGATGACAAAACTTGATCCACATAGTTATTCTGGGAGCCAGCAGCTCCCTTAAGAAGCACCAGTTGTTACAAGGGATGAATAATGCGAGTCCTGCTGAAACAGGGCTTGGCTTGGAGACCTCTGTGTATTAACCCAAAGCCCTGCATTAGTTTCCTGCAAGGGGTAGCTGTTCCTGAAGGGAACTGAAGGATACAAAGGGAAATACAAGCTTCAGACTGAAGACAATATCACTTGATTTTCCTAGCCTTCGCCTTAAGAATGCCCAACTCTAATCAAGTGCTCAAGAACAAGTCCAACAGATACCCACAATAACATCATTAAAGCCACTCTGCCCACAAACCTTTAAAAGGAGAGGACCAGCTGGTACAGCTGAAAACAAATCTATCCCTTGTGCTTTACTGTAACCTTTGATCCAGCTAAATCCCCCATAAGAAATTCCTCATTGCCATTCCACTCAAAAAGAGAATTTTTATTTGTTTATTTCACCCAATCTCCTCCACCCTTTGTTCCAAACTGGTCATGTCCGAGTTTTTGAGATAATCTTCCTTTCCAAAACTTTTAGTGTGTGGAAAAGCATCTTTCTTACTTCTCTGTCCTTAAATTAAGTTGCTTCAGAAACAAAGAGCTGACTCTTACAGGTGAGAACTGGAGCATAAGGGAACTTGAGGGAAACTAAACTTGCCGAGGAACAGAAGAAACATCCACCACACCGTGAGGCTGACCAAGAGCTGACAGCTTTTTTTCCTTCAGACCTGTACCTGTGCTGCCCAACCACTCAGGTCAGATTCAGAGGCCAATACCAGGAGACCTCAGGCCATGAGGCTCAAGCGAGTGATCCAGAGGAAGGAGCAGCTCAAGAATGAGCATAATGAGCTCATTCAAGTGATAACAGACAAGAGTTCCAGCATTTGCCTGCTGTACCAGCTAGCTGCTTTACATCACATCTAAGCCAAACTCATTCTTTCCATGGAAGAGCAGCTATTAATAACTTCCTACCACCCAGTCCAGCCTGCTGACCAGTAGCCAGGCCTCCCCAGTTCTCCTTGAAGGCTGGCAGCATGCCACGCAGATCAACTAATTCAAACTATTTTGGACAGGAAGGTATTTCAGTGTCCTAGACCCTCAAGCTGTCCTAAGCTAGCCTCTGTTTCAAAGGGGTATTACATGATTCAATCACTGCTCTTCCTCGGGTGAGGTGCCACAGCAAGAGCTCAGAGGTGAGCAAAGCCCCTGGGCTCTGGGGTAAAACCCTTCCCTTGGTACTCTACCAGCTCTCTGGATGTCATGTTTTCCTGGCCTTGTAAGCTCTGAGAAACAGTGGGAAGCACTTACGGTCAACTAAAGGGATAAAACACTTCTATTCCTGGTGAGCTGCTCACCCTAGAGCCTGTGCCTCACTCAGAGTTAGCTGCCAGCCAGATGGTTTATGCACTTGGAGGCTGGGGCAGTTGTGATAAATGCTGGCAGAGCCTTCCTCCTTGCCCTGTTTCTGGTCAGCAGCAGACTGGCAAAGGCAAGCTGGCTCCCAATCCCTACTCGGAAGACAGACTGTATTCTCCATCCTATTGAGACACAACACCTCAAAGGAGAGGCATGGCTGCCATTTGGGACAGGATTTCTTTACGTTCAGGGGAAATATTAGTTGAGATGCATTTCAGTCCTGCAGCCTTTTTACCAGAGCCACTTAACCGTAATAATGCGACATTTAGTTTTAAAGCCTTCCAGAGGAAGACTGCAATTTGCATTTTAGAGCCCCATGCACTGACTTGCCCTGATGTACCTCCTCCCACTTGTGCAGTCATTTCTCTAGGGGACACAAGGATTCATCAGGTCTTGGTGCAATGCACCCAATTCATCTCAGTAAAGTTTCGAGTCCAATCCTGATAGTGCCAAGTGCTTGATGCCATTTTTAGAAAGCAGAATAACTAAGTATTTAAGGACAGATCCTTCCCCAAATAGACAAGAAGAGCCAATCAGCAGCTGTTTCTCTGGAAAGATTTTGCCAGCACTACAAATGCTCCATATAGAAGCAGAAAGACACTACTTCTGAGCATAAATGCATGTCAGATGACATTGCCACTAAATATACCAGGTGACTGTTAGCACAATTGGTTTGCTTCCAGTCTGGTTCCCCTCTTTGCTGTGGGCAGTAAGGGCATCTTAAATGAAACAGCCCCAAGATGAATTTAGTTTAATGACTGAATGTGAAGGGGAGGCAGAGAAGAAGGAAGGAGAACCAATATTAAGTGTGGAAACTAATACAAAAAGCTTCTGGGATATTAATAGTGTGCTGAACTAATAAGATGAAGTCAAAGCTATGAAGTTTCTGTAACACCGCAGCAGCTGCTACTGTGAAGTAAGGGACTAGAGTGGATCTGTGTATTTACAGCAGTTATCTGAAAGCCTGGGCATGTAATTCCACTCAGAATCCCCACCAACACAAATACATTAAAAGCAGACTGAAAAAGCTCCTGTAAACCCACTAAGCACAATAGCTAAAGTTTCCACAAGAAATAATTCATAGCATTACAGTTATGCTCACAGAGATGGGCTAAGGCCCTCTCTGGACTGAACAGAGAGCAGAAGCCCTTGCTGAGAACAGGCTATACTGTAGCAGCTCAAATACCTTCCAACCCTCTTGATTGCTGAAAACCCCTCTGGGACAGGAATCTGTAACATAAAGAAGTCCCATAGAAGTTAGGCTAGACGGTGACTGCTTAAAAACCTTAGATTCCACATTGGTTTTTTGGTTTTTGTTTGATTGTTTGGGGGTTTTTTTGTGGGCTTAGGGTTGGGGGTTTTGGCTGTTGTTTTTGTTCGGGTTTGAGTTTTTGGGGTTTTTTTGCAGGCACCTACAGACAAGGTTTGCCTATGAAGAGATGAGACCAGGCATCCATTTCCTTTAATAGTCTGAGAACAGGCCCAGTCAAATACAAATCCCGGGAGCCAGGATTTGGAGCTAGGGCATAGATCCCAGCACCCACCACACCAGGTGGGAACTCCCTACACGAGCTGGTAGATGGCAGCAATTTACAGCTCACTTACACCTTTGTGATACCTTCTGTACATACCACCAGAGCCTCTCCAAAGGCTGAAGAAGGCTACATGATTAAGAACACTCAAAAAGCACGAGAAAGGCAGTGTCTGGTTAATCCTACACAAGAGCTGAGGGAACAACTCAACACACTGTCCATGTCCAGGGGCACACCAGGAGAAGCTGGAACCACAACAGCAGAACAAATGCTGCTATTGCCCAGAAACACCACAGCTCTGGGTATGGACCAGAACCCCACTACGGAATGAGTGAGTAAGCACGTAACATGAATTTACTATGGATTTGAGAGTAGATGAACATGGTCTCTACACAAGAAGAGACTGAGGTCACAAACAGCACCACCATGATCCCCTTGGACTCCTCAAGATAAGCAGTAGCCCTAGAGTATCTAAAGCCCTTGCCCAGGTTAACTATTCCAGTCAGAGCTCTCTGAAGGCTGAACAGCAGCCTAATGCTAGATAGCAAGATAGTAAGAGACGAATAAATGCCATTTTGTTAAGGAAACTTTAGAGAAGAGTGACAGTTTTGAAGACTCATTTTAAGCTTTCATCACTGGCAGGAAAGAGGAGAAGTCAGGTTACTTAACTGCTGTTATGACAATTATCAAATGGAAGAGACCAGTGACTTGAAGAGAACATTGCAGTTCATAGCAAAATTCCACTGTGCTTTTCATTAGGTGTGTCCAATTACTTCCAGTATAAATTAGCGAGACCGTTGAAAGCGGGTTTGCAGAAAATGAGTTTAATGCTATTATCAAGTGGGAAAAAAAGAAAGCAAGGAAAGATATGTTTCCCATGAAATAGTCACAAAAGTCTAAAGCTATGTTGGAGATCTCTTGCACCCTGCAGACTCTTTCAGAATTCCTATCTGCTTCATTGACAAGATCCAGGACTCCAAGACAGCACTTGATGCTAACTTTGTGCAACAGTTCTAGGAATGAAAAGCAAGAACTTACTAGGGTCAGCTCCAGTAAAGCTGACTTCAAAGTGCACTTTCAGGCTGCTGAGCAACTGCAGATGCAGACAGATGGCTCATAACTATTCTACCAAATTACTCACACAAATTGTTGCTAATAGTCATGCAAGCAGTATGACAAACTCTCTCCCCAGTCCCACTGGGCTCAGTGACCACTCGTGTTGCAAACTAACAAGTCAGCACCTTCAATTAGGCCAGAGGACAAGTAAGGAAAAGAAAATAGGAGTGATACCATGCAACTCTACATCGCAGTTGTCTCTGAAAGTTTAGGCAATCCTGCTGACTCAGACAAGCTTCTCCTAGAAACTCTCATGGTTTTCAGTTGTACTGACATGCAGCAAGAGAGCCTCATCCTTTTTGTGATACCCAGCTCCAACAAAAGCAGAGGTACGTACATCACTCTATTTGGAATAGGGGACTTCAAAAGCAGAACACCCCAAAACCTTGGTGAAAAGATGCTTTAAACATTTCATACTTGGCAAGACTGCACTGAGGGTTGCCTGAGCTCCCAATTTGACCATTAGCTGCCTGAGATTTAAGCATGAGACTTCAGACTATTCTCTAGAAGCAGAAGAACTGGAACCTATTCTTTCATTATCAGAGACAGGGAGAGACCTACACGGAGGGCAAACAAGAGGCCAAAGCACTCCTATCTCTAGTTCCCTTGTTGCCTGCATCTTCTCCTTTCTGAGGGGGATTAAGCCTAGGGAAACTTGGTTATTTGGAGCAGTGCTGTGACCCCATGCTTTGCCTTTTGGTGGATGGGTGGAACCCGACTGGGTGCACAGCAGTGCAGAGTGAGCCATGCATACTTGACTGAGATAGGAACAGACACTAATGAAACCTTCAGGGTTTTCTCAGACCATCCTGTCATTCGGTATAAGAATCACAGAGGAAAGAGCTCCTCCTTACCTGAGCTAGGCATTGAAAATACTCAAGCTCCAGCATTCAACGAGCACACACTTGCTCAAGCTTGCTGATCATGAATTTAAACCCTATAGATGATAAACTTCAGTTGTGGAGTCATGAACTAAAGTTAGTGTTGAAAGCACATGTAAAGTAAAAGATAAAAATATTCACAAGGAAATGGGCAGAATGACCAGGCAGGAGAAACAGAGACAAACAGGTCAGAGAAGTGACATTAGCAGAATTATTTGAAATATTGAGACTTCACCTACAAACACTAAAATCAGAAATTTACCCACTCTACAAGCAGGTTAGACACCACAGTTCCATTTAGTTCCATCTAATCTCACAAGTATCAATTGGAATTGGACTAAGTGATCATTGTAGGTCCCTTCCAACTTAAATACTTTACTCTAATTCTCTTCCACTATGATGATCTCCAGGCAAGGGAACCTGGTCACTGTCACAAGACTGCACAACAGGACAGGGTGATTCTCCCCACTTGCAGCTTTCTGGTTTTTCGAAATTTCTGATGTCCCACCAACCAGAAGGAGATTTCCAAGCTGCCACAACAGCCTCATTCTAATAGAAAGTTATTTTATTGCTTTAAGTTTTACACAGCACGGAACTGGCATGAGCAGAATTGTGCATGGAAAAAAAAAGTCTTAGGAATAAAAACGAAGTTCACACAAGAAACATTGGCTAAGAGATAAAGGTGACAGTAAGATGAAGTTTACTATCACACTCATTTCTGTACTTATCTTTTGATTCCTGTAGCATCTTTCACGTGATTGTCTAATGAATAATCAGAGGAAACAATGAACTTGCATCCCCTAAAAAAAACTCCTAGTGAAGAGCAATCAGCTCTTTTGGTGCTCATTTGGTGGTTTTGCTAACTGCTTCCATGGAGCATTGATATCCTAAACAATAACAACCAAGCTCTCCCAGATTTTTGGAAGTCTTAACTCAAGAGACCTTGCAACACCCCCATGTGGTTAAAAAAAGGATATTGGCTCATGCCACCCACCACTGAAACAGACACCCCTAGGCTGGGATGAAGCAGCTGTATGACACCACGCAGCAACACTTCACAGCATTTTAGGGTAGAAAGCAATTAACCTTTGGCTGAATCCCCTTAGCTCCGAGCTACAAAAGGAGTGTTTGTTCTGTTTTCTTCTCCACCCGCCACCTCCCCCAAGGCTGCACAGCTCTGGTGTTCTCATTAGCTCACTCCTCAGGCTGCTCTTTGGACCCTGAAATGGAGAACAACAGTTGTCATCAAATTAATAGGCTGTTTATCCAGATATTAATTTTGTTTTTTCTTGCTTCTGCTTCAGAGTAGTGGCAGCTGATTCCAGTAAAATTAGGGTGAGGTTGTAGTGCATTGTTTCTGTTTGGACAGTAAATACACTAGAGCTCAGATCTACTTGAGGCCTCAAATGTACTTTAAAGCAAGTTAGGGGAATTTGGGCAAGGTCATCTTCACAGGTATGAAGAGAGTAACTATTTTAACTGAGGCAAGACATCTTTCTGCCCACTACTGTTTCTTTCTGTGTCTGATTGAAATTTAATCCTACCTTCTGTACATACACGGAACCTTCGCCCTCAAGTCCTGCCCTAAGACAGAGCTTCCCATGATCCAAGTCTGACAGTGACATCGTGGAAGCCCGAAAATCCCCACAAAGACAAATGTCCCTTAGATTTTTAACTTCTGAATTAGCATCCTGTATAGCACAGGCAAAGAGTGAATGACTTAAAAATCTGAAGGCAGTTAAGTGAAGATTTGGGAATATAATCTGGTTCTGATCCTTCAAATGAGATTCCCTCACTTCACTCTGAGCACATATTTCCAGTTTCATTTGCTGCTTATCAGCTTCATTCCACTAGTCTTCCACACCCTTCCATAACAAAGCATGTTCCCAAACAGACACAGTTTGCAACTGCACCACTTCAAGCAGTGAAAGAGACCACCCTGACACCTCCATTTTGGTGCATGCTCCTAACATGAAGCTTTACCAGAGATGCTCTGCTCTGAGCCACCAGAAATGGGAAGCCGTGGCTGAGGCTCTGGAGCACTGGGCAAGCACAACCAGACCAGCAACAGCTGTGAACTGCAGAGGGTGGGTGCAAAGTCAGCCTGACACGGGGACAACATAGCTGGTGCTCTGCAAGGCACCCTGAGGAGTGGTTGTTCATCAAGCTTCAGGCACTGCTAAGACCTGTGTGTCCATAGACCTGCAAGTGCTCACCCCCTCTAAGTGGGTGGGAGGAGCAAGCCCACTGCAGTTCCTCAGCTCCAGGCCAAAATCTGTTTTCCTACCTTTTATTTCCTTCACCTGCATGACATAAGACCTTTCATCAGCCCTTCCCAAACAAGTGTTCTCAGATGAGGTGCTGTGAGTGTAGATTTGACTATAACCTGACACCTTCCTGCTCCTGTGGTGGGTCTGGTGTCACATTCAAACATGAGTGTTACATTCTTTTATTCCAGTGCCTGAAGTCAACCTTTTACCTCGGTTACCTACAGAAAAGGCTGCTGTAAATGCTCTTTCTGCAGGCAAACAAGAAGTCAGAAAACAAACTGAGGACTCAAAGCAATGTTTTCCCTTAGGTCAGCCTCACTGGAGTGATGCAGGCAGGAAAAGAGAGCCTGCATTAGCAGTTACCCTGCTAGTGGGCTTAAAGGGGAAGGAATCCATAAAACCTCCAGGCATTCCAGCAGGCTGGGTACCCGGGATCACTTTCACAGTTTAGGAAACAGTTTCATCTCAACCCCCACAAACTGACCTTGGCAGAACATCGAAAGTTTGCACATAACAGCCATGTTTGTGCCATGAGTAATCCAGCCCTCTAAGCTAATGCTCCATTTTGCTGGTGGAACAAAATATCTTGTTATCATGTGAACTACATCACATTAAAATGATATATATGAGAATCTCCTAAGTCCATTTAACGAGATCCTTCTACCCATGGAATTTCATCATTTTGTGCATCTTCATATCTTTCCCACATAATTTTCAGTTTTAGACATTATCACATTTTTCCAATACACAAGACGCAAAGCACACGTACTCAGGCTGAAACAACAACCTATGCTGGACATTAAATAGGGGTGTATCTTCTTCAGAAATAACCCAGCATGAATCTTTTGATTACTCACGGGTCAGTGAAAGGAGAGATATATACATATCTCAACATATATGGTCTTATAGCAATATCTTCCTTTTTCTTTTCCATTTTTTTAGTTCATTGCACACATTCAGAGCTAATCTCATCAATTAGCAGTCCAGGTTAGAGGCCCACTAACACCTGAACATGAACATGACAGGGCACTGTTGCCTGCTGCTGGCCAGCAAGGGAAGGAACAGCCAGGAGAGGGAAGTGGTGCTTCTGCACTTGCTCTCTTAGCCAGCCAGCTAGGTTAAAAAATGAGAATACTGCATTTATGGTTTTGTAGCTAAATTGCATTTCTGTTTTATATTAATTTTGTGTTCCAACTTAATTAGTTACAGCATCTCTTCAAAAGAAAGAGGCTAAGCTTACATACACTTAAGCAAGCAGAGAGAAAATTCAGGAGTCTCATCCTAGAAATGCTCCAAGATGGCACATCAATGCTCTGCACTTCCATCTCTTGAAGAAAAAGCAACTTCAGAAAGTAAGCTATGCCAATTACATGAAAATTAGGTCAGGTACCTTACCTGCATTAGTCACCTTGTAATCAGTTCAGAAGCCCTCTGAGATATCGCTGTTTCTGGAAATAAGAACTAATGAACTTGGCCAAAGAAGCTGTAACTTGAGGGGTGGGAGCAGGGTGAAATATTTCAAAGCTGATGAGGAGTCTGGATCCTGTGGAAGGGAGATACCTGCTTTTCTAATGAGTCAAGGTGCCCATTTTTAGTGCGGCTGGTCCAGGTAACAGGAACTGTTATAATTCACTTACATTTAAAAGCCTGAAGAGAGAGCCTCCAGAGCCAGTGAGGGGCTAGCTTTGCCACAGCGAGATGCTGAAGGAAGCAAAAGCATGAAGGACAGATTTAAGTTGTGGTATGTCTTTGAAGTTCTTGGGCCATTTGGCATTAGAAGGATCTACAGACAAAAGGAGAAATAATGCTTTAAGAAGTGTGTGACAGCCAAGTTCATATAGCTCCTGGCCTTGCAAGTTTTCACAGAATCAAGCACATTCACATGCATTAAAGAGTGGGTGTATGAACAGACCATACCTTTGGCTGCATTAATACCACGCTGATTTGTACTGATAATTTTCATGGGCAGCCCTTTTCTCCTGCCTCTTTCATGCAGACACTCCAATGTACCGAACTGAACTAAGCAGCTCATGGGGATATGTTTCCAACAGTATCTGAGGCTTTGCCTTCGAAAACCTCATTCATTGTGCCGTGAATTCAGAAGTGCAGGACCACCTTGCAAAGGCTGAGTGCTCTCCCTCACAAGGAATTTGGGATCAACGGGCACAAAGACAGGAGCTGATGGGGTAATGAGAAGGTTAAAGGTGACTGACGTTTTCCCAGCATCGGAAACGTTCCAGGTAAGGACAAGGTCAGCAGTCCTCAGGCAGTGGACACAGCCTAAAACCATAGCCCACTTTATGTGTCCCCGATGCAGACAGAGGGGCAGGCTGTGCCCAGAGGGCTGAGCAGCTGCACACACCACTCTGAGCCTCTGCAGCTTTTAGGCTGACATCATGCAACTGCAGCTTTTCAGTGTGGAAACAGGATGACTCCCGATGGTTACTCATGTCCAAGTCAACGAAAGGAAAAGAAAAAACATGTTCTATTCTAGTTGTCCCTGTCCAAATGGGGAGCGTGGGTGTGAATACATCACTGAAAACCTGGGGCTGAAGAACAGTCCATCAGAACTCCCTGCACACCAACTAGAGCAGCTAGCACAGAGTGAAGATGAGGCAGGGCAGGGCTGTAGAGGAATTTACTCTCCTGGAGCAGAAAGGAAAGGCACAGCTCAGAGGTATCCCAAAACAGTGCAGCAGGCACTCTGCACTACCTCTGCTCCCTCCACACACACAGCACAGCACACAGGCTTCCCCAGCCCTCCCCTCCCAGATACAAAGCAGCTTTCTGCTATTACAAACAGAAAGAGGGAAGCAAACTAAGAAGAAATGCACTCAGCCCAGCATTATCTGGCAATGCTGAGTGAGAGAACAAGTACGAAGAATCCACTGCAATCCCACTGTGCAATAACTGACTGACAAGCCCCTGGAAGCTCTATAAAGTGTCCTTTCATTCTTGCCTGCCCTCAGATGGGCAGGTGCAGGCAGTAAGGCAGGAGTGTAGAAAGAAACTCTTAGCCCTCCAGACAATATAGTCTCCAAAGCTGATATTATGGTCAAACAGCACAAGCCGTAAGCCAGCCCTTCCCTGTCTGTCATCGTTCCTGCCTTATTGTCCTGGGCTTTGCTTTGTTCACTGGGAGCAGGCATGCTCCAGTTCTCAGGCACATGCCAGCAAAGGCACTGGCGTGCTGCCCACCCTAAGTACCGTGTAGGCAGGATGGCGCCTCCGATATTTAAAACAATATTTAATGTTTTACATCATTGCGGGCCTGTAGATTATTTTCTAAATCCATGAAGCAACAGTGGATCAGCATGTGGTGTGTTAATGCTGCACAAGGAAATAATGCATGAGGGCGAGAGATTAGGAGGGAGCACTTGAAATTACAGTTGGCATTAGCTATAGGATAACACATAGCATGGCATGACCTGTTCATCCCAGGCTCCACAGTGCATTTAACAGGGCACTCCAAGAAAGGAACACACGTAAGAAAAGCCTGCCCTAGAAGCAGACAGTTTCACTTTTCTAGTTCTACCCACACAAAACTTTGAGGAAAACCTTCTTCAGGAACTGGTTAGAGAATAGAAATGCTAAATACCATTGTTTTCAGAACAGAGGATACAGGTCTAAAGTAAAAACCTCAAATACAAGCCTGCTTCTCATGTACAAGGTAAAAATCAACATGATGGATGGGAATGATGTACTCTAGTTGAAGATACACCACAGACCTCAGGATTATACTTACAAAGTAAGTAATCAGTGGATCATTCTTTCTGGCACTAGTGTTAGAACTCACCTTAAGGACCTGAGCAAACACCATAGCATTGAAGTGATTAAGATAGTGGTATAAAACGTAAGAATTCAAGAATGGTATTATAAAGAAAATATTTTTCATTTGTTAATAAGCAAAAAGTTGGCTCAAACTAAATGGGGATATGTTGACACTGTCTGACCAGCTAAATTTTCTTGTTCAGTGATCAACTTTGTTATGAAATTAATTTTGCAGGATTAGTGGCAAGTCCTTTTTTGGTTGCCTTGTCTTTGTCACTCCTGAGGAGACATCAAGGAGCATAACTTCATTTCCAGAACAGAAGCCTGACAATATAAGAAGAATTTGTCCAAGATGAACGGTGAGGTTCACTGACCTCAAAGTCAAGTGACACTTAAGGGTCAAATAAATACTGCATTTCAAAAAGCCACCATTTGCACACCAACTCCTTAGTAGGCACTGAGAGCTGAGACTATCCCACAAAGGTGAGGAGCTGACAAAAAGAGGGGTTAGCCTCTCTAGCACACGAGCAACCAGCTCCAAAATCCAAATGCCTTGGTTCCACTCAGATCCTACTACAAGCACAAGCTGTTCTTGCCATGGTGACTATCCCTTTTCCATAGAGTCCCTTCAAGAAGACACTGAGGATTTAGCACTGGCTATCAAGTTGCAGTCACTGACCAGAAGTGACTGAGTGTGCCATCGACGTGAGATCCAGCAGGGAGTAACATCCAGCCCTTCCCTGGAAGGGGGCACTGGCAGCAGAGCAGCTTATCTCTGTACCAAAAATCTTGACTTCAAAGAAAGCATAAGTGTACTTAAGAGCATTTAGTCACTTATCTGCACTGATCCTAAATTTAAGTAGTGTTGGGCAAGGTTTGAGCCTTTCCAGCTTATTTGGGGGTGTCCATCCTGCCCCAACCCCATTATTCCTTTTCAGTGTAAGAAAACAAATTACACATGCATGGGAACTCATGTACTGGTCACTATGACCATTCTTATCAGGTTTTCCACTTCATATCCTTCATTTGGTGGTCAGAACTATTTTTGGACACAGAAACTTGAATTCAGACCCTCCTTCTACTCTGCCAGGCTCACAGGAGAGCATAACAGCTTTGTGACATGAATGCTAACCCTGCTGGACACATGTAAAGAGGCAGGGATGCCCATACGCCCTTCCTCTTGGAGTTGCACATGACTTCTGAATTTTACCTTGTTAATTAAAAAGCCAAAAATCCCCAAACAAACAAAAGCAAGCAAACAAACAACACCCCAGATTTCTTGCTGTTGTTTAGAAAAGAAAATTAAAAATATCTGAAATTGAAGCAGTGTCTTGGTCTGGGAACACATTAATGCTTTCTTCATTCTCTAAAGAGTTTTCTGGTCCCAAATGATTTTTCCTTGCCTGTACAACCATCAGACTGAAGAAAAATAACCAGTTATTCGCACACCTCTGGTTTTCAGCAGAAGTCTGCTCAAGGGAATCATTCCCACATACACTTCCCACCACTTTTCATCTTGGAAGAGGACTGAGTACTTCAGTCACCTTCTCTGCTTATTTACAGTAGTGTAGCAAAACACATTTCTGAGTTTACCTGTGTCCTCCTCAGTGTCATTACCTCACATGCAGTGCAACTGTTTTTCTTTTTACACTGAACTATTCTATTTTACTTAATGGCATTTTCCTGTTATTTCTCTTTGGGACTCCCAACGTTTGCTGTATAGAAAAACGCATCTAAAAGTTGTGCTCGAGAGACATACACCTCCCCTACGACTCCAAGATTATTTCCTCTAAAATTTGATAGGGAGATGTGGACTACTTTGTAGTGTGATCCATTTCAACTGTTCTAGCAAGGTAGGTAATCCTATACTGTCCCAGTTTTATAAGAATCCAGGCAATTTGAATTAATAGCATAAAAGTATAGCACTTGCCATAAACATGGAACAGTTGCTTTATTGCACTTGTCAAATGCATTCCTCTCTTTGGTCACAGTTATGGTCGAAGAATTTAACAAAAAATTAACAAGCCATTCACAATAAAAAGGAACTCAAAAAAAGTCAAAGCTGGAGAAAGCATCACATACCCTACATATTTGAACTCTTACAGTTTTTCCAGCCCGGTTCTCACTCTGAGTTCCACAAGTTTCTTGTAAGCACCATCCCTTGTTCAATAGAGATTCAAGCGGAAAGGACAGCAGAGAGGTGTCAGCTCTGCGAAAAGGGAGCGGATGCTGCACACAGGATAAAGATCTGCCCTATTTCTGAAACGGGAACAGAAGCAGTAGCCATGAACAGAAAGGCAGACAGCATTGCCCGGGTCATTAACCTAGATGGCTCATCCTGTGCACAGCCATCTGCCCACAGCTTATCCTCCATCCCAGGTATCCGAGGGGAACCCGCAGGCTGCCGTGCCCACACACAGCACGGACAGAGCAGACAAATCCTGCAGCACTGCTGGCCCCACACCCTCACCCTGCTGCCAAGCCTCACCACCGAGCAAACACTTCAAAAAAGTCTAAAAACTTCTATTTTACAGCAGCAGTCAAAGAACAGCAGTTAACAGGAAGAAATCTCTAACACGATATTTGGAAAACAAACCCCTTTATTTTTAAAGGGCTACGAACAATCTGAGAAATCCGCGTGTCTGCTGTGGTAGAACAGATTGACAGACCCACTGTAAAACAAACAATTTACCATTTTGATGTGGCATGGTGGCAGTAGGAAGCATAATTTTATCTGCTTTTACTGCAGTGACCCCTGACCCTTTGCATCATAATTTGAGAAGCAGCTGCGTACTTAGAGCCCCAACACCCTGCTCACTCCTGTCTGCCGGGCACGGCGAGTGTCACTCCTGTGTCACTCCCGGTGATTAGCACAGCCACCGAGGAGGCTGCCACGGGGAAGACCTGGTGCCCCCTGCCCGAGACAGGTGCACACCCCTGTCACATCCCACACATGTGTCCTTTGGGCTTGTTACCACTGCTGTCAGCAAAGCAGACTATGGTCAGCAAGTGCAACATCAGGCAAGAGACTCCCGGCAGCTGGAATTCAGCATCTTAGCGGTGACTGTCAAAGGCTGATTTTCTTCTCAGAAGTGTAGTAGAAAGAGTTTAAAGATAAGGCAGTGGGGTTAGAACAAAAGGTGCTGGAGGAATCTTTGTTTTGTCCTCAAACAGAAAAATAAAATAGCCTCTTAAACAGAACTAATTTGAAGTCAGCAATAGGGTTTCTTTTGAAATCTGCCACAGGCCTAGTAAAGAACTATTCTTTGTACGCAATGTCATAATATAGCAACATTGCATGAAGGTTTTGCTGAAAATGAGAAGTTTAAGAACAAAAGTGTCCAATATTCACCAGTCATGGGTGTATTTCAGTAATCTGCAGGCCCAGGGGTCCACATGACGTCCTGAACACTGCAGTTACTTGAGAAAGGGAACCTCCATCACATTAGCATTTTGGCCCCAATCCAAGAAAGCACTTAAGCATGTGCTTAACTTTAAGCACATGAGTGCTCCCACCCACATAAAAGGACCACTTATTCACTCAAAATTAAGCATCTGCAGAAATACTTTCCTGTATCAGCTTCTTTGCTGAGTATCTTACAGGATTACACCCTATCAAGTGACTCCCTGGAAAAAGAAAAAAACCACCACCACTTCAACAGAAGTTGACTTCAGGCAGGGTTGCCAATTGCCAGGGGCTGCCTGAGCACATGTGGCACTCGGCTTTGGAGCCCCACGTCCTGCCCAGCTCTCACAACAGCTGCACAGCAGCCAGGAGCCTCTCCTGAGGCCAGCGCGTGTTCAGAGCTGCTGCCTCAGCCTTTGCGTTCTGGTTCTAAAAAAAGTCATGTAGAAGCTATTCCCCCTGACCAAAATCTTGTCTGCTTCTCTGAAGGCTGGGATGTAAAAGCACAGACCTGCCACAAGGCACTATACTGCCTACATAAGGTAAGAGCTGCTGCCAGTTAACACCAACAAGGTGTTAGGATGAAAACAGCAATCTACTACAGGCTGGTTGCTTTGGATCAAGCTCTAAAAGCCTTAAATTATATCTAGAAGGAGGTGGTGAGGGGGTAAGGGCACCTCAGGAGTTATATATATGGGCAGAGGATAAGCCAGTAGAAACCAGTTCTAAGAAGGCAGGGGAAAAAGATTGTATCGTGTCTCCCACACGCATTTTCAGAAGGTCATCACAATCACAAATGCTAACTATAGCTCAGGCTCCCACGGCAGAGTTATCCTCATCAATCATCTTCATCAGTTACAAATTACTCACAGGGATAGGTTGGCTATTCCGTAAGAAAAGTCCGTGCCCAAATACCCTGAAACCCTTCCGAGATGTGAATACTTACACCTTGCTCTGGCATGCTGGATCTGCCTCCTTGGGAAAGAACATAGGTGCTGAAGGCCCAACCCCTTCAGTAGGAGCAATTGGGGAAGTGGAGGCTCAGTTTTGTGTTTCACAAAAAACCTCTCGCCTTAACGCTACAAATTAACCTTAAGGTTTTCATGACTATTAAAGAGTGTGGAACTGAACTCACCCTGAAGTCAGAGCATAAACAGCGCTCAGCTCACTTTAAGGAAAAGCAAATGTTCCTAATTCTGCACCAAGTTGTGCAACAGGCTGCCCCTGAGCAGAGAATTTGAGTCATTTGTACAATCTGGCCACCCACCACGCAGGTTTCCTACCTGCTGCTGCACACCAAGGCACACCGTGGCGCAGGATCCAGCACAGGCACCTGTCAGCCCCATGATTTGTGACCCATCTGACAGGGAGATGCTCTTTACAGCCCGGTGTCACTTTTGGCTGTGTGTGTTCCAGCTGCTGTGGTGGAGAGCACTTTCCTTACCAATTCAGATCAAAGGCTGTACCGACACAAACACATGAGTTTTACAAGTCATTCAGCTCTGTACTATAACAAAGGTGTGCCTAGGATGCTCCTTAACATTTCTCTTACCATGCCCAAAATTGGCATCAGCTTGTGTGAGGATTAAGATCCGGGAGATAAGAACTACCAGCCACAGTGTTGGTGGGTGACTTTAAACAAGGCTTAGTAAGTGGTTTTGAATGCACACACAGGACTGAGCCATAGTTCTTACTCAGCTTTCTATAGCAGACCAAATGCAAACCAGATTTTTTCGCTACCTCATCAGATACACAGACTACTTGGTATCTGGTGCATGAGGCGTGGGATAAAGACTGGGCTGAAGTGAATACAAGAGCCAAAGTATCCTGCATCATTATTTTCTTGGCTCCTAGCTTCCAAGTTCTCCAGGGAGTATGACAACCATTTCCACATCTGACTATTTCATTTTGAAAGAAATATAAGCTAGACTTGACTATTTTCTTTCCATATGTGTCTGGTAAATATATTTATCATCAAGAGATTCTTCTCCTCTTCCCCCCACTTAACAGCTCTTGACTTTGTGTGGCCCCTCCATGCCAGCATATTGTTTGTGCTTTTTTGCAAGACCCTACTTTAAAGTATGACATGTTTATGTAAGAGGCATTGATGGCTAACACAGGCTTCAGCTCAGTAGGGCATTTGGGATGGTGTCAGCGAGGAATGCTCTCCCCTGATTTATGAGCATGTTATAGTTATTCAGGTGGAGTGGCAGGACCTGGCAGTAAGCACCAGCATACAGATCAAATGTGTTTTCAGTTCATAGATCAGGCTGAGGTGCTGCCCATCGCCACAGGGTTGTGGCAGGGGAAACTTAGCCCTCTGTTTTTAAAAAGAAAGTAGTCTCTGAAGACAAGGACCTGCCTTCAACCTTAAGCCTTACTAACCAAAATCTTAGCATTGTTCTGACGAACCCTGTTCTGCAGTTTGATGGTGGCATATATGCAGATTCAGATGCTTATGGCAGCCTTCAGGTCTGATTTAGTACAACATTCTTTTTGCAAGACAAGTCTGATTCACTTGGCTGTTTCCAGATACTTAAGTACTTGAACAAAGTTCTTCAACTCGCTCCCTTTTAATCTGCTTTATTTATAATATGTACAGGTTGAACAGATGTTCTTTTGAGGCATGTGACTGAAGTGTTCATATTTATAAGCCCATTCACTCTACACTGTGCCCCCTAAAAAAACCTAGCTTTGGAGCATCACATGGTTCTCCAGCAGCCAAACCCCATCCCCAGTGTTTGCTGGCATCTTTCTACACAAGGTGCTTATTTAACATCTTCAGCTCTCAAGGAGATCAGTTCCCCTCATTTCCTTCACAGTTTGAATAGCTTTGCAGTTCGCTCACATCTGCAGTTTGCACCTTTAGTTAAGACATTCAACTTCACTTTTCCCTTATGCTGTCACACCTTCCTCTGCTATCATCAATTTGGCAACACAACTCTGTAAACCTGTTCATATACAAAAGCCTATGCTGAATTATTGTATCTCCCATGAAGTAACAGGAGTGCAAGTCCTTCAGTTTCGTAAGGAGGAGGGGAAGAAAGGCAGAAAAACGAGCTCTCCTCAGCATTTGTCAAACACTAAAGAAATTCGACAGGCTAGGAGTTGGGGCTGTTCAGCCTGGGGAAGAGAATGCTCTGAAGAGACTTTATAGTATCATCCAGTACCTAAAGGGGGCTTACAAGACCTGGAGAGGGACTTTTCATCAGGCCATGTGATGGCATGGGAGGAATGGTTTTTAAATGAAAGAAAATAGGTTTAGATTAAATATTAAAAAAATCTTTACTATGAGAGTGGTGAGACACTGGTACAGGTTGCCCAAAGAAGCGTGGATGGCTCATCCATGGAAGTGTTCAAGGGCAGGTTGGATGGGGCTCTGAGCAACCTTGGTCTAGTAGGAGGTGTCCCTGCTCATGGCAGAGAGGTTGGAATGAGATGAATGGCCTCCAACCCAGGCCGTTCTCCAATTCTAAAACTCCTGCTATTGCTTAAGTGAAGCCATGTAGGAAACTACTTTCTAGGAGAAAGGTATGTACTTTACCCATAAAATTCCTTTTAATAATTATGTGTACCTTTTGCTGCTGCTCTCACAATGCCAGTGAAGGTAACTTGATTTCAAGTTAGGGAGATATTTTTCTCTACAGCAAGCATACAAGTGGTGTAACACATCACAAGGAAGTCTTTGATTGTTTCTGCTGCCTTGACAAATTCAAAAGTCCTATTCTCTTTCCATGAAGGAAGAATACACACATTAGGGTCAATAAACAGACTTAAAATTCAGCTTAAAACCCCCCCAAAACACAGCCAGAAATAGCTTGATGTACAGTTCTGTACACAGCAGTCACACATGCTGATAGCCAGCCCATGGCACATTCAACCATTCCACCCATGTTTCCAGACAAGTAGTTCATGTTACGCAAATACAGGATGATTAACTTCCAGACAGACAGCACTCTGGCAACTCTAGGGAAATGCCAACATAGTCAAAACCTGAAAGAAGTGAAGTATTTTAAACAGACTCTTGATGAAAGACCCAGGAGAAGACCCAAATCTCAGTGCATTTGAACCTACCTGACTGCTTTTATGCAAGGTCTTCATCTGCTAGAGATCAGGTTGTGGAAATGATTTTTAACTTCCTTTTCACCAGCTACAAATCCAGAACAATTAAGTCAAGCTTCAGGAGTCAGTTACATTATAGGCATAATAAGAGGCACCCGTTACCATATTTCCTTATATGCAAAGAAACCCAAACCCACAAACCTCCAAAATAACCCCCACCCCAGTCATACTGCCATTTTATCCTTCAGAAATGACCTTGTATTGATTGTTTATTACTTTAAGATAAAAGCACCTTTTAGAGGCTCATTGCTGCTCTGTTAACTGTTAATTAAAGACAAATTCTTCTCTTCCCTCATCCCGAAAAGAAAAATGTCAAGAGGCAAAACCTAGAAGTTCATTGGATTGCAGGGGCTATCCTGCACAGATCCAGGTGAGTAGAAGCTTCCCTAGCTTCATTCTGTTTTGTTTGATTTGCTCTGATTTGAATTGCAAATGAAAAGTCAAGTGTGAGTCCCCGAGTGAGAATTCTCAAGTTTTCCAAATATTATCTACCAACAAAGTGAAAGAGTAATCAAAGATTAGAAGTTAATGAGTAAGAGTCTATTTTCTTGAAGAAATACAGAATTCCAATGTGACTTTGAATCTGAATTTCTTCAAAATAGTCAATGTGTTTGGTTACACATTTCCTTGCAAATTTTTGGTAATAATTATAGAAGTCTGAGCTAGTGGAAAGAATAACATGAACTATTTTAATTATATAAAGGAAAAAAATAAAGAAAATTAAAGAAAATCCTTTAAACCAGACAACCAGACAAACAATTTAACTGCAATTCTGATGACACTGAATGCTGTGCAGAGGGGAATAACTGCTCCCCTTGACCTGCTGCTCCTGCTGCTCACACTTTCCGCTGACGGAAACTGACTGCAAACTGTATAGGCAACTCTATTTGTAAAAGTGACCAGAGAAAATAAAGTCCGTGCAAATCATTGTGTTTGAGTATTAGGCTGCATAACTGGGGAGTACATGTACAATATTGCATGGAGGTTTCCACTTATTTCTAATAATTAATGAGTGTGCAAAATTATTGGGGTTTAAAATTAAATTGTGTTCCCAAACCTGAGGTTCATGGGATCAAACACACATTTTCCCTTTTAGAAAACGTAAGTAGTGATATACTAGTTTTTAATTAGCACAAAAGAGAATACAGAAGTCCGTGTGGCACATCAGATAGCAGTCATCATGAAAACGTCCTTGGGCCATCAGGCATTTCTCAGCTAAACATTCTCAGTGCATTATTCAGGTTACATTGCACCAGCATTTAAAGAGATCTAGAAGCTGAACGATTTGGAGAGGCCTGGTGAGCCAGTTACTCCCACAGGACTCACAACTCATCTCCACATGTTCTGCTCCCATTCACCAGTGGGTGATTGTGTGGTACGCAGCCAGGCCATGTAAGAGTGGCTGGCAATCCCATTTTGGGCACAGGCTGTGGGAAAGGAAATCAAAGTTTCCTTTTTTGACCTACTGAAATGCTTTTAGCTCCTTTCAGATTTGTCATAACAACAATACACTTAAGGAATAATCCAATGCAGGTTTAAACCTCTGTTCAGTACAGACTGCTAAAAATGCCTTTCTCAATTTGATATGCTACACTGACATATTGCACTTTTCTGTATCTATTTCATTCCCTCATGGTGGATGAAATTCAAAGGTATTACACAAAGTAATAGCCAGCCCCAAGTGAGGCAGCTAAACCCACAAATCTAGATGTACAATGAATATGATGTAGTCAAAGCTAATTAATTGTTCCATATCCATCATCATTCTGCCATTACAAAGTTCCCTTCCCTTCCTCTCAAGGGCTTTTCTCCTTCAGTCTATAGCACTTCTGACTCCTTTCCACTGATGTACAAAGCTCTGAGTTCTCTTACATGAACTTAGGCTTCTTCCCCAGCCTTACTGGCATCATTTCCATGCATGTTTGTCTGAATCTCTTGCTGTTTTCTTGCAAAGGATGTGTATCTTGAGTTTAGTCCTGGAGATCTGAATTGAACAGAAGCCCTCAGCACCTCCTGGACGTGGCTCTGTAGGTGTCTGCTGCTCCTGCTTCACTCTCCAAGCCCTGTTCTGAGCAAGGCACTGCAACTGCCTTCTCTCAGTGTCTCCTCTCCTCCTGTTTCAGTGGAGGGAGCAGATTTGAGCCTTCCTCAGGGCCCTCTCCTTCCCGAGCAGAGGCCCAGGCACACCCGCAGAGGCACCTCACTAATGGCAGCTGGCACTGTCTGTCTCCCAGCAGCAGGGCATTAATAACCATTAACAAAATGCTATACAGTTCCAACATGATGTCAGTGGTATTAACCTCTGTCATTCCAGTATCAGCACTCGTGAATGACTGGTTTTCCTTTTTTTTTCTTTTAAAACTTACCTCTGAAATACTCCATAGCAGTAAAACCAACAGTGACTACTTAGAATAGCTCTTATTTTCCAGTTTTGAAAATGAACTCTCAGTTATCAGTACTATGTTAAACAACAGCTGAATTTCTCTCATTCATATTTTTTTACCAAGCTTTACAAAAAATAAACCAACGCAAAGCCTTCATGTCCTGCAGACTTGCGAGCAATTTTGAGAGGTATTGAGGATTTGCCACCTATTAGAAAAATAAGTGGGGGAGATTTGGGAGTTTTCTGGAATGGATTGCTTATGAGCAGATTACTCAGAACTGCTGTATTACAGCAAATCTGCTATTGCTTTCAGGAGTATGAAATATGAGTGTCTTTTCTCAATTCAAACTAGTGACCAGAGCAGAAACAATTCCTTTTAAATGATACATTAAAACCTCTTACAGCCTTACAGTATCTAGGTATGCATTGTTTCTCAGCTCAAAACAAAATAAATGCCAACACTATAAACAGATGAGATAAAGTCTGTAGGAAGAGAGAGTTGGTATCATTTATTGCAGTTATAAAGACAAGTGGAACAAGATACAGTTTTCCATGTATTCAACCACATTTATATTCTTAGATCACTAACAAGAACACCCCTGTTGAATTTCCCTGTGATGATTCAGGATCTTAAGATGCTGAAGATGATTTGAAAGATTGATGGATTTTCAAAACTGTCCTTTTCTTTTTACAGATTAAGAAGGACCTATTTCCATTGCCCATATACTTTGCTATTTACTGACAGACTCCAAATACACGAATGTCTGATCCAACCTCAATTTAAATGCAGTTACAACCCCCTATCTCCACCAATGCTTTAAAATGTCCACTTTATCACAGTGAAATCTTTAGTTCTAGAAAATAGGATGGGACCCCCAGATAAATGTTTGCATGGCAAACTAGTCCTGCCCGTCTCCCTGTCTATGCTCATGCTAAAAGCTATTAATAGGTATAGGGAGTGGATGTGCAAGACCAGACTGGGAATGCTTTGTACTCCATGGACTGTATCAGTCACACAATGCAGTTGTTTCTCCAGCTTGGCTGAGAAATCCAATGTGTGGATTTTGACTTTTTTTTCTGTAAGTTTTCGTTTTGTTGGTTTTTTGTTTTCAGGTTTTTATTTGTTGTTGTTTCTAAAAAAAAAAGAGGAAAAAAAAGTCTTTACCTCTCAAAAAACCCCAAGAAGTTCATGCGATGTAGAGCTTCAACTGAAAATTAAAAAAGGTTATGGAAGATTTGCCACTTTTGGTTCCTGTGCGTAGAGCAGCTGGTCCCAGTGGAATAAAGGCAAGGGTAAAGCCATCTTCTTTGGGAATGACATGGCAACAAGGGATACTGCCACCAAAAGCAAAGCCTGCTCCAAGGCAGCTCAGTACAAACCATCACAAGGAACATTTCAGGGTGAGGGAGCTGAGAGCACAGCACAGGCACTGTAGTCGTGTGGAAGCAGGTGACAGGAAGGAAGTGATGAAGTGTTTGCAGTCCTCCAGCCATGCTGCAGACCTCCTGAGGAAGAGCATGCTTCAGATTAAATCAGTCTTAGAGACACCCTTGAGCAGGCAGTGAACCAGCCAGCAGCACCCCGGTGAGAGGCAAATCCGCACCCCTGTGGAAATGGCAGAAGACTGATTAATTTAATTCCATGCCCTTCCTCAGAAAACATAGTTAGAGACAGTGAGGAGCAATATTTGTACAAGTACACCAATTCCTTCTTCCTTCTTTGGGAGAGGAAAGGAGGACCAGATTCCATATGCCCACCCCTCCCCTGATCACAGCATTTAGCACAAGAGGGGAGAAGGGCTTTTCTGCAAAGCCTGTGCCTTTGAGGCAGCAGCAGGGCAAGAGTTCAGTTTTACGACTCTTGGCCCCAACACAATTTACCATTTACAAACTAATCCTCCTCTGCTGGAGAGCACAAGGCCTGCTAAAGCTCTCATGTCCACTTCTCTGATTCTCCATTGTCCACAGTGACAGGGAGAAGCCGAAGACCTAATCGGTGTGTAATTCAATCGCTGTCCAGGCTGTGTCACAGCACAATGCTCTGCTTGTAGAGCCACGGGCTGAGGCAGCCAGCTACTGTTATGCCCCACAGCAGGTGTGAAGAATGTCACTCGCTCTGACTGTGTGCTGCCCCTCTCTCCAGGTCCATTCCTGACACTATGTTCACTCACCACTTAAAGGCTGTTTTTCCTACTGGCAGCAAGCTAATTGTCAGCTCTCTGGTAAAAGGGCACTTCCAGTATTTTTGACCCTGAACTGGGAATTCCTGCACAGCATAACACAGGCCTCGTACAAAGTAAACCTCTTTGCTCTCTGGATCCCCTAAACGTGGAGGCCTGCTAACGAGCTCTTTACTTCCTTAGTCTTAATCCAGCAGTTAGTAAATTATGATTTACCACACCCAAACTGTTTCACTCTGTTGTTCCTCACCAGACAGGACACCGGACATTGCCTGACATCCTTTAGGAATGGTTTAAATCCTTGGTACCTAATTACATTTTAATTAGCAAAAGAGAGATGCTTCAGAAAATTCCTATCCACATGTAGGTGGTTAAAAACCTCTGGAATACCAAATTAAATGCGCTGCCACACTTAAATACAGGGCCACTCTGAAAATGGCATTTGGTTTGGTTTTTAGCAAGAATTTACTACTCCACCAAGATTTGAAAATCTGCACTTTCATTCATCTTGAGTGCAAGGAAGCTGAGGAAGAGAAGTGCAGAGGAAGGAGGCAGGGCAGCAGCTGCCACTTGATCAGTGGCTGGGTGTGGGTATCACCCAGCCATGCTATCAGGGACATAAGGAGACAGCACAGAACTATTGCTGGTACATCCACGGGAGCACCTCAGAGGATGTCTCCCCTGGCACAGAGCTACATCACACACTTGTAACAGTCATGTGTGGTGTTTTTTTCCACAACAGTGACTTGTCCGAGGGATGTGAGAACAGAATGAGCCCAGAAACACCCTACTTCTAACACATGTATTTCCTTAACAGCCTTGAGAATGTCATTCATGTACAGCTTCTGGTGCTATTTTTCCAATTCCTTAATTTTCATATAGAAGCAAACTAAATAGCGGGAATACCTGATGGAAGAGTTACACTGGGACAGAAGCTGTACAGGCCTGTACAGCCGCAGTTTTCATCCAAAAGAATAAATAACTGATAAAGCTGCATAACCCGACCAACAGAAGAAACAAATAAACCAGCAATTTCCCTGCCACCACACAGGTGATCTTAAATCAATACATTTGGCTATCTAGACTATTTCTGTGCAATTCTGTACATGAATTATGGTTACCAATCTTACCTAATCCTGTAAAGGGATGAAATACTTTGTCACACTTGCAAATTCTGTGAAGGCAGTGAGCAGATGAAGAAAGACGATCCGGCTTCTCACCACTTGCTACAGAAAAGTTCATCATATTCATTATTCAAAATATGAATTGGACATCTGTATTTATAATGTTTAACAAGTCTTGCTTAGTGTTGAAGCCAAGCTGCTCATTTCACCCATACTCATCTACTGTCATCATCGAAGGCTGATTTCCAAACATGGCCAGACACCAGTTTTCATGGAGGGGGTCATGAGACATTCTTGCATCCTGAATCAGGATTCAGCAATGCCATGTGCCAAGCCTTAGAAGCATGCAGAGCATTTACAACTGAGCACCTGCGGAAATCCCATTTCCTGACAAAGAGAGGCCTCCAATATTCATGTTTTCTCCTGCTCTTAGGCTATGCTGTAATGAAATCTGGCCTGAATAATCCCTTTATAGCTGTACAAGGAAGTAACCTTGCTTAGCATTTACCCCTCCTTATGGAGGTTCAGTGGAAACATGGTTGAGCAATCAGCAAAGATACACAGAATGCAAAGTCTGGCCGACGGGATTGACAAAAACCATGCACAGGACATGAACACAAAGTGAGGCTATCAGAGAAACTGGAAGGACTCTGGTAACTTCAATGAATAAAGGTAAGAGGACAGGACACTAAGGAATCACATTAAATTTGGTGTTAATGCTGACAGTGACATATGCAGACACATCCGGAGAGTGCATGCTCCTGGAAAGGGAGGCCAGGAGCACTGTTGCTAACAGCATGGAAATAGTCAGAGAGTGCAGGTTACTGCACAGGAACCACTGCCAGGTCAGTGACAACAGTTGAAGGGGGTAAGTTGAAGGAATGCTGCAAGAAGGAGCTGTTTGTGATGCCAGGGATGGAAACGACTTTGAACAGCGTATCCTGTGAGACTCCCTGCTGTGCAAGGCACCTCCCACCACTACCTCTTGCTGCAGGTCTGTGCTGCCCTTACTCTAGGCTGCCCTCATCCCTTTGAAGGCTGTGATTCCCTTACTCCACAAAACCTGTATCTTTTTCCTGTCCCTGTCACTCTAACCCTGGGTTGCTGCTCCTTTATCTCTGACACAAGCTATCTGTGCCCCCTCTACAGCTTCTGACCTCAAACTCCCAACCATCACATCTCCATATATCCCCAGGTCATCCCCTCTGCCTCCATTTCCCTGGCACTGTTGCCTGTAGCTGCTTCATACCCCAGATTATCTCTGCTTTTGTTTTCCTCCTCCTAGCAGTGTGTGAAGCCCAAGCTATCACATGTAGCCATTAGCCTGTGCACTGTTCTGTACCTAATCTCACTTTTGCCAGGCCACTCACTGGAGCTTGAAACCAGTGACTACAACCAGCCCTGCTGGTCTTTAGTGGTCCCTCAGCCTCTTTTCAGGACCCATAATCCATCATGGTACTGGGCAGGCTCAGTGCATGCAGAGTCGCAGCCGCTGTTTCCGACTTCCACAAGGAAACGCTAGAACAACTTTCATCTGCTGGGTTTAAAAACCAGGTCTCCATGGCACACTTCCCTTTTCCTTCCTTCCTGCTGATCAGTCGTTCCTCTGGGTACTCCAGGGGACCTCCCCCCTCCTCTTGGCCATGACAGCATACAATCAAACAGCTGCTCGGGCTGGATGAAGCACCTGCTCTGGGCAACAGCAGCTGGAGTTCATTTTGGGTCCAAAGGGCCGAGGCCAAGCAGGCTGACCGCATGTGCACTAATCCAGTATCATCACCAACTCCACCAACAACAGGTGCCCTTTGAAGAGGGAGGGAAAAACTATTTGGGGAGGAATCAGAGCTTTATAGAGGACATTATGGGCCAAGTCCTCAGCTGGTACATGCTCAGTTAAAGCATGTACCCTCTTCAAGTTATATGAGTAATGCTCACATACACAACCAAAAGCTTTGGCCCACTCTCAGTGATACTTCTTTTCTGGTTTTAGTTTTCCTAAGGATTTTTCACCTCCTCTCATTGGTCTGCATTGATCTTCCGTCAATAAAGAAAAAGAAACTTTCCTGTCCCTTACTTCAAACCAGACAGCTGAAAGTCACAAGCTACACACCCCAGATTCCACCATCCTCCTGTGCACAGGTAACAATCTTACCACGTGTCCCTCAGTCCTGCTCGAGTCCTGGGATCCGGATCATGAACCTGCAGCAAAAGGAACGAGGGCGATCCCATTCTGGAACAAATCAAACCAAACCCCATCAAGGTCCATTAAGAGAAGTCTTTCAGCACAGGCATCCTAAGAATTGCCATGTACTTGCTCAAGCCAGTGGTCCCTGTAGGCCAGAGCATCATTTCAATGTATAACCCCTACAAATGACACATGAAGAGAAAAAAAAGTCCTCTCAGAAACAACTACTGGCCAAACTGTCTCGAAAGAAAGTTTTATTCTCACCTCATTTTGCTGGAAATTTGTTTACCATCCAATACATACAAATCTCTTTTTTAAGTCCCTCTTAGGGCACTTCCTGATAAACATCTGTATTAATGAAAGCCTCTATGTTTTCTTCTTTTCTGAGTCCTGCCATTCTGAGCTCCAGAGGCCAGTTCTGTAAATCTGGTCTCACTCATTGCAGTTACTATTATTTCTTCCTAGAGAATCTGGAAGCTCTCTAGAGCCTGAGAACGGAGCTGGATTCACAGAGATGGCACCGCAGAGCATGGCCAAAAGCACTCTGCTCACACAGCCTGAGTAAAAGCACAATTTCCAAATTCCTGTTGATGCACTGTCAGAGGAAAACATGACCTTGCTGCAAGTTGCTCATGTGAACCAGTCACAGCCTTCATAACTTTCTATTCCAAAATTTATTTTCCTGAACTATGCATCTTTTAATTCTTGTCTTTCCAAGATTCAGATTTAAGTCACTTTTCCCTTGGGACCATGTCTCAGCTGGGTTATATTACAAAGAGAAGCAATGTGATGAGAGGCAGTTGGATGAACAGAGCTGGCAGTGAGAACAGCACAGGCAGAAAAAACAGTCTCCAATCCATAAAGTTCCTGACATCTCATCCCCAAGTACAGACAAGTGTACCCTGTACTCCCTTGGCTTGACCAGTTAAATAAGTCTCCAAGAATTTCCCTTGACGAACACCACAGTACAGGTTAGACAATTCCTCACCAAGGATGGGATAGACACTCAACCACATGGGAACCTCCAGTGCTGGAAATGTATTCTCAGCTGCTGCAGACTCACACATTCCCTTTCAGGCTTTAACCACTGTTCCAAAGTTGGAAAACACCAGAGCACGTACAAACAAATGCAGAAGGCAACATTGCCCACTTGTGCAGCAATTTTGTCCACATACATGCCCGAGGGAACCACTTTGCACCCTTATACTGAGCAGCAGAGATACCTACACGTTCCTGCCCTTCCCAGCCAAAGCAATAAAATACTGTAACATCTGACAGCACAGAGCTCTCCCTATCCCTCTGAATCCTCGCTGCCGCTTGCTGTCACTGGGCACATTTCACGCAGGCCAGCTGCACAGGATTTATTCAACCAGTTTTGGAGTATCAAAGCTAACTTTTTTTTTGTCTTTGCCCCAGGCAGGCACTTGGTATGCAGGATTTAAATCAGAGAACAAAATGTTCTGTGAAATTTGTAAGTACTCAGCCCAGTAATTTCTAAATTCTAAAAAAAAAAAATAGCAACTGGAGTGGTTTAAAAATCAAAAAGTAAAGTATTTCACTGCATCACTGTGGGTAATGCCACTGTGCCCTAAAGATCAGAATAAATAACTTCCCAAGATTACCAATTAATGGTGCTGACTGCTTTAAGTGATAGGAGCCAAACATATTCTGAGTTCTACCTTGTAATTCCAGTGAAATCAGGAGAATGCTCAATTCAACAAGTGCTCTGCATAAAGACACTGAAACTGAAAAAACAAATTGGATC
This sequence comes from Falcunculus frontatus, assembly GCA_013398115.1. NCBI lineage: Eukaryota > Metazoa > Chordata > Aves > Passeriformes > Falcunculus > Falcunculus frontatus. The sequence goes on from VZRV01005009.1 coordinate 1,577,250, forward strand.
CTTGCAAATTGGCAGAGAAGATGTTGCCTAGGACATACTGCCACAAACTTACTACAATGTAACACCTATAGTAGTAAGATTTTTAAAATGTATTTAAAGCCATTAAAATGGAATTAGGCAGAAGATGATAGGGATAGAGATACCCCAGGGAATCACAACACTTACAAAAAGGGATGGTCTATTGCTGCTTTCTTTGACCAAAAAAGCAGCAATAAAGCATCATTTGTGACTGGAACTAGAAGAGAAATTACTTCATTGGAATTCAGCACTGCCTTTAAGGTCCATGATGTTTGAGTGAAACTATCCACTTCTGCTTTGTCTGATTCACCACTGCAGACTCCATCTCAATACAAATTTAAAACAAACATTTAGCGGATGAATGTTCACATTATCAAAGAAAGAACATTTTCATATGTTTTCTCAAGCAGTTTAAGTGAAACTTTGAAAGGATTCTTTTACAAAAATTGTGAAAAGGATTCATTCATTATTTTTTGTTGACTACAAAAGCCAAAACATTTAGAATCATTTCCTCTTCACTTGCAAACATTTCACACTCCTCTTACCACAGCTATGGCTTTAATTTCCTCTCTCTCAAGCCAAGTAGCAAATGGCATCAGTCAAACCAGTTAAGTCCCAGAAGTACCTGTACTTCAGAACCAGATGCTCCTGGTACTTGCAGGGACTCTATGAACATTGATTATCAGCAGCATACAGCAACAATAAATGGTCTCTGGATCTTCACGCCTTGCCTACAGTTTACTTCTGCTAGCCCAGATATTCTGAGTATGTACAAAGTGCACCTGCTCATGCTTAGCTCATAGAGGTAGGTCTGATGTCCCCTCAAGGGCCACCTGGAGCACAGAATGCACCTACTGAAGTTTACGCTGCCTGGAAAGCATTACCTGGTCACCGATTTCAGATGGCACAGGCTGCACACACACAAGAAAAGGCTCTGCCTTTTTCAACACGTCAACTCTTATTTTCTCATTTGTTCAAGAGTTAGCACAGATTCTAACCCACAGCTCTGGAAAGGAAGGTAGAATAGAAAGGCAAGTACACAAAGTATACAAATTATGACAGACTTCAGGCAGTTTGGCATTGCACAACTCCCTTATGCAACACACTGCCTGGGGTGAGCCTCATGTTTTCAGAAATTCCACAGAATCCCCTTAAATATGCTCCAGTGCTGAGGCCCAGTGGCTTCCACCTGCAATTACTGACTGGACTTACGATATACCACAGACAGATTACACAGATGAGCCTTACGTTTGCTGGCCTGTGCTTTTTTAAATGTGACCTGAAATAACAATTGCAAAATCTGAGAGGCAGATGAACCCAGCCAGTTTATACTTATTAAACTTATTCCTAAGCACAGCCTCTTTAGAAAAATGAAAGGGATAGTATCAGTAGCACTTGAAATGAATAATCCACTTAAAACTCAAGTGTGTTTATAACAGCAGAAATGGAGATGGAAGGGCCAATGTAGCTGGCCAGGCTGGAGCTTACTTAGAGAGGCTGCCAGTCCTCTGCAGCCACCAGGCTGGGAGCACAGACTGCCCCTGGGCTCCAGCTCTCCCTGCTGCCTCTGCCCAATCCCAGCCATGGGCTACCCGAGTGCTGCCAGAGCCTGGGCTCCTACAGACATGGCTGAGCTGATAAACTGAGTCAGGACGTGTAATGATTCTGTAAATACAAGGAGAAAAGACAACAGCAGAACAACTCAGTGTAGGTGATTTGTCAACATTTAAAATTGCAGAGAGAGTGGTAAGTGCTTAAGAGAAAATAGTGACGTACAGCTTCTAGACACGAGTTAAGTAGTGGCCACAGCTCCGTTTGATCTGCAGCCCCACACATGCAGGCAGTAACACAAACATGGCCACGTGCAGCTGGACTTGAGATGCTGCAGGAAAGCTGAAGGTGTGAAATGCAAACCAGGCTGGGGCAGGACAACAGTCACAGCAAGAGTCTGTCGATGCACTTGAGATGCACTTACATCTTCTAGGCTTGACTGCAGAGCTACACACCAATCCCAAACCTGTTGTTGGCACAGAGCTTTTCCTGGGGTCCAGAGGAGGGAGAGTGGAGCAAAGGGAGAGGACGAGTCTGCCTGATTACTGTGGTTGTGCAGTAGTGGGAAAGAGCCCACAGGGAGAGAGAGGAGACGGGAGGGGGGCCTGGGGAGCAGCAGGAGAGTGAGGGCTGGTGGTACATGGGCAGGATGTGCCCTGTACACCAAAGCCCCCATGCAGCTCCTGGCTGAGAAGCAGTGGAGGCTGTCTGTCTCCAAACTCTGCTCCTGGAAGGGTCCCATGGTAGAAGCAAGCGTTAATTACACATAATCTAATTTAAACAGAGCAGAGAAGAAAATAGCACAGATTAGAAAACCCTCCTATACGTGTTCCGTGACACAAGGTTAAAGATAAGCTTTGCTTGTATTTCAGAAACTCTTACAAGCTTGTCTCCTATGTTAGCTTTAGACACGGCAGAGATATGCCTGTGGCCTGTGGGCACGTTCTGTTTGAAGGACAGATCTCAATCAGTAAAGTTTCAAAGAATTCTATATATATCACAGCGTTTTATGTTATCCAGCATTTGGAAAGTTCCTTAAGGAAGAACTTCATTGCGAAAGAAGAGAGGCAATGAGCCAACTCCTTAACATCTGTGCCATGCAGACTTGTGCCAAGGAAGCCTATGGAAACAAACTGCCCGAGATAAAAGTTACAACAGAAGTGAAAAGTGTCACAATTTTATCAAGCTACTGAAGCAACGCAGGAAAACTCAATGGAGGCAAAAAAGACAAGACTGTTTCCAGTGATGGGAACGTCCTCAAACATCTCATCTGGCTTCAAACACTGTAGTAATGGATGTCTGGCAAACACAAAAATATCAATGACAGGAAGAAGATCTTTGGGACTCTAGAAAAGGAAAGCAAATGAAAACTAAGGCTTGGAGAATTTGAGGTGAGTGCCAAAAAAGGCACTTAAAAATTACTTCCAAAATTAAAAGTTAATCCAAGTATTTTTCAAACAGGACTTCATTATGGTACTTCATTTTATTAAACTGAATATAACAGAATATGTGCAGATCTGGCACAGTATAGTGATTTTCAGCACCTACATACCCAAAATACAGGCCTCTGTCTGCTCTGTTTGACAGCAACGAGACTGACTTCAAAGGGACTAGGCTTTATTTTTGAGAAATCCTTCTCTTGTAGCACTAAAACATACTGATTTCAGAGCACTATAGCAAACTGGACCTTTTCATTTGCTCATTGACCAAGAGACAAAAAGCACTTTCCAGAATGTCCACCTCACAGCGTTGTCACACTGTTGCCTCCCCAGGGCCATCTCATGTTTTGCTGATGACCACTTTTACTGAAAGTCAGTTAAAAGAGGTTATTTTTCTATGCTTACTTAAGTAGTAACATCCCAAATTTCAGGCTTCTTTTTTAACTTTATGAGTCATACAGTGCAAAAAGGCAACAACTCAGAAGGCTATTTCCTCCGTGGATAAAGGAAGTAAAAAAGAGTGGGACTGGATAGAATAGTGAGATGAAGCACCTGTTGAGACTAGAAAAGCATAAGAAAAATGGGTTAAGGGACTTCCAGTCCAATAAAAGCAATCATGAATTCACGGGTGTTCGTATGAATCATTCCTAATTTCCTGCCAGAGAGCTTTGGTTTCACTTAATTACAAAACAAAATGATGAATAGAGAAGGCCAATTCACAGGCATACATATCATACATTTATTTGTTTATTACTTTTTCCCTACACAGCCCTCTGTTTTCATCATAGCTATTGATTGGCACTGAATGAGAGAAAAGTCTGGCAGCATTAGATAGACTATTTGCAAAGCACATGAAAAATCCATCCCAGCTAGAAAGATGCAAACAGATGGTAGCTGGAGAGAAGCAACAGCCACAACTCTTACTACCTGTGGTGAAAAGAATAAACAATACCAACTGCAGATTACAAAGTGCAGCCTAAAGAGTCTAGCTTTAAATGAGAGAATCAGGGTAGAAAATGGCCAGATACAACCAAATGTTTGCAAAGTAGGCTCAGGAGAAAGGATATTTTGAGAGGGTTGCTAAAGCCCACTGACACAGTCCTCTCTACTGCACTCTACCAAAGAGCAAACAGGAAAAGGAGTGTGGAGGAGTAAGGAAGGTATGGGTTTGTGGGCAAGAGAGCTTATTTGGATGGAATTTTAATTGCAGTTCTGTATACCACACTGTGGTTGGTTGGCTTCCCACTCCGCCATACACTTTCAACACACTTTAAAATGTGTTGTACCAAAATCATGCCGAATCAAAAAAATGAAAATATGCCTTTCATCAAGGCGTGTGCCTGTCACTAACCCTATTTACAGATGGCACAAACCCTTTCTGCTATGACCTGCACTTCTCTGCAGAATACAGTCTGGGAGAGAGCCACCAAGACTTTCCCTTCAGGTTAGGGCAGGTGAGAAGAAAAGCAAGCCATCCTAAAAGCAACCCTACCTGATAGCAGGCAGCTGCCGAGCTGGACTTTAATGATCCTTGTTGGTCCCTTCCAGCTCAGAATATTCTGTAATTCTGTGCTGAAATGTTGTAACTAAGATACTGAACGAAGTGCTTGCTCCCCAGGATAATGCATTTCTTGAGACCACAAGCTTTGGGAGCAGATGGTACTTTCCCCAGTCCAGACGGGACAGCATGGGACACCTCATCCTATGTAGCAAGAACCCCTGTATTACTTTGTAATGGAATTTTTCCACAATACAATTGATAACAGTGCAAATGTTCTTTAGTTCTATGAAGCACAAAGCAAAACAAATTGAATGGTGTTCTCATAAAAGGAACATATGGAGATTAAAGAATTTTAGAGTCAGTTTTCAGATCAGCTCCATGCATCACAGATGGCCTTAAGAACTGTCCTTGTCTCTTAGCTGTCCATCACTCAAATGGAATAACTTAATATTGTTTTCCAAGGCTCCAAAGTCCACTAAAGCAGATACAAGCCCCTATGAGCTGATATGCTCAGAAATTATCATAATGAATGCCCAATTAACAAAATACAACTACAAACATTTCCATGGGGACACTGGCTAACTTGCTTTCTTCTGCAATTTCACACTTCAAGTTATTCAGACTGGCCAAAGAAAGGTCATCAAGTATTTATTTAGGTTGGGATGTCAATGCATACACACACAAAGACACCACACTTACTCCTCCTCCTCCTCCTCCTCCTCTGAGGCAGTCAAGGGATTATTCTGGAATAATAAAACACCAGGAACTATTTTACAGGCCAAAAGAAGGGCAGTTGGAACGGAAGAAGCTAAAAGGCAGCTGATAGAGGTACATCTTCCTAGCAAAAGTCCCTAGTGCTACAGTGAAGAAGAGGACGCTTACTGAGAATTTCAGAATAAGATCATACGTTGTTCAAGTGTCTTGCTAATATATTGACATCTAATGAATTTAAGTACTTACTTTAGCCTTGCAAACATTACAGTTACACTTAACTCACAGGAGATTTTACCCAAATGCTTAAATGCTGTTTGGATTTTTCAAGCGAAACTTCTGATTTAACTACAACATGAAGAATCAGAACTAAAAATTGGATAATTACAGCAAACAAAGAGGGCTGAATAGCATATGAGATGGAGGCACTGAAGAAGAATTATTTAAGTTTCTCATGAGCAATGTTCTCACATCTCTACGTGACTACTCTCAGATGATGCGTGCTCTGCTCTAGGTAGTCATATCCAATAACAATTAAAACAGGCAATGGAAAACGATTCTGCCCTTAGCATCCTGGGTCTGTGGGGGAGTGATACGCTAGAAAAATATTCCACAAAACAGCACATAACATTGAGCTTACTAAACAAAGTCACTGAACAGAAAATTATTGATTTTGAAGGGTGTTGAGATTACTCATATTTCCACTCCACAGGTTTGAATTTATTAAAAGTGAAGAAATGCTCAAGAAATGCCAAGCTCCATCCGTATGGTAAAACAGTTGAAAAAGTCAGTAACTTATATTTTGAACTCCCTGTACAAGGCAAGGATTATTGATTACTAAAATACTGAAGATGGTTTAACCAGCATAGGCAGGACCAGTTCAGCACCAACATTTTTAGCACTAAACCAAAAAACCTGAGGAATTTACCCTGTAGCCAAGACATATACACACATTGCTAAATTCCCAGGACTTTTCAGAGCTCACTCCTTCCCCCACAATTGCCTCTGCCTCTGTGTTCTCATCAGCCACTCCAGACTCAGCCCAGCCCGGCCACACTCTCGGACACTGCTGCTGGAGCTGGAGGTGCTGAATGTGACTGCCTGGAAGAAGGCTCAGCTCTTACATTAGAAGAGTTTTATCCATGCTATGGCTGTCCCATAAAGAGAATGCATTAGAGACAGGGAGCAAAGGAGAGCCAGCAGGTTACACTGGTTTGAACACTGGCTCTGCACAGCTCTCATGTCGAGGAGAATGAGAGGCAGGTGCTGGGACTATGCCAAGAACCAAACTGAGGGAGCTACAGCATCCTGATCTGCCGGTGCCCTGAACATGTGTGTGCAACACAGCACAGCTTGTGCCTCTTGGACACACTCTGCACCAGAGTACACATAACTGTGTATCACCCTGTTGGCTTGTAGCCTGCCTAGGAGGGACAAGCAACAAGTATGTGCATTTCCTAAGTTCTTCTGCTTCTGATTGTCTTCCCTGCTTTCCTCTATTACCCTGCTTAAATAGGAAATACTTTCACTTCAGCTGTGTTGCTGTGTTTAGAAAGAAAATGAAGAAATGTTAAACACAAAAGTTTATGTTTTTCTCTTATTTTTAGGGCCATCTTGGGATACCCCAAACCTGTGACACATACCCATGTGTAATCATAAACCACTGAAGAGAAAGCACATACTGGAATGTTTTATTAAGAACATCCATTGCAGAATCATTTTCTTCAAGTCACTCATAGTCAAGATTCAGTGTTTTATAACCACTTCTTCAGCACAAGTGTGCGGCACGACTTCAAGTGGAGCCCAAGTTAACACATCTGCTTAACTGTTAAGGTAAGTCTTTCATGTCAATCATTCACTATTTAGGATGTTCCCAGACGGGACGAGCCGGGCCGGCACCCGCGGGCTCCGGAACCGCGCCGGTTCTCCGGGACGGCCGGAGCTGCCCGCGCTCCCGCCGCGCCTGCCCAGGCCCACGCACGCCATAGCGGCCCCCGCCGGCCCCCCCGCATCTGCACCCACATCCTCCTCCTCCTCCTCCTCCTCCCTCGGAGGGCGGGCGGCGCAGCGCGCAAGGTGTGTCCCAGGTGCCCGGCTATATGAGGCGGCGCGGCGGCGGCGCGGCGGCCCCATGGCGGCGCCGGCCATGGCCGAGCCGCGCTCCAAGCGGCCCCGGGTGACGCTGCCCGCCTGCCCCGCGCACCGCCCGCTGCCCGCCAGCCGCGTCCGCCACGGCTTCCCGCCCGCCGTGGAGGAGGCGCTCTGCGGCGTCACCGGCGCCCAGCTGGAGCTGCACTACTGCCTACAGGCGCTGGTAAGGCGGCGGGGCGCGCACCGGAGGGCGCGGCGGGCTGCGTGGGTCCCCCAGCAGCCACCGGCGGCGGGGAGAGGAGGTGCCGGGGCCCGGCTGAGGAGGGTTTAGAGTCGGGCAGGGAGGGCAGAGCGGTGCCTGTGCCCTGACCCAGGGGGTCTGGGGGCTCTCCGGGCTCCCGTCCCCTCGGCGGCAGCAGCGCTCCTGCCAGAGCCGCGCCGCGGCCCCTGCGCCCACGCGGCCACGGAAACAACGAGGAAGTTCGGAACGCGTGGGCCGTGAGACGAGCGCTCGTGTGTTTTGGGTAATTCACAGAGGGGATTTTGCCTGGGGAAAATGGACAGGAACAGGGAATGCTAACAGCTTTGGAGTCTAACGCTTGAGTGGGTTTTTCCCAAAACTTTGTATAATAGTTGTTTGTGGTTAACTATAGTCTGTGAAGGTCGCGGATGGCTCAGGGTTTCTTGCTCCACAGGCATGAACTTTGGACATGAAATTATAAAAGGTAGCACTGATGCCATGTAAAATTCATGCGAAAATTGCATCTGGCTACAGATCAAGCTTTAAGGCAAACATATAACTTAACAGAGACATTAAAATAAAAAAATCAAAATTATCAATGCCATACCTTCTGATGCCAAGCATCCACTGGGAAGCAACACAAACTATATTCAGTATATCCCCACGATCCTTCAATTGAGTTTGGTGTCGAGTATAAGTTCAATGAAAATTTAAGTATGTAGTAAAACCTCTCTACCTGCTAAGCCTGTGGATTAAAAAAAATTGTAGCAATTGGCAGGTGGATGGGATGGAGAAATCTTAATTAGAAATTGACTGTGGATAAATCAAACCTAGAAATGTGAACATCCTAAATAGTGAATGATTGACATGAAAGACTTACCTTAACAGTTAAGCAGATGTGTTAACTTGGGCTCCGCTTGAAGTCGTGCTGCACACTTGCACTGAGGAACTGGTTATAAAACACTGAATCTTGGCTATGCTGTCAACAGAAACAGGAATGAGTGACTTGAGGGAAAGGATTTTGCAAATAATGCAATGAATGTTCTTAATAAAACATTCCAGTATGTGCTGTCTCTTCAGTGGTTTATGGTCACGCGTGTGTGTGTGTGTCACAGGTTTGGGGTATCCCAAGATGGCCTTAAAAATATAAGAGAAAAACATAAATTTTTGTTCTGTGTTTAACATTTCTTCATTTTCTTTCTAAACGTAGCAACACAGCTGAAGTGAAAGTATTTCCTATTTAAGCAGGGTAATAGAGGAAAGCAGGGAAGACAATCAGAAGCAGAAGAACTTGGGAAATGCACATACTTGTTGCTTGTCCCTCCTAGGCAGGCTACAAGCCAACAGGGTGATACACAGTTATGTGTACTCTGGTGCAGAGTGTGTCCAAGAGGCACAAGCTGTGCTGTGTTGCACACACATGTTCAGGGCACCGGCAGATCAGGATGCTGTAGCTCCCTCAATTTGGTTCTTGGCATAGTCCCAGCACCTGCCTCTCATTCTCCTCGACATGAGAGCTGTGCAGAGCCAGTGTTCAAACCAGTGTAACCTGCTGGCTCTCCTTTGCTCCCTGTCTCTAATGCATTCTCTTTATGGGACAGCCATAGCATGGATAAAATGCTCTAAATGTAAGAGCTGTTAGATCTGTTAGCATGGTTAAATATGGCAGTGGTGTAATTTGTTACTTTTCCATACAGAACAGAACAAGGCCTGCAGGGGAGTTAGGGTTGTAATACTTCTGAAATTATAGAATGGCCTGGGTTGGAAAGGACCTTAAAGATTATCAGGTTCCAAACCCCCTGCCATGTGCAGGGACACCTTTCCCAAGACCACGTTGCTCAGAGCTCCAGCCAGACTGGCTTTGAACACTTCTAGGACAGGGCATCCACAGTTTCTCTGGACAAACCTCTTACAGTGTCTAACCACCCTCACAATAAAGTTTTTTCCAAATACCTAATCTAAACCTACTCTTTCAGTTTGAAGCCATTCCCCCTTGTCGTGTCACTGCGTGCTCTTGTAAGCTCCCTTCATCTACTGGAAGGTCACAATTAGGTCACCTCAGAGCCTTCTCTTTTCCAGGCTGAACAAACCCAATTCTCTCAGCCTTTCCTCATAATAGAGGTGCTTCATCCCTTTGATAACTTTGTGTCCCTCCTCTGGACTCGCTCCAGAAGACTGATGTTCTTCCTGACATGCCTTCGCAGGCATAACCTACATATAATACTGAAGGTGTATAGTTCAGTAGCGATAGCCATTATTTTGGAATACTATTGTCCATAATAAAGCTGATAAATAGATGCAAAGTTGTACTTGTTCTCTTTTTGGTATTTGCCTCATCTTTCTCATACCTTTGAAAGCTAACTTTTGACTGGAATGCTGGCCTGCAGGGACAAATTTTATGTTCTCTGTTCTGGGAGTATGCTTAAAAAACAAAATAAAAACCCTTCACAAAACACACTTACAAAACACACACATGCTAACCACTCATAAATAAAGTATTCTGAAGATCTCTTAACTGCTACTGCAAGAATAACATCAGTACTACAGTTGCCTGACCAATATTAAAGGACAGAAGGAGTTCTAGTAAAGTATAGAGATTCTTCTTTTCATATTGTAACTACTTACTTTGTTTATTGTAGAAATTGGATCAAGGTCTCCAAAGTGATTGTGCTTTGTGAACAAAACATCTTCCATTGGAAGGATCTCCCAAGTTCTGTTAAAGCCACATTCTGCTGCAAGTGAGTCCCATCTCTGGCAAATCTTAACACTCCTTTTTTGTGTTCTTAGGGTGAATATTTTGATCAGTCGCATGTGGCTCTACCAAATATTTCGAAGTTCTTTCTGCATCAAGCTCTGGAAGAGAGAAAAGCCGCAGAGGCATTGATGAAGTATCAGCAAGAAAGAGGAGGCCATTACTGCTCTAAAACCATCCAGGTGGGTAGTAGACAACAATTTTTCAAGCAGCTGTGATCAGTTTAACTTACTGAATTACACTGTTGGTATGTCAGATCTCTGCATTCATCCACTATTAGATTTCCAGATATAATTTACCTGTAATACTAATGTACATGGTTTTGTTCTTGATTGTGATGCCTAGAAGCTGTCAGGCATACAGTCCTAACTCTATGGGGTTGCCTTCCAGCCCAAAAGAATATGGAGAGTGTTCCCCTTTTCTTTTACTCAGCTGGACACTGCTGTTTCCAGTATGCTGTAATGGATTATGACTCCTTAAATTGTGCTGAAATAGCCCACTTGTCTCCTTCACACTGAACCTAAGTAGATGCTTAGACATGATTAGCACCTAAGAAGAGTGGTAAGGAAGGAGAACCATCTGGCTTGGGGCAGTAGTTGATTTCCTAAAGTACAGCTCATGACAGAATTTGAACTAAGATCTAACTTGGGCTTGCACAGGTAAAGAGGGATAACTCAGAGTTTTCAGGAAAAAAATAACCCACCATCATTTGTTTAAGACCATGGGGCTGATTCTCGTCTCCCAAATTAGTTTATACAGAATGCTCCTCTTTGGTCGATTGTAGCAGTTGTTAAGCTGTAGAAAGTAAAAAGGCTATTGTGAAAATCTTTCTTAATACTCAGTTTGCATCAAGGAAGAGCTTAGGACTTCCAGTACTTAAAGGGGGCCTACAGGAAAGAGGGAGAGGGACTCTTTATCAGGGAATGCAGTGTTAGGATGAGAGAGAACAATTTTTAACTGAAAGAGGGCAGATTTAGATTAGGTATTAGGAAGATCTTTACTATGAGGGTGGTGAGACTCTGGAACAGGTTACCCAGAGTAGTGGTGGATGCCCCACCCCTAAAAGTGCTCAAAGCCAGGCTGGATAGGCTTTTGAGCAGCCTGGTCTATTGGAAGATGTCCCTGCCCATGGCAGAGGGTTGGGACGAGATGATTTTAAGGTCCTGTCTAACCCCAACCATTCTATGATTGGGTTTCCTGGTGTAAGAACCCTCCTCAGGCATAGCTGCTGCTACCTAAATCTGTTCCTTGAAGAAGTGCTTGGGTTCTGCCACTTGTGTTTACAGCCTGCAAAAAACAATAGATGCTCCAGTCTAGAAGCAGTTGTTACAAAATCCTAGTACAACTTGTTTAGAGCACCAGGTTAAGCTGTAGGAATCCACTGATGAATACAGATACATGAGCTGTTCTTCTGAGTAAATACAATTCTGTCTTTGTTTTCAGAAACCAAACTGTGATTATGCAGTCGGTCTGATGAAAGCCCTGGAACTAGCAATGGTGCAATGGAAAACTCTGCTACGATATTTTGAAGAGCTTTATGCCCTGAGTGTTGAAAATTCAGACCCTCATAGCGCAAGCACTATCAAGAAACAATTTATTGGGCCCAAAATCTGGAAGATCAAGCTGATGGGAGATCTGCTGACCAATGCTCGCAGGCTTGACTGTTCCCAGGATGGCAGAAATAGTCTTGGGGATTACTTTATGGACCGGTTACAGAAAGAGTTCAGGACCAGCATAGAGCCAGAGTCTAGTGATCACTGCAGCCCCTGCCCGCCTCTCCAGCAGTGCACAGGAGCTGCAGAAGCTCTGAAGCGACCCCAGAGAGAATGCTCCCAGCACAGAAATGGCATAGGGCCGATATATGCAACCATACACTGCACTACGATGCTGCCACAGTGTAACGATGGCACAGGAGCAAAGATGAAGCAGGGCAGGGAGGGCCTTTAATGCTGAGGCTGCTGCAGCTACAGGGCAGCTCCTCAGGCAAACCTGTCCCGAGGGTGGAGCTGGGACCAGAACTCAGGAGACAAGATGCTCTATCACTCCTTCTGCTTTACACTCCATGCCCTCATCCTCTGCTGAGTCACAGCTCAAAATCTAGCCCATACCACTATTTGGTTTAAATGATAGCAAGATTGCTAGCTAGATTGTCACATTTATATATGCAATTCTTCCTAGAAGTCAAAAGCTGTCAAGCTTCTTTTCTGTTTTAAATCATTAGCACGATTAGTTAGTGCAAATTATTTTAAGAATATATATAATTTTTATTAAAACAAATAAATAAAAAAACACTGCACTTTTAGTGCAAGGAAACTTTTATATGGCAGAAAATCCAAATATTTAGTTTTATATTACTGAATATTTTATATTACTATTAGGTGTTTTAAATTACTAACAAGTATAGTAACATAAGGAACTTATTTTTGAAAAGACTCGTTTGAAAACAAAGTTTTCTTGTCTTATTTCTATCACAGTAGCAAGTTAAATAAGTAGTCTAATGCATTTACTGATCAGCTATTTCTTAGTGGTATACTTCTTCAGGATGAAGGATGCAAACATTTCCTCGACAGTGGGAATAAGAAAATGTGCTGATTTCTCTACAGTTATTGCCTAGTTGGCTTTTTTCACCCTCAGAGGGCAGATGAGAGAAATTAGGAGTTCTCATTAGATAAGAACTTTAGAGGTTCTACGGCATATTTTGCAAGTGTCACTGAAGAGAGTAGCTCTAGGACTTTGTCCAGACTTAACGTAGGACGATTGCTTGAATTATGATACAGATCCCTATCTCACCTAGCTCAGTAAAGGTATTGCTGTGGCATTCTTGCTATTTCTTGTATTCCCTATTTGGTCCCAAATAGGGGCATGAGATCCTAGTGAAAAAACAGCACAATTAACTAGAATTGCTTTAGAGAGAGTGTCCACTGATTAGTTTTGCCTTTCAATTAGGGCAGTGTTAGCCAGCTTGGTTATAGTCCAGAGGTGTCCAAATTCCTCTCATTAGTCTCCTACCAGAGTGCCTCATTCTGTACCCTGGCTCCCAAGGTCACCTAAGAGGAGCAACTGGCTAGATCAGCATCCTGCAGTTAGGGGTTTTTTGTCATTATATACATCTTTTATGCAATTGGGGTATGATTCATTGAAAGATTGCCTCACACTTTCATGTAATACTTAAGCTGATACTTCTATTTTGCTTGAAAATAAATTCAGTTCTATGTTTGCATCTCCATTGTATTCCTCAGTTCACCACCCAGGCATGCTGGTATTCTTCTCCAAGAGATTTTGCATATGCATACAAAACTGTACCAGTATTTTTTTACATCTAAGGAGGTTGTGCATGATGGAAGAGGATGCCACAGAGTGAAAATAAATGCCAGAAAACTGCATTACTATAAAAGCACTGCACGATGAAACATTTTTAGTAAACTCTGATACAGCTGCAGTTAAGTAGCAGTTTCTGCAAAGCCCACCTACCTTCTGTTGGTGTTGTAACAGGGGACAGAAAATTACAATGCAGATGCTTTCCCAGTCTTTTCTGTGAATGTGGCTCAACTTGGGGGGGCTGGGGGGTGTGGCTGGGACACAAGCACTTTGAAACAACCTCTATATTCATCTATAAAAATACTGCAGTGTGCCACAGGAATGGCTAAAAGCACTTTTAGAATCATGCTAGATTTGCCTGTGTTGAGATTGCTGCTCTCTAATACAGCAGTAGCTCAAAAGATATTTCCATCTGGGCTAGATTCCATCACCCATCCTCATGCTGAGCATACCTTATTCAACAATTAGTTCCACTGACTGCAACTCAACATGAATAAGAGCAATGGAATCCACCCCTCTCAGTATTAAAATACAGCCCACTAAGTGTGAACAGAGCAAAGCTACTAAATGAGTTACGAACCAGTGCCATATAAAACTACATGTACTACTAGTAATGTTTGACCTACTTGTACAACCACACTCTCCTTTTAAAAGGTGAAACGTAGTTAAAGCCTCCTCCATGGTTTACAGCACTTACATTTTTACCTTAAACAAATTCCAACGTTACGAAGAACCCAACTTAAATTTTTCAGAGCAAGACTTACTTGCCTGTTATTTTTCCATGAAGTAGTGCCATTTCTGTTTCTCAGACTTCTCATGTTCATCTTCTAACCCAATATATCCACACATTCTCAGAATTTAAGTCTTTCTCCCTTTTCCTTTGCCAGAATACATTCTGGGCCCTCTGCCTGAAAAGACAATTCTGTTAATTTTAGATAAACTCATAATCAGCTGTTTTCCCAGTCTCTATCCTCTGAAAAAGAAAAGAGAACTCAATCAGTTACTGTAGATAATAAGCTCTTCTTGTCCACATGCTGCTTCTGCTGAGAGGGCACATATGCTTGTGAATATGGTCTCCGATTTGTTAACACTACCTGTCAGTCTGTCCATGCTTCTCAACGTAGGAAGTGCAATCTGCTTCTGCCTTCCCAGCTTCCTTTTCAATCACATCCTGAAAAAAATGAGATGAAGGAATGTGGAACAGGTATAAGGGCAACAGCTCTTACAGAAACTTTGCAATTCTCTTTCTCTGCTGAATGCTTGTGGATCCACACTCTCTGTATCTGTACCTCCAAAGCAGTGCCCAAACAATCTGAACACACAACCTGGGGCAGCTCTGAATAGCTACTGCAGCACCAGTACCCTAAACACAGCATCCAAACTGGAAGCTCTGGAGAGATCTAATCTTTACTGAAATTATGAGTTACAGCCCCAGAGGCTTCCAAAGAGGTTTAACAGTGGAATACTTGTAAATGCTTGCCATAAGCACTGCCTATGGTTGCCTGCTCTCAAAGTGAGGAATGCACTTAAAAGTCTCCAAGTGGAGATTATTCTGTCCTTCATCCTCTCCACTGTGGCCACACAAAACTGAGAAGAGCATCTCAGGGTTTGTTCTTTGCAAGGATGTTTTTTCAAGCCCCACTGTACAAAGCAACATCTTTCTGGACAAACCTGTCTTTGGGAATTACACTGGAAAGTGGATGTTACTGGTGGCAGCAGCAGGGAATTACAGAATCACGGAATTGTTAGGGTTGGAGAGGATGTCTGGAGATCAGCATGTCCAAACCCAAAGAAAAGTGTCCTCAAGGGCACCTTCACTGGAAGATCACTGTGTGAAATTCACTGTCTGGTCACAGCCTTCTCCTGACCTTTTCACTTGGATAAATTCATGCACTTGAGCTCACATTCATGGGCAATTATTGGCAAACTCCCCGTAGTGCTTGTCCAAGCCCAACTGTTTGTTACCACTCTGCCCAAGGTAACCCCTATGCACTCAAGTCCCTGAGTGTCTTTCCCTGGAGTCACATAAAAGCTAGAAACACACAGAGGCAGAATAGGCTACGATACTGACTAAATATTAGGTATAATTACCTTTTTCCAAAAATTAAGCCAATGGTCTGGAGAGAGTTTAAGTGTCTTGAGTGGGTCACTCTGCCAGCACCAAGCCTTGATAGCCCATTTTACATGTTTAGTTATTACAGCATAAAACTCTCTCTCATTTATACTTATTTTACATTACTGTATACCTTGCACTATTTTGAATACCAATTATTTTTACTTTGTTAGCTGTACAATGAAGATTTAAAGTTTCTTTATTCCTTCTGGATCAGGTTGCCACTCTGCCTCTCAGAAACAGCTAGGAGATACATTTCTAAATGTGTAGGGGTGGTCAGTAGCTGATCTCCTTGGGACATATTGCTTTTCAGCACTGGGTACAGTGAAAGAATGAATTTGTACAGAGTCCATACAGTTTTATCTTTAAATAAAACTTTTAGAGATACTGACAGAATGCAACTTACAGTTCTTATCTTGGTCTGTACTCAAAAATATTTAGGTAAGTAGAAAATGGGGACTGCAGATTAAGAATTTTTGCCAAAAACAAATCATGTAACCACAAAAAAAGCCACCATCCTGACAGCCTGTCAGAGAATTCATAGGCACACAGACTGGGGATTGCTCATTGATGGATATTTTTTACCTTTTCAAATTCTGCCAGTCAGCCCCTTGTCCCACTGAAGACAGTTTTGCCGCTGATTTTGAATGAGCTGAAATTTCGCCAATGTTTATAACTGCAGAACAGAAATTAATTTTAGCTTGTAGGACATTAAATATATGCATTACTATTTTAATCATGAAGTCACTGAAATCACATAGTTGAATTATTGAAGTCCTCTGAGAAGAACTTAATTTCTCATCTCAAATGATACTCAAAAAACCAGAGTAAAAACTCTGGCACCCTTGAGACATTACCAAAACCCATCCCATTTCCCCAAACTCCAAACTCTCCCACTGCTAGAAATAAATCCTTATCGCGCAAGCCATCCGACCGCAGCAAAACGCCGCGGCACGGGGTGAGCTCCACCTCCCCAAAGGTTTCCGAGTAAAGGTGAACAGAGGTGGCAGAGGAACCCCGAATGCCAGCGTTCGCAGGGTCACCGGATTCCCGAGGGAAGGCTGGCACCCGCGGCGCTTCCCGCTGGGACGGGCTCACACCGCCCCCTGCAGGCGCTCCTCGGCAGCGCGACCGGCCCCGTCCCGCCGCTCCCGCTCCCCATCTCCGCCGCTCCCCGCACCTCCGGCCTCTCCGCGCTGTCCCCGCTCCCCACACGCTCCCGGGCTGCCCGCGGTGTCCCCTGGCACCGCCCGCCCCCACGAACGCCCCCGCAGTAATTAATTACCCGTGTGGCTGCAGAGCCGCGGCCAGACCTGTCCCGGGGCTGGGGGCTTCCTCCCTGCGAGGAACCAGCGGAGCCGCCGCCGGTGTGAGCGGGGATAGCGGGGCGCGCCGCTGTCCCCCCGGGCGAGCGGCCGGCGGCGCCCGGCACCTTCGGCCATCGGGGCGGCTGCTCTCCCTGGCGCGCCGGCAGGGCAGGCTGAGAGAGGAAAAAAAAATAGGGGGAAAATGTAGCCCTGCGTACATCCGAGCGCTCGGCTGCCGCTGCCGCTGCCCCTGGCCCAGCGCTCGTGGGACACCGCCCCCCCNTGGCGCTCCGGGACCGGCGCGGCTGGGGAGGGGGTCGGGGCAGGAGCCAAGTGCTGGTGGCCTCGCCTGGGAGAGGCTGCAAGGGTCTCGGCTCCGCGCACCCGCCCGGCCGCAGAGCAGCCCGGTCGAAGGCCCCTCCGTTCTGAGCCCCTCGCTGTCACCTCTGGCCCAGCCGCTGTCCCCTCTGCCGCCCCCATGGACTTACTGGGCCCCATGGAGATGACGGAGGGCTCCCTCTGCTCCTTCACAGCCGCCGATGACTTCTACGATGACCCGTGCTTCAACACGTCGGACATGCACTTCTTCGAGGACCTGGACCCGCGGCTGGTGCACGTCGGGGGCCTGCTGAAGGCCGAGGAGCACCCGCACCACCACGGGCACCACCACGGGCACGAGGAGGAGCACGTCCGGGCGCCCAGCGGGCACCACCAGGCTGGCCGCTGCCTGCTGTGGGCCTGCAAGGCGTGCAAGAGGAAGACCACCAACGCCGACCGCCGTAAGGCCGCCACCATGAGGGAGCGCCGACGGCTCAGCAAGGTCAACGAGGCCTTCGAGACCCTCAAGCGCTGCACCTCCACCAACCCCAACCAGCGCCTGCCCAAGGTGGAGATCCTGCGCAACGCCATCCGCTACATCGAGAGCCTGCAGGCCCTGCTGCGGGAGCAGGAGGACGCTTATTACCCGGTGCTGGAGCACTACAGCGGGGAATCGGATGCCTCCAGCCCTCGCTCCAACTGCTCCGACGGCATGGTGAGTGCCCCAGGGAGGACTCCCTGCCACCAAGGTGCCCTGGACGTTGTTGGTCCAAACCTGAGCGGGGCGAGTCACCTCCTCCTGCCTTCCCTATAGCAGCTGCCTTCTGTCCGTCCCCAGGCAGAAGACAAAGTCCTTTGTCGTGCCTTGAGCCCCCACAGCGAAGGGAGGTTGGGTCCCCACATGGCAGAATCTCTGGGAAAGAAGAAGAATCTCTTAGACGCTTTGTTCCCTGGGATGAGAAGTTAGGCAGGTTCCCCATGTCCTGGAGGAGCCAGGGGAAAGCTGCTGGGGGAGGACTTCAGGAAGTTACCTGGGATGGGCACCTGGGGGCATTGCCTGTGCTCCCTTAGCTCCTGAGGCATCTCTGTTTCCATCCTCTGCTGTATCATTACCTTTGAATCCTCTAAGGACAACAGAGCGGAAGGGCCCCCTCAGACATGATAGTTACATGAGAATTTATAAGAGTCTGGGTTTTGTTTTCTGCTATTCATCATGATAACAGGAGGAGGGTCTAAGCAATAAGAATTGTTTTTCTTGAACCTTTAGAAAAAGGTTCTCCATTTCTCTTCTCGCTCATTTCATCCCCTCCATAGATATTTACAAGCAACAGGAAGGAGAATCCAGGCTTTAAGTCCTGTTTGTATATTATGGACACGGGAGAAGAAGGGTGGGCGCCAGAGAGGGTGTCTCATCCCCACATTTTTGGCTGGGACTGTACGTTCAGCGTCTGGTCTGACTCTGGGCTGGTGGGATGTGGTGACCAGAGTCTAGGACAGCTCTCTGGACGGGCCATGAACAGCACTTTCAGACCAGAGATTGCTTTTTGTGCTCTGGTGGGGATAATCGTTACTGAGTTGAGTATCTGTGATTATGAGATACTTGACAGATTGGAGAGATTTACACAAATTATTCCTCTTCAAGATACAGCCTCTTTTAATAGAGGAATTTCATTGTGAATTGAAGTATTTGAAACAAATACATTAGTCAATGTTCTGTAGCATTTTCTATATGAAATGGAAATGGGAAGAGAAACTGAAGGAAATACAAAGGGACAAAGGTAGACAGAGGCTTTTGAAGAGGAATTCATGTTTAGAAAAATCTTCAAAAACTAAATTAAAAAGACATCATTCCCCTTTCAGTCTCCCTGTTGTAAACTAAAGATACATGGAGGGCTGTATCTGATCAGAATGCTGGAAAACCTCATCTCTAAAGCTGCAGCATTCGATGCAATAGTGGTAGCTTTCCCATGGAACAGCTGTGCCACATAAAATATTCTGGAGTGGATCCCCTTCTAGCCAAGTTACATTCTTCCTCACTCAAAGAATCTACAACTTGATGGCATTTCAGCCGGGACTGGAATGATGGCACAGCCTAGAGACTGAAATATGAAATTAGGTGGTTACTGGGATTTGGGTAAGAGTCTGAGCTCACTCGGATTTCTCTCCTTCCCAGATGGAGTACAGCGGGCCTCCTTGCAGCTCCCGCAGAAGGAACAGCTATGACAGCAGCTACTACACAGAGTCCCCAAACGGTGAGTACGTGCCCTAACAGCAGTGTGAAACACTGAGACAGAGGCAGGGAGGCAGCTTTCCTGTGCCTGCTCCGTGTCCAGCTGGGCTGAGAGAGGAATTTGCCTTTCCAGCCAGCGAGCCACTGCTGCTGGTAGAGGCATTGGATTTACTCTAGGTGTAATTGCAAATAAGGGGATGTCTTATAGTTGTATTTCTTATTTTGCAAATATAAAATTTGGATAGAAGTGCATTCTCTGCAACTAATTTTCAGCATTTAACCATATCTTACATGAAGACTCTTACTCTGTCATTGATCCAAACTGGAGTAATTTACAATTGATTTCAAATCTGTTCTTCCCTTTCTATGGACTCAGTGAAGCCTTGGATCCTCCCTGCCCCCAGAGCAGCACAGTGTGATTGGGCCTCTCTTCCATTTTGAAATTACAATCTGTTTTCTGATAATTGGTGTCCTTCACCAATATTCATTTCCTCTGAGTCTTCACATGCTCACAAATGTGTGCAGCCCACTGGTGTTAAGGACCCACTGGATAATCTGAGCACCTTTTTGTCTGTTTTTTAGATCCAAAGCATGGGAAGAGTTCTGTTGTTTCCAGTCTCGATTGCCTCTCAAGCATTGTAGAGAGGATTTCCACAGATAATTCCACGTGCCCTATACTGCCTCCAGTGGAAACTGTTGCTGAAGGGAGTCCCTGTTCCCCTCCAGAAGGAGTGAGTCTGAGTGATAGCGGAGCCCAAATTCCTTCCCCCACCAACTGCACCCCACTTCCCCAGGATAACAGCAGCAGCAACCCCATCTACCAAGTGCTATAAGGACCCCTCCAGCTGGACTGCACCGAAAACAATTTGCTCCATTTGGCCACGCTCAAGACCTGCCTTCTGAGGTTGAAAAGACTTCTTAAGACTTGTTCCAGTTTTAAAATATCACTGAAAATTCCTTCAACTATATAACTTTGCAAACCTGTATCACTTCGAAATACACATAGTTATTTATTGGTTGTTAAACTAAAGTTATTTAATATGTCTAGAGATAAAATTGTATACCATGAAATGGCCGATGTTTAATCTGGGCTGTGGGAAATAGGAACTTGGCTCTGGAATGTGGAGGAAAATAGAAATCTACAGCAGTAGTGGCATGACAGATCCTTCCTATTACTCCTGTTCTGGCCAAAATAAGGTTGTGGACCATTTTTTATAAAACTTTTGTATAATTGTAAATAAGAGTTGCTTTCCAAAAAAAAAAAAAAAAGAAAACAAAAAAAAAAGGAAAAAAGAGCAAAATAAATAAAATTTAAAAAAAAAGAAACAAAAGCAAAACTTAAAAAGGGGAAAATTTAAAAATATTTAATATTGCTTGGTTTGTTGTGTCAAGCTTTAACTTTATATATTTATACGATGTGGTTGCCAAGAATGTTTTCAACAGTATTCTAAATAAAGACCCTTATTTATAAAATCTGTGGTGTTATCTTGACTTTCATTAGGGCTTCTAGAATTACTAGTGCATTTAGGAATGGTATTAGATCTCTGCCTTGGCAGGAAGAAGATACAGGCTCTGATTCAGCAAAGCAATCAAGAACATGCTTCAATTGCACTACTTTGCATAAATACGCTGCTGACAAGGGGTCTACTTTCTTCATATTCTGTCGTGGTCATTGCTAAATCAAGACCTGAGCATCACAGGTCATTATTAAAGGGATCAGTAAATAAGCATGTTTCTCCTCCTGCCCCCAAAATTCACAATTACATTGTAGGGCTTGATCTTACAAAGATGTGTTGAAACTAGAAATCACAAAAAACTAGACTCTCCAAATGCCAATGTAGCTACTGGAACTTAAAGTCATACAACACTATCTCACAAGGCCAAGAACTACATTTTTGGACAAATGTTCACATTTTTCATTCAAGTTCGATTTTTCAAGCGTTTGTACCATGTTCATATATTCTCAGGTATTAGAAACTAATTGCAAAGGAGTTTTTGTCATAAAGTTCAAGTTACAGATCACAGTTTTCCTCAAGTTCAAGTTGGAATTTAGGCCAAAGATAGGCAGTTTTAATTTGGATTTGAACTTTATGCATCTCTGGCAGCATTGCTCCAGGGATTTACTTCTTGTTTAGAGCCTCTCTAAAAATAACCAGTGGGCTCTGTTTCATTCAGTATCTATGTCTAACCTTGAAAGCTGGCTGTGCAACTGAAAAATGTTAAGCCCTGAACTGGTTGTCATTGGAAAGTAACCATCAGGGCATTTCTGTGCATCTGGACAAGAACAACCAGCAACTACGACCTGTTTCTTATCACATCCCTATGATTTAGGGATTTTGTATAAACATCACAGTAAAATGAAAACAAAAAACACACTGAAAACCAATCTAGGTATCGTCATCATCCCTAAATAATTTGATGACAGACTAGTCATTGTATTCTCTGTTAGGTGACTATTAAAGAGGGAGTTTGTGCAGCTCTTACCTCTTAAGCAGGAAAAAGAGGGAACAGCTAATTCCGGGGAACGTCTCCCACTCCTTTAATCGTGTATGGCCTTGAAGATCATTGTTCTGTGGAGAGGAGAGGAGCAAGCTGCCATGTGTTGAACAGAGCAATGCAGTTGCTTCTCCTTCTTCCTGGGGCAGTCATGCTCTAAGCTTGGTGATTTATCTGAAGCCAGAGGGGCAGGGATGGTAGCAGCCATGGGTGTTCCTTCCTCATCCATGAGCTTGTGGTCACGGTGGGTGATAAATCAGTGTCGAGGTGCAGGATCATTCTGTGGGGCAGCCCAGGCTCCCATGGATTGGACGGGACTCCGAGGCAGGACTGGCCCCTCGGCATCTTCATCCAAGTCCAACTTTAGTTCAAGACTAAAGGTCTCCCATTGATTTCCCTGTGGGCAGAAAACACTCCAGCCCATAAAGATGGAGCTTACCCCTTTCATTTTTCCATTAAAAATAAAAATCAAACTAATTTGAGAATGTGCTAATTCATACTAACATGAATCAGGAGGGTCTCTAGTAAGGTTGGAAAAATGGCCCAGGTTAGCTGGAAGCCTGCATCCCTAATTTACAAAAGCTAAGGAGAGACAGGTGCCTCACAAATCAGGACCTCACACATCATCAATATCATTTTCACTGCCTTCAGCATACACTCAATCAGGCCCACAGTGCAAAAGATCAAAAAAATGCTTTTGTGAAATACTAAAGATCTTTTAATCCCCATAATCTGAGGCTGGTAAAAGTATCAATTTTACTGCTGTTAAATGACAACCAAAATGTATTTTGTCAGCTCAGGAATGACAGAGGCTCTGGACATACTGGCAGCACACAGTTCATGCCTGCCTTGCTTGCACCCCACTTCTGAGGGACACAATGGGGTACCTGGCTGTCAATGGGCTGGCACAGCAGAGCAGGTACAGGGCACTTGTGCTCAACAATGTACATGCAGTTCCATGTGAAGTCATGTATATTGCATTTCACTGATTTATTTTAGCCACCCGAGTTTCCACATACTGATGTTAATGTTACAACAGAGAACAGGCATTTGGCACATCCCAAAATAGATGGATGGATGATGAAGAGAAAATATTCATAGGTTTCCTATGCAGAGCCCATCTTTCTCCCATTGATGTCAGTGAGAAAAGTTCACTGGAGTAAGACCAAAGGGCATCAGCACTGATAAATACATGTTTAGGTTACAGATTTTTTTTTTTTTTTTTACTTAGGTAAGGAAAATTGTTCCCTGTGCAATTTCTTCCTGTTTATTTCTAAGGCAATAAATATATTTAAAACAAAGCCCTGTGCATCAAAAGAACAGCATGTTACTGATAGAAATATATCCAGTCTATGAGTAAATATTTTGAAGCTGGTAATATTTGGATTCAGAGCTTTAGTTTAGTTCTGACACAGCCAAGGAGCATATGCAAGACTGATCCAACATTTACAAACTTTGGTTCTTAAACTGGGCTCCTGAAGATGAATTTAGGCATTTAGGGCTGATCCTACAAGATAAAGTGCAGCCTAACTTGGTCTACAGAAGCACTTCAGCATGGGCTACAAACACACACTGATAGTCTGAAAGGTTCTATCACACAGGCTCCAGTTCAATATGATGTTTCCTAAGGAACACTGTCTCCAAAGGGAAAGTCACAGATACAAACAATTAAAGGAAAGTAGCTGTCTTTGAACATAATGATAATTGTGCATTTTAGGAATGTTTGGTTTGATTTGGTAACTTAAGAAAGCACTGCATGACAAATACAGTATTACTGGTTTATCTCAGTCAAACCACTGCTATGGAAAAAGTGAAGAGGAATAAATTTATACCTCACTTACATATACTAAATGCTCCGATTTTACATTTCGTCAGATCATTTGCAAGTATGAGAATGAAGAGGATCCTTTTCCTACTTTCAATATTTCACAACAAAGTGCAATAAAATTGCTGGGTTTTCAAATTACAATTTTAAACACCATTTCCTGCATTATCATTGAAGCTGCTACAGAAGTATTTCACATACTGAACATTCAATTTTAGGTAAAAGATATATGAACTATTCCTGGTGTATTTTTTCCCTTTAAAAAGATTTTATTATCTGTATCCAAATATATTAAGGAAATATTAAATTGGCAGTTGCTTCACACCAGATGCTGCTCTTCTAAAATGACTTGCCATTTTCAACTCAAGATAAAGCCCTTACAAAACCCCCTTGAAAGTGGAAGGAAAAATAGTTTTCATTTTACATCTTGTATTTTGCAGAGATATTTGAAAGGCTCAAAGTTTGCAAAGGGCCAAAACTGCTGTCTTCAGACCAACTACATCCAAAACAGACAAGGAAACGTTTGTACCTCATACCTATGAATTTTAATGAGAATAACTTATTATTTCCTTTTTGTTTAAAAATTTCCTTGAAATCAGTAGGAATATTTCCAGCTTCAGTAGGAATATTTTCAGACTACTGCACATAATACTGTCTGGGATGGTGCTCACGTAGCAGTGCAAAGCCAGGACAAACTCCCTGCTGTGACCCTTTGCTTGTGCTCTGGTCACTGACCCATTTCTGTCACAATGCTTTCAGATGTGCCGATCCCCCTGAGCACAACCCTCTGAAGAAGCTGCCAGGCTTTAGTGCTCACCTGATCTTGAAAGTACAAACCAGAAACTGCCCCCATAAGAGTGCTGAAAGCCTACAACTGTTCCTAAATGAGTGGCTGACATGGAGCCTGGGATAGGAGGAGATGGTATGGAGGTCACTTCACATAACTTGCATGTGGCAGTCTTGGCTTCACAAGCAGTGGTAAAAGGGCCTTTGTAGAGTCAGAGTGCAAATCTCTGACAGCACGACCTAGAGATCATCTTGGGAGGCACATCCAAGTACCTCATTAAGCACTATTTACTATCAGCTTGCCCTCCCTCAGCCTTTCAAATCACTGGTTTTCTAGTAAAACTGTTGAACAGCCATGACCTCCTCTCCTTGACGGATGCAGCATGCTCCCTACTCAACAGGCTTGTTGCACAACTGGGAATGTCATTAAGTGGAGACCTTTCAATATTTGACATGTCAGGGCTAATGAGGGAGAGGATGGTCCCTAGCACAATACAGAAGAGCCACTTGGGCCAGTACAAGACACTTAGAAATTTCCCTGTGGACCCAGAAACCTACATTTTGCATACACAGACACTTCTGAATAAAGACCTTAACACTGTAAGTTAGTGGTGGAAACTGACCTATCCTGTGACCATGGGGTGATAGAAAATCTCAGGGGTTTCCCAATAACACAGTCAACATGGCACAGAACTCACGTTTTCTTTCTACAACCCCAATAACTTTTATCATCTACAGACATCTTAACAACATCAACAAGTGTGCTATTTTATGTAATACTCAATGCATAACCTCACATCTATCAATAGGGAGGCAAATACTGTAACTGTTTATAAAAAAAATTACTAAGAACTCTAACAGACAGTAACCCACTTAATCTCATGATTGAGGGAGGTTGTTAATCACATGATTGGGCTGTTGGGGTTTTTTTGTTTGGAGTCAGATTCACTCAGAAGTCTGTGTCTTAGCAGTTACCTAGTGCTGCATATCCATGGCAGTAAAAAGGGGTCTCCCAATCTCCACAGTCCTCCCTAACTCACCTGAACTGACCTTGAGCCTTTTCTGGTCCAACAGCCACATCTGCTGGGAAAAATGTAAACTGCATTTCTTTCTAAAGTCGTTGCTTGGTGAATTCCATGTTCTATCATCTTTCTGTGATGGAAGGTTTGTTGGTGCAGACACAGCAAAAATATTCACAGCCTTTAGTCAGCACCTGGAGCCCTGCATACTAGGAACATCAGGAAAAATATATTGGAAAAACCAAACTCTTCCCTACCAAGAGCCTTCTAGAGAAACAGAGAGAAAAAAAATGTAGGAATAATATGGTTGGTTGGGTTTTGGCTTCTTTATTGCTAGACAAATTTTGGGGCACCACTCTATTTTTCTTTGTTTCATGTGAAAAATAAAGACAAAAAGAGGGAGAAAATGGAAGGTCTTTGAAGGCATTGTATGGCCTGTGCTGAGAGCAGTGGTCCTGGGGCACACAAGCTGCTTGCCAGAAGGCAGGTGGGGAAGATGCACAGGAACCACAGATGACAGCAGGACCACAGTGTGATTCTCTGGTGACAAAGTCCCTCAGTAGGGCACAAATCTTGGCCACCAGACCAAGGGAGGTGATTTTCCCTTCTACTCTACTCTGGTGAGACCCCACCTGAAGCACTGCATCCAGCTCTGGGTCCTCAGCACAGGAGGGATATTGACCTGTTGGAGTGAGTCCAGAGGAGGCCACCAAGATGATCAGAGGGATGGAGCACCTCTCCTATGAGGAAAGGCTGAGAGAGTTGGGATTGTTCAGCCTGGAAAAGAGAAGGCTTCAGGGTGGCCTTCCAGTACCTGGAGGGAAAATATGAGAAAGATGAACAGGGACAATTTAAAAGACCATGTAGTGACAAGACAAGGGGGAATGGCTTCAAACTGAAAGGGAGTAGGTTTAGATTAGATATTAGGAAGAAATTCTTTACTGTGGGAGTGGTGGGGCACTGTGAACAGGTTGCCCAGAGAAGATGTGGATGCCCCATCCCTGAAGTGTTCAAGGTCAGGCTGGATGGGGCTCTGAGCAGCCTGGTCCAGTGGAAGGGGTCCCTGCCCATGGCAGGCAGGCTGGAACGAAATGATCTTTAAGGTCCTTTCCAACCCAAACCATTCTATGATTCATTTTATACTTTGGCCACACAACATTCCTTTCTTTCACATTGATGGCCTACTTCTGAATCCTAAACCAAATAAAGCAATACCTTTTTTTCAAAGTTTCTTTACTTGTTTTTATGGCACCTGTGACTCTCCTGAGGCGGGAGCTTAGACAATCCACATATGAGAGTTGCTGCTTGCTGCAGTGTGAAAGGAAAGTACACCATTGAACCAACAAGCAGTGTGTAGGCTTTTCTCCAGGCCACCGGAGGGCAGCCTTTCCATGAAAAACAGGACTTTGACATCTCTTTTTTAGTGCACACATTGCTTTTTTCCCCCCTAAACTCTCCCATCTAACTCTTTCTCAGCTCAGGTAGAGAGTGTCATTTCATGATAACTGAAATCAATGAGCCAAATTCCTACCCGGTGTAAATTCATCAGTCTTGCTGGCAGTTGACACAGTATTGGTACCCTTATCTGCTGGAATTATTGCAGCAAGTACAAGCTCATGGTTCGAGTTTGGATGCTCAAAGATGCACTTTCATGGAAAAACCACAGGCTTTTGTGTCCATATGGCAAGGTCTCCCTATGTGTGGCCTAGAGGTTGGGATGAAGACCATCACAGAGCAAAGCATGTGTACAACAGCTTATAATAGAAAGGGAGACCCGTTCTTCAACCAGGGCACGTAATGCTCTCCTTACAGATCTAATGCCACAGAAATACAAATGTATGCAGGGGGGTTCGTGTGTCACACATGTTCCTTTGTACGGGACAGGCCACACTTGCATCCCTTTGTTCCCTTTGGAAAGGAAGCGTGGCAT
The DNA here is from genome assembly GCA_013398115.1 of Falcunculus frontatus. Taxonomy (NCBI): domain Eukaryota; kingdom Metazoa; phylum Chordata; class Aves; order Passeriformes; genus Falcunculus; species Falcunculus frontatus. Next base: position 1,604,896 of record VZRV01005009.1, read on the forward strand.
GTGCTAGGCACACATGCTCTCAAAGGCTGTCCTCTACAGAACCACACACTTGAAACAGCTTGCAGTTGAAAGCCAGCTGCACAAAATGCAGTCCCAAACATGCCTTTCAAAAGCTTCACAAATGCCAATTACATTAAGCGATATGAGAAAAAGCAACCGAGTAATGTGCCTAATTAACAAAGCTAGAGATGGAGCCAGCCACTTGGTTTGAAGTAGTTCCAAGAGAGATGTTAAATGCAATGGTCAGAGCAACTCTGGAAGAAATAAATTAACATGCTGGGTTAATATTTCAAGCCTTGTGGGAGTAGAAAGTGTGGGTGGTGAGGGGAAACATAGGTAAAAATATCACAGGGTGCTATTTTGTTTGTTTGTTTGCCAAGGACACTTTAGCTTTTGCCATTTATTATTCTTCATGGTATATTCAAAATTATGCAAGAAGACATAAAAGTGTCAGCATTGCATCACTGGATTTCCTAAATTTATCTTTTACCCACCTGTTAAACCTCAGTTCAAGGTCAAGACAACCATTTTGAGTGAATGGACTATGAGATAGACAGATTCATGAAAACTATCTTACTAGGGTTCTTTAGTACTGTCTGCAACCACAGCTTAAAATAGTCCCCACACCATAGGACAAGAGTGGGTTTTTTCTGGTCCTCATAAATAAGAACTGACTGACAGCTACCAGGTTCCAAATCTTAGATACCTGTGGTTGGGGAAGCTCAGGCCATCACAAACTCTCAAGTTCCAGCAAGTAGTGTGGCTTGAATCCATTCCAGTACTCATCTGTTGGCAGCTGTTTCCATCTGCTCCTTCTTGAACCATTCTGCTCAGTCCCTAGGGAAGAGCAGGAAGATTGTCACGCAATGAACTTGCTTGTTGTGAGCTGGCTGCTCATGTTTTACCCGAATCTGTCATTTCACCTCATCTGCTCTCTGGCCCTTTTTTGCCGTAAGAATTCTGAGTTCCACTGTGCATCTAAGGGGGAAAAAAACCCCAAACCAACTATTCCTCAAATGTGGGTGCCAAAACATTATTCCTTCTTTTAAGTACAAATAATTATTATTAACAAGAAACAGAAAAGATTGATCAGATCACTTAGTCCTCACAGCTGTTCGGTACACAGTGATTCCTGCACATATATTTTGTAGCTAAAAGTGTCTGACATACCTTTACTTTGTGATGAGGGAAGGCAAATGCCCTTCAAGCACCCCATGACCATTACCCGTGGCCTGTTTTTGTTTGGTTTTGTGGTAAAACACACAATGGAGAAGGAGAAAAAAAAATCAAAAATAACATTTTCTATTTTAGACACCAGTGTTTATGTTTCCAGACTTGCAGCTGACCCTTTAGGAACTTTGGTTGATTGAGCAAATGTTTATGCACATTAAGGCTCCTCTCTTAATCTGTCCCATTGCTATTTTATGTACGTGTTAACTTGATGTCTACACATTAACATTAATTGGCCAGACCAAGCAAAAGATTTTACTTTTTCTTAACCAAGATAATTAGTTGTATATTTTCATCTTTGAAAGCTTTAATTCATACTTTGATATATTATCTCTAGCCTGATTTCCAGATGGACCAAATGCCCCCAAAATCTCTTGAGCCTTCAAAATTTCATGTGTACCTGAAAATGAAAACCTTTGTTTAGAAACTTTTTTTTTTTAATCCCAAAGTACCTGAAAATACATCCCTAAATATAAGCAGCATTGTGCAGATCCTATTAAGTCTAGGGTTGGGAGGGGAGAAATAGTCAATAAGACAAGCAGTACAACATAATATGGAAACAAAGCTGAAGAAGATTCCATTAGTAACCCAAATGCAATGTGGATTTTGCCCTAACCAGAATCATACATATTTGTGGATATATTGGTCAAAATACCTCCAAAGAGCTGTATAAGGATAAATTCAGGAAAATTGAGAGTAATTTCACTGACTTCCCACGTCACCTTTTCTGTGGTGCACAGTCCTTTGGACCATGCATCTATCTCTCTGCTTGGATTATGCAGTGGTCAAACTGAGCTACACAAGCACAGCACCACTTCAGCACTTCTGCATGAAGACCTTTCCATATAATGAAGGGTTCTTAAGGGGTTTGGCATGATAAAGCAAATAAGAAATATTTTTGCCCACATCCTGAATTACTACCACACAAGCAATCTTTTCCTCCACTTTTTAACAGGAAGGATAAGCTGGAGAACCATTTCAGAAGAACCTGCAGAAATCTATTCTATTTTTTTATTATAGTTGGAAAATTTTCAAAGAAAAAAAAAGGTTTTTATTATAGATTTGAGAACTGAACACTGCTTTTTTCTCATTGCTTCATAGGAAAGCCAATAAACATGCTATTGTAGGCCCTCTTAGGAAGAGAATCCATCCTAGAAGAACAGGAAGGTCCAATTCTGTATGAGAACGGAACATTTCTGAAGGAAGACCCAGTTCTGATTTCTTGCTGGCCAACTCTGAATATCTTGTCCCACTGTGATCTTTCTCTGCTTCCTCGTTATTCCCCAATTCCTTCTACTGCTGGACTACCTAGAGGCAAAGACTACAACTGCGAAACCTGGCAGAATCCACAGATGAATCAGACTGAATCAGTAAACAATGACTAAAAGTGCAGTGTCATAGGAACAGGCATATCACTGTGCTTCTTAAACTAAATCGTTTAGATACAAACCTGCTGCAAATCTTGCATGTTACCAGGAATTCCAGCCGCAATCTGGAGGACTGGTATAGTCCTTTTGCACTGGATTCCGACAGAAGTCTTTCCCAGGTCCTGGAAACTCTGGGTAGAGCATCATCCTGCTTCTTGGAGAGCAGAGAGAATTTGTTATAGTAAGGCCCAGAAAGGAAAGGAAGAGGACAAGCTAATAGAGGTGCCATCTCTTCCCTATTGGCTTTAATCTAGCTCTCAACACTTCATTTAACTGGAACAAAAGGCTGCTGTTAATGCTAAGGCACAGGCCCAGGCATTAGACAGGATAAAGAAACCTGCATTCCCAGCAGCTGGCCCAAGATTTGGGACAGCAAGTGGATTTTGCTTTCCATTTACTCACAGTTATATTGTATAAATCCTGGCTATTAACAAAAGAAATGCAGTAGAATTCATCCTTAGTGCCAATTATTTAACTAGCATCACTGGAACTATTATACTTTACGTCTCTTCGTATGCAGCATTCAAATAATTATTTCAACAGGATTAAATGTCATATTTCATGGGACTGGCTGTGTAAATATTTACAAAGCTAGAGGAGAGAAAAGACATCTCAGAGTTATTGATTCACGTCAAATATTGAGAAGCAGGGTTAATCAAGGGATTTAAGCAATGCTTTAAACCTTTGAGTCAGCATTGTTGAGATTTATTTAAACCACTCTTACCTTTGAACATCTAAAGTTTAACAAATCATTTATAACAATAAGGACTTACAGGCCATTTTCCTATCTGCTTGTCTGAGGACATTTCAGTTACTATTGTGAACTCAGAGTAGGCTGAAGAAGTAATAACAGCTGTGAAAAGTGAATCATTCAACAAAAATAAAGTTCTCATTTCAGTCAAAAAAAAAAAGGAGAAATGTTCTAATTATTTTGATGTGTTAGAGAAATAGTCAGCTGATGGGCAAGCACATACATTTTATAGAGTGGAGCGTATTCCATACTCCTTGGTCAGAAACAGACACTATTTTTTTCTCTTTTTTTGATGGTTAAACAAAAAAGGTACACTTGCAGCACTGAGAGCTGCATGCCTTTTTCAAGAAAAGACTAGCACCTCCTGTTCTGTATTCTGTATATAGTAGTTGTGAAATACATATGTCTGTATCTATGTGTTTGTGTCTGTTGCTATGTTCATGCACCTGCAAATTGGCTGAGATCTTAAAAACGCAATGACAGCATTAGTAGAGTTTTGTTTTCAGAAAAGGCGGACTAGGCCAGTCTGAGAAAGTCAAGGACCTTTTAGGACTCCCCAAAACAAATCAACTAGCAAAATAAAGCCAAGTCCCTGGCCCTTTCTGAAGCTCTAGCTATAGTACATGGTAGGAGTTAAATAGTTCCGACCTCTGTGTGCTCTTTTGGCAAGGCAGATTGAGAGCCCTCAGGATGACTGAGCTCAGCTCGTAGTAACACAAGTTTAGATAAGGGTGTTTTTGTTATGTGCTGACGGGAAACTTCCAATTGTGTAAGCTCAATTTTCCTCGTCACCAGCTGCTTTTTTGCTGGATCACACCTAGATCAGCACGAAAAAGACAAGGGACAAATCTATATCCTTCCGTAACTCCGCATTGTAACAAAGTGGCGCATTAGCTGTGTGCCTAATTTCAAATGCATAAAGTAGATTTTGCTGTGATTTAGCCCCATGATTTCTTGAGGAACAATTATTTCTGTTTTGGCAGAATGTCTCGTCAAAGACAAATCCTGACACTTCTACTACAGCCTTAACTTGAGGATGTGCTCCAAAAGCACAGCTGCACCCAGTCCAGCTACATGGTAGATTTAGTAAGCTGGGGGTGAGACAGACCACTCAGCAGTTGTTTGCAGTGCTTATTGCCCTTTTTGCCAGGAAGGAGCAGGAAAGACAGTTTCCCTACAGGAAAGACAGTTTGGAAATCTCCCTAGTCCTTCAGCAAGCAGCAGAACACCACTTCCACCACCTTGCCTTACTTGTGTGCACCATCTCCATCATTGTATCTGCTCGGTTCCATCTCCCATAAATTTTCAGCAAAACCAAATGGATTCAGGTGGGAGTTTCTCTTAGTTAATGGAGCGAATAAAGACCAAAGATGATCTCTAACATGTCACAATATTACTTCCATTTTTTTCCAGAGCAGCTTCCATTTATCTGACAGTTCGATGTGTACTTTCTGAAGGATCCCAAAGGAATTTGCAAATCAAAAAGAACCCTCACTCACAAATGTCAGCCCAGTAGAAATGGATGAAGAACAAGTGAAACTCACAAGGCAGAGCACAGCAAATGCTTCTCAGCTCAAAGCAAAGTCATGCAACAGTTGAAAAACATGGATGGAAATGAAGTACACATTCAAGCAAAACTGAAGAAATTAAGAATAAAAAATCCAGCTATGAAAGTGCAGAAACTAGCATTTAGCCATAACTTCTGCTGCTCTGGTTACTCTCATTAAAAGCATCATGACTTCTTTGCATCAGGCTTTGGGCTACACAGCTCTTCAGACATGCAGCATCTCTATGACTCCCTCAGTCAACATCAAGCACCAACCCACAATTTTTTTCTCCATTCTCATTCTCTCTGTGAAAGGCTTTCATCCAATTAATGACAATTCAGAGGGGTAAATCTAGCCTTTCAGAAAAGCAATAACATCTATGCAATTGCAGCTGCTTTATTTTTAAATGATTTTCAAGGACAAAATGAGTACATTGCATGCTGAAGTGCATCACAGCTTTCCATTTGAAGACCTCAAACCAAATGATTTACAACGATCAATGCTAACAGATAGAGCAATTCACAGCATGATGTAATCTAAAACTGATAAAGAACTGCACTGAAATACTGTTGAGTTGTCATGAATTTAATACAAGAGAGCATAGGCTGAATTATAGCATTCAAGCATTGCAAAACTGGCCTTCCAACCCTGGCTGCCTTTTCTTTTGAGATTATAACTCTTACAAATAATTCTCTCAGCCTCCTCCAGCTTTCAAACATTTTGAATGTACTCTCCAGTTATATTCATAGTTGTGCACAAAGTCACAGGTTCTCTCAACATCTCCTTTTCCTCTTCATATTGTTACAATGGGTCAATCTTTTTCTTTGAAGATAAACTGACTGATGAACTCAGAGCTGGGCTTACATTTCAGGAGTGGGTGCTTCTTCAGCTGTCACCATTGTTGGTATCCTCACTATAAACCCCAGTGAAGGAAGAGGCCGCAGAGGTGTGCAGAATCAGGTACTCTTGACACACTGATAAAGCACCAAAGAATACAGCAAAGCTTCCTAATGTGCATTTCTTGTTTCTGTGCCTGTACAGCACTGGGATTTGGATCTGTCAATCCAGCATCTTCGGTAAGTGGCAAAACATCTTCATAGAGTAATGAAAATAATAAAATAAATTTTTTAAATAAAATTAAAGTTCCACTTCAAATTAATCAGTTACTAAGTTTAGGAGTATTAGGGAATATATGCTCAGTCATCTCCCACATTGGGAAGAAAGCTCCTTTGGAGTTGACAGAAATCACTGCAATTCTCAGCTAAAGAAGTAGAGAGCAGGGGGACTAACAAAAGAATAGCATGTGAACCCACCAGGGTTTTTTTTAGCTTGTAGACAGAATTTAGACTTCTGTCTGAAAGACAACCTACCTTTCCTTGTATATGATTACCTTGGGGATGCTGAAGTATAGGGCAACAAAGGTGATCCCAGTAAACCAGACACAGAGGGGAAAGAAGGACTTACTCTTCCTGTGTCATCAGAACAATAAGGTGATCTAACACCAGTGATAAAATTAGTATGGGGACTCACCCTCTAACTCAGCTACACAGCAGTTTAGAAACTAAAATATATCTATGGCTTAAACTTGTTCTTCCGCGATCACCACTACAAATTTTAAATTAGAAGAACAGCTAAAATTATAGGCAGACCAACAGGACTACTCAAAGTGCCCATATACTCTCCTGAGTAGTAGGTGTGCCACAAGAGAGGCCTTCAGAGAGACCTTTCTAAACTCTACAGCTTATTTTCCTCACTTATTCCAGATTTTGGTCAGCCCCAGCTCAACGCAGATGAAGATCAAAATCTCTCACCAGGTACTAGAATCAGTTCAGGAAACAAAATGTATTTCCAAGGTGAATGGCTTTTAATGCATTTAAAAATTGTCTGATAACAACACCTGCAGCTGCTGCTGCTGTACCATAATCGTTTTCCAAACAGACTGTGAACTATTTGGGTGACCTACCAACTCCCTGCCTCCTACAGAGGTCTCCCAGCATTATTAAAGCTGGTTTAGTTCTTTTTAACATGTAAAACTTTGTAAGATTAATTAATAAGTTAACTTAATATGACAAGTAGTATCACAGAAAAACTAGATAACTCCTGCACTTACACATCCACCTTCACATTAAGTCCTCCTTAAAGACATCAAATATAAACCAGATGTTTAAAGACTTAAAGATGTCAAACATAAACCAGAATAAAACCCAGTTGGAATATTGTTACTTTTCATGGGACTAGGAGGACAGAAGTGCCGCTGTCAAGTTTGGGATTAATCAAAATTCCATAGGAAGTTTTTGTCTGCAAATTGGAACGTGAAAAATTAGTTGATTTGTTTTGTCTATCATAATCCAAATATTTCTAATTACGGAAAATTACTTCTTAAAATTAAACTAGAATTTTATATTGTTATATGGCAAGCTTAAAGCGAAACTTTCCTCAGACACAGCAGCTGCTAGACTGTATTAAAACTTTCATTCCATGCAAACCAACAGCCATCTATCTGGTGTTATCAACTATGGCTAATTAAACAAATGCAAATCATGCTATAATGTACCATGCAAAGCAAATTCTTTGTGCCTTAATATGCAGTTATTTTGTGCCACGATCCTTGTTAAATAAAGATATAATTTTTGAACACTTCCCCTCTCAAGCTTTAATATAAACTTCAAGCACTATGTTATCTTTCATTTTCCACACAAAAATAATGTCTAAGCTTAGGTTCCAATTTATATTTCTAAAAGATTTTCTATTTCAGCAGCTATCTTGCTCCAGATCTCACAAGCTCCCGCTTGCCCATCAGTCTCTGATTTGGGGCCCTCTTGCGTGTCTTTTGAAATATCCAACTCTTCTGTTTCTGCCAATGCTCCTTCATCAATTACAGCTTTAGTATCTTCAAAGAAACCTTGCAGGTCACTCAAGCGTGGCCTCTCCACCTGAGTCCGTGAAAACTCTCTTTAAACAAGCTTTCTAGCTTTTAACATATACTCCCAGATGACTTCTGAGGTCCTGTACCACCCTCCTTCAGTTCCCCAGACAAGAAGGGAAACCCAAGACAGAGAAGCTGCACAATATCCCTTTCATGCCCACAGTCACCTTAGATCCCAACACTGAAATTCCTAAAGAGGAATCACTCACTGCAGGTAAGGTAACATGGAAGGCAGGAGCTAATGAGCTGGGAAAGAGTCTTTACAGTTGTGGATGTGACCAGAAGGACCCACAAGCCTAGGATTCACAGGCCCTTAACATATTTCCTGGGTCACCTGCCCTCCTCAGCCCTCGTTAAGTCTCGGAACCTAACCTACAGTTCTTTCCCATTGATCCCCAGATCTATTATTAGCAAAACTAGGCACTTATTATGATTAAAAAGAATTTTCACATGTATTATTTCTGTCAGTGAATCAACATCCTCTTTTCCTTTCTTAATGCCAGGCTTGGGTTCACAGCCCTCTTTTCCCTCTGTGTCCTCTGGCTGGCAATTCTCAAGGATTTTGGATAGTGTTTCTGTACTTGTGATTCTCAGATTCTCCCTCTGTCATCAACCTTTCTGCCTCTGTTCAGTCCCAGTGCTCAAGTTGCTGTCTGGCATCTCTTCCTGGAGATTTTTTCATCAGTTTATGCTAGCTGAAGTGCAGAGTTGCCTTGATTTAGCCTCACTTCCCATTTCTCATTCATAGCTGATACGAGTAACATACTCCCATTCCTACTGTCTTCCCTCGCTTTTCCCAAGAGTCGCACACAAATAGCACCAGGTCCCAGGCCTTCATTCTACCCCACCAGCTTCAAGACCAGCCTGTTACCATTTTCACAGACAAATCTGCTGGTCAGACCTCTTTGGTACATCTTACCACAGCTACTGCAAGGTTTTCTCTGCATCCCAACCATGCAACGCTCTGCAGGTGATCAAACTCCTGCCTCCTCTCACAACCCTGAGCACACCAATTGCTCCTTGACAGCCCTCTACTTGTTCTTCACCTCCTGTTCCCACACATCTGAATTTCTGTCATATTTTGAAGTTCAACCTAACTGCATTCCCTTGGTCTGCCCTCTTCTGTTGAGCATCATGTTGTCTCTACCACTCGTACACTCCATCAGCATTCCCTAACCACGTGCTCTTCAATTGTATGTCTCACCACCCCATCCATTTATCATGACATGATCTCCCATGGTCAATCCACACTCAGCTCTCCAGGCTCTCCCATAAGCCCATTCCTCCTGAGGCGCTGGTAGCAAATAAAACAAAATACAGAACATATCTACATACCTCTCTTACTTCCCTTCCACACAACCATCTTCCTGCTGTTCTTCACACTCCTCGCAAGACAGGAACTGGGGGTTTTTTGGAATTTCCCTTGTCGTTATTTGTTAATTAATGAAAATGAAAAAGAATGAAAAACACAAACCCAAATTGCAACTCCCTACCAACACAGGTGTTAGGAAAAACCCAAGTGAACAGTAGGAAAAGCACAGAAAAGATGGAGAAGTGGTGTAGGTGTGTGGGACCAAGCAAAAGAGCGACGAGGTAGGAAGTGACACCCTGGGTACCCCTGCTTGTGAGGCGAGAAATTTATGCCTGAGGAGATCTTGAATTTTGTCCTTCAACGAGTCCAGTTCACGCAGGACGAGCACAGCCGTGACTCACGTCAGGGGTGCTCGAGAGGGTCGCTCAGAGCCGAGCGAGGGGCAGCACCGGGACAGCCACGGCTCCCGAAGGGGACCCCCGGTGAGAGCACCGCGCGGCCGCGGCAAGGTGAGTGGGGCGGGAGGGCGCTCTCTCCGCAGCCCCGGGGCCCGGAGCGGGCAGCCCTGTCCCGGCAGCGGCGGGGGAGCGCCGGACGCGGCGGCGGGAGCCGGGGGGCGCGGCCCGCGCTAGGACCCGGGCGGCA
>VZRV01005009.1:1614901-1668454 GCA_013398115.1 Falcunculus frontatus
CCTTGTGCTTTTGGCCACGTCCAACCAGGGAAAGGCCCTCCCCCTCCGGCACCGCAGCGCCCGCGCTCCCAGAGCATGGCCCCCCCTGCCCCTGCCCCTCCGCCGCGGCTGCAGCTGCCGCGGACCCCGAGCGTCTGACTCCAGACGGAGGCGGCGCAGCGCCGGGAGCCACCGCCACCGGCATCGCCTCGGAGCGGCCCCGGGGGAGCGGGGCTGGCCGGGGGCCCTCGCCCCCGCGGGCCCGGAGCGGGGCTCGGCTTAGGCACCGACTGCCGCCGAGCAGCCGTCCCCTGACGGGCTTGCTGCCTACCGTGCTTGCTTGGATGAGTCTGCGACATGCCTAATAAGAGACGAGATGGGCCAGGGCGACGAGAGCGACCGCATTGTGATCAACGTGGGAGGGACTAGGCACCAGACTTACCGCAGCACCCTGCGCACCCTGCCCGGCACGCGGCTGGCCTGGATCGCTGAGCCCGATGCCCACAGCCACTTTGACTATGACCCCCGCACGGATGAGTTTTTCTTTGACCGGCACCCGGGCGTCTTCGCCCACATCCTGAATTACTACCGCACTGGCAAGCTGCACTGCCCCGCCGACGTGTGCGGGCCCCTGTATGAGGAGGAGCTGGCCTTCTGGGGCATCGATGAGACCGATGTGGAGCCCTGCTGTTGGATGACCTACCGGCAGCACCGCGACGCCGAAGAGGCTCTGGACAGCTTTGGTGGGGCGCCCCTGGATAGCAGTGCTGAGGACGGAGACATAGATGGCACCGGAGACTCTGGTGATGGTGAAGATGAGCTGGAGATGACAAAACGCCTAGCACTTAGTGACTCCCCAGATGGCAGGTCTGGGGGCTTCTGGAGACGGTGGCAGCCCCGCATCTGGGCACTCTTTGAGGATCCCTACTCCTCCAGATATGCAAGGGTAAGCTATGCAATCAGCACCCTCATCAAAACACTCAAACCTCCCTGCGGTCCCACTTCCTTCCAGCATCACCAGGGTTCTCTCTGCTGTCAAAGCAGAGCAGCCATCCGTGTGTGTGGCCATACAAAAATCATGTGGGGTCTGTGGGGATGTAACCCACACTCTCAGGCAGGCCCAATGCATTGGGAACAAGTAGACACCAAGGCCTGAGCTTGTGTACTCATATGTGGGCCTCCAGAGATCCTTATTTTCTAACAGGCTCCTAAAACTCCTAAAACAGCTTGGGGCAGGGTCCCATTCATGGGCCAGAGAGGTCTCCATTACACCAGGTAATTTCCCTCTATGCATAGATTTTTACAGTCAGACATCCCCCAGTAAAGAGAGACACCTTGTTCAGCCCTCTTACAAGCTAATGGCTCTCTCCCCTTTACGAGATGGAGAAAGGATTATGGGAGCAGGCAGTCTCAGGGGTACCAGGGGATTTGGTGAGTTTCAGCCTGGACTAGAAAGGGAGTCAGTGCCTTTCTCTTTGCTCATACATACCAAGTTAAATATTTATTAACATGCTTCTCTTAAAATGGGTAATTCAGCTGCTCATTCTGTGTCTTTTTCCCTTGTGGGAAATGCAAAGTATTAATTAGAGGAAAGGGTTTCATTCATGTAGAAGGGACACTGTGTTTGACAGGTTTCTTGCCTGCTACTGAAGGACAACTCCTCCCCTCCTGGTGCCTGCGGTTGTTTTGGAAAGGGAATGCACACTGGTGCAGTTCACGGCATAGGTGTGGATAAAAATGGTCTGTAACAGTCATCCAACTCCTTTAAGTAGGCACCTCCTCATGCTATGAGGACAATTACATTAATTAGGGCCCGATTTTGCTCCTGAAATCAAAAGTATTGAAAACATTTACTTCAGGAACAGCAGCAGGATTGACTCCCAAGATAGTCAATTTGATAACTAGGGAAACAGATGGAGCATAGTGCCTTCCTAAAGAAATTGATTGGCATAGGCTTTACTCTCAAATGTACCTCTGTTACAGCTTAATTGCTGCCGGCCCTCAGTAGGGATGAGTAGTGCTTTGGTGGAGGAGGGCAGTCAGTGTTCCTGAGAAGGATCAAAAGAGTGAGATCAGATTAGGGAGAAAATTGGATGGATGGAGGAAAGAGAACTGGAAATGCAGGGAGCAGGGAGAGGAGAGCTGGCCATGTATGAATGGGTGGTGGAATAGCAGCTGCCAGAGACTTTGGGTCTGAGCAGAGATCTCCGGCAGGGAGACACCAGGTCTGCAAACTGAATGAATGGGGAAAGCTGGAGCAGAGCCTGGAGTTATATCTTGCTGCATTTCTAAAGATTCTTGTTTGCATACCATTTGGAGACTTCCTCCCTGAACAAAGGAGTTCATATTTTAAATGAATTCCTTTAAACAGCGTGGGGGATAAAGGAATAAAAAAATATTTACCACAAGATGAAAAGATGATGCTGTTGTATTGCAGCTTTCAAATCCCTGATTTTTGCCGAGGGTACGTGGAAAGGAAAAGGCAAGGCTGGAGGGTATCCTTCAAAATGCTTGGTTTCCATTAATCAAGCCCAGTGTTAGCAGGCGATCTGAACAGCAGATCTCTCTGGTACCCAGGAATCTGCTGGTGAAACACACTTCAAGTGAAAGTAATGTGCTTGTACAAGATTTTGGGAAGTGGTTCAAAAGCCAAATGGATAATGTTGTCCTAATGAAAAGGACACAGAGGTTAAAACACCCTTTTGCTTGGAGGCATTATGATATTTTAGGTGAAGGACAAAAATTTATAACCAATATTAAGAGTCTTTGTGATACACAGGCTGGAATTCTAGAAGGATGTAAGTTCTCCAAGGGTATTTTCATTTAGGAATAGGTGTTTTATAAAGTGATTTGGGTTTGTTGGGTTTTTTTTTTTTTGGAGTGGATGATGTACCATTTATTCACAATCACTTGTGCATACCTGTTAGAATTGAACTCCTGATTTACCTCTAACTTGTTCTTTCCTTAAAAGATTGTTAAAACCAGATAAATATGAGTACACTGAATATTTCGTGGGTTAAATATGATTCTTTAACTTGTATCTATGGAGACGTAGGCCACATGGCATTAATATTTTGCATGAAGGAAGATGGCTTTCTTCATCAACACATGTACACACTGTCCATTAAGAAGACATTATAACACACTTAACATTTCCTACTAAAAGCCATACATTATGGTTATGGATGTAAAAAGAGATGGGAGTTTGATTTATTCTCCTGTAACCTAACACAGACATTGCAAAAAGACCTCAAGCTCACAATAGCTAATTTATAGTAAATTAATTGATAACATCATTAAGCAGTGAATGGTATTTTAAGGCAATCATTGGTAGAGTCAGGCAACAAATCCACTGTTACCCTACTTGTAATTGCTTATGCTACTTTCAGTTACAAACTGCAATTCAGTTGTGCAAAAATCTAAATTCACATTGCCATTTTGTCCAAAAAAAATCACAAAATTTTCTCTTTCTTAATGGAACTGGGACCTGTACTAAGGGTGGTTATTATACACGTTTGATGTTTACATATGGAACCAAAATGCATGTCAAAATAACATCTCAATGTAAGCATCAGTTTACATAACCATCATAGTGTTACACTTGGGCAAGTAAAAGGAATACAGTCTCTGAATATTAAGATTAAATGGAAATCTGCATATCTGTATAAAGCAAGATTCTCTGGACTGTATCTGGTACGCTCGATCAGTGAATGTTTCGGAGCTGTCTATGAAAAGCTCAGCATTTACTCAAATCCAGCCATTCTTGGAGGATTTTGATGGACACTGCTTGCAAATAGAAGTACATTTGACTGTTTTGCTTCACCTGCACCTGACTCATACTAAATTACTTCTGATGTCGTTGTAGACAGCCAGGGAAGACTGGAAGTGCACTGGTGTATGTCAGGCAAAATCAGCTAACTCTGCAAATTTTGTTTATTTCTTAACTTACTTTGATTAAGCAAAGCTCCCAGTCACTAATCATTTGTCTTTAGGCGCAACATAGTCAACAGTTGCCTGTTAAAACCATAGTGGCTGATTTTAATTAATTTCTAGTTTTCTGCATGCTAATTTCTTAGATAATGTAGGTCTTTCTAAAAAGAGGAAACACTTCAAAATTTGCATCATCTATATTTGTGATAAGAAAAGATAGTTTGTTTCAAATGACAGATTGCCTTAGGCACCTCTCTTAGTAACATAAACGGGTGTTACACTTCTCCTTAAGCTAAAGAATCCACATTTGGATATCAGAGGCGAAGTCTGGTAACTGGGGGTCCGAACAGAGTAAAAGACAAGGTGATGGAAAAGATCTAGGGATCCAGGAGGATTGTCAAAAGAATCTGTCCAGACAGCTAAATGTCACTGCACACACCTAAACTGGCGAGACGTTTCTATGAAGCTCGTTAGAACTGTCTTTTTTGCATCATCAGACAACTTTGTAGATTTATTTTTCCTAAGTAGGCACAAAGGGGAAAATAGAGTCACCCAGAAAGCTACAGAGGTACACTAGAGGGGCAGAGAGTTATACTGTAGTAGAGTTCCTGCCCTCTGTACTTACTAGACTTCATAGGTCCCTCAGTACACAAATGTGTGAAAAATATTTTCTTGGCATCCTTTCTCCTTTATATTTATGTCTGCTCATGCTGTTCTTCCACTAGTAAAGCTCCTACTGACTTCCTGAGGAGTTTGGCCTGCAGGTATCTAACATATTTATTCCCCTTCCTCCTCCTCCTCCACAGCAGCATAAGGTTGTGTTTATGTTAATTCACATTCTTTGGGTTACTCAGTGTTTGGGAACGAGGAGCTTTCAGCTGAGATTCTGCGCTACTGCTCACATTCAAACTGGACAGTTAAGCTTTGTTAATGAACCCTCGGGAAAGCTTTTGTAGTCCTTCCAAATAAACATTTTTAGCGTTTTTAAATAAAAGCTTGTTGGGGTCCTATGGAAAGTCCTCAACAGCTTGACTTGCAATCCTGGCATATGCTGTACCGCTTTGCTCTGTAAGAGGAAAAGCAAAACTCTCCCTCACCCTTTGCTCATGTTTTCCCTTCACATCCTGCAGAAGAATCTTCTTTCCTCAGTGGGTGACTTTTGAAGGACGAGTTTCTGACACCGAGAAGGAGACAGGAAAAAAGATAGTGGTAAAGAGATGAGAAAAAGGTATTCCCCAGGGATTTCTTCCATCTTTCTTTTATACATTCAAGAGCATTTCAACTTTGCTGTGTTCATTTAAACTGGTTTTTCCTCTATATGAAGTACAACTCACAGGTGTAAAAAGGCTTATGGGATCCTAGTTCCTGAATAACCATTCTAGCTTGAGGATTAGAGGCCGGGGCAATTCTGCTCGTTCCTTACCCCTGACCAGCGTGGCTTAGCTCAGGAAATGAGGCAGGTATCAGGGAGTGGGAACAGATACTCCTCATCCTTCACAGGAGGAGTTTATTCCGCAGATGTGTGATGCAGGACACGCTTGGCACAGGAGCGCTCCATAGACGGTGGTCTGGGGTCTGCCACCAAGCACGAGCAGACATGGAGAGAGGGGATGAGACCTGCCCCACTCGCTTTCCTCTACCCTGCTCAGGGACAGCTTCAAAGGGGCCCCAGTGGAGCTGCTCTCCCACCTTGAGCCTTTCTGGAAGGTCTCTCCTGCAGAGGCATATCTAATCCTGCACTGAAGCTGGCTGCAGGAATTCTCACCATATTCTATGACAATTAACGAGACAGCCTAATTTTAACTGCACGCTGCATTACAGCTCTGGAAAAATGAGAATCTTTCCACATCAAATGAGGTTTCCCTTGCACTTGTAGTATAATGGAATTACAGACATCTATTAACTACCATTCTATCATCCATTATTAATATAGTTCCTAAAATTTCCTTTTATTCCTATTTTCTCCCATCATGGAACATGTTACTGCAAATCCTTACATAACCCATTAGTGAGCATGGTAGTCTTCTCTGCATCCTGACCAAAGAAACCTTTGCAATGCCAGTTAGAAAGTGGTCACTGCTCACACCAAGTCCCACATCCAGTCCCTATCAAATTGGTCAGGGTGGGAGCAGGTACACAAGTAACTCCTGGGAATTGTCTGTCTGACTTCAGAAGTAAGAAATTTTTAAACTACCACACACACACCAAGAAAAAAAAAATTCAAAATATCAGAACAGCCATGCAGAATCATGACTTCACCAGTTTGAGCTGTTCAGAGACACACAGGAAGATCTGATGTCTGCCCAGAAAAGCTTACAATCTCTTTGAAGTCACGATCTCACAGAGAGATGAGAGAGATGATGTTACCCACCTGACAAATCCATGGCAGCCTAGTACAGACTTAGCAGTTTTGATTCAAGGACATTTTTTTAAAATCTATTTGCCTATTTCCAATTTTATTTCTATTATTCCAAAACCTTAAAAAAGAACAGCATCTGTTGCCATTTTAATTTAATTTTTTTAAAATCTCGCTTAATTTTAATGTTTCTAGGTTACAAAATTCACTTGATTTAGCCAAGGCTGTGATTGTATGGATCATACCATCATATGCATACACATATATATGCCTTCCTATTGCTGCCACCTCCTACGATGCTGAGTGGGATTTCCATATGAGGAAGGACTTCAAAATTAAACCACCCCAAAATATTTCTGCAAAAGTAACCGTGGTGCCACTGAAATCAATGTGAATTTAGTGGCTGGGTTCAGAAAGATATTTGGTCCCTTTTCTCTTAATCCCTCCCTATGTGTGCCTTCAGTTATTTTCTTTGCCCTTCTCCTGACATTTGCTATTTTGGTTTTGGTTAGGGCAAAAAACACAACAAAATCCTGGTATTCTCTGTTGGTCTATCATGAGACAAAGGATAAAAAGATCTGTGGATCAATTATAATATTTCTATTTTAGAACTGCTCACAAAAATGTGGTATATTAGACTATACCTAGGAAAACCATTTTACCATCTTCTTCCCTTCTGCTGTGTGGTCTAGTGTTTAACAGCATTTGTCTTTCTTATTTGTAAAAATACATGACTGATCTGTGTATATTTATGGTAGTACTTTAGTAAAGTCTATACACACTGCCTTTCTCTTAACATAAGGAGAGATGTTAGCAAATCAGCAACAGAGGGCCCAGCCTCACTGTTGTTGAAGCTCAGTGCCAAAATTACCACCAACTTCAAGGATAGAAATGAATTTTCCTGCAGTGTGGTTCAGGATAACAAATTAATTGCTGTGTACTGCTTTTTTAATAGACACGGTGCGTATTTCCATTCCAAAGCACTGAAGTGCAATAGATCTTAGCAATTTATTAGGAGCATAAATATTCAAATACATGTTTTCATAATCCTTTAAAGACATGAGCATCTTTAGCACACTGCATCAAAACATAGAGCTCTAATACTGACAAAGCTCATCGTGATCTTATTGGCATTTTTTGCTGCAAAGGACTATAGAATGCATCCCCCTTTAAAACACATGACTTCAATTAATGTTCAACTAAATCACATCCAAGTGTTGTGTTTCGTAATAAAAAGGGCAAGCAGGGGTATTCAGATTGAAAAATTGGGCCCTAATTGATAATCAAGTGCGTAATTCTTTCTCATGCAAATACAAATGGCAAAACTGAGTTTCCATTTTGTATAAGCTTGATTTTATGAAATTTCAGTGCATTCTTGAAGTATAAGAGTAATAGAAAAGCCATTTTGAGATCTTTGCAATTGTCTTACAATTAGCTTCTCAGTTACTATATGCTGAATTTGATCTGAGGAAAGAACAGTTTAGAAGGCTGACTTGGCTTTCTCTGCTGAATATTGAATTACATAAATATGTGATTCACTCCAAATGGTACACAGAAGCGGTGGGATCGGATGAAATCAGAGAAATCTATGAATCCATGGAGAACCACCTCCTCCCCCTGGAATATAAACCAAATGCTGTCATTTCTAGAATAATTTTTACATCTCTCTCCTGTGCTCACTAAGTAACCAGATTTTGCTGTCTTCACTCCTACTCCTGTAGTGAGAGCTTACTCCAGGAATATCCCTGTTTCCTTCAGGCTGAGTACAAGGTACCACCCAACAGGGGTAAAAAAGGTGAAAGGACCAGGCCCTAATGGATTTTAATTTCTTTCTGATAAGATTTATAAAATGTAACAGAAGCGTTAATAAATCACGCAATAAAAATTACGAATAAATTGCGGGCCAAGGCTTTTTGCGGTGATTGCTTATGATGTAAGACCCTTTAATGACAGTAAGTTAAAATTGCATTGTAATGGCCTTTTGTAAATGCAATAAATCTCAGGTTTCAGTGCACTGCAGACAGCCAGCGATGTGTGTGCTGCACATGAGCTACCAACACAGGCACACGCTGCTGGCACACACTTACGTAATTATGTTGATACTTAGGAGCAGCAGTAAATCTCAGCATTGCTAGATTTACTTCAAAAAATCTTGGGTCAGGACCACTGAGGTGTTGAGACTACAAGAAATAGCTTAAAATATCATACTGGCTTTTTACTTGAAAATCTGGGAGAGAATGTCCCTTCTAAGAAGCAATAAAATGGATTATTTGGTTTTAAATAGAAAAGCAAAACCTATTACTACCAAGTCTTACAATTTTCAGAGGCAGATACAAGTTAAAACATACATTTTCATCTGCACAACCAAACCAAATTGATCATCTTTTCTAAATTTCCTTGATCATCTACCCATTCACAAAAAAATTAAATGTACACAGAGTTACATCAACAGTTACTTAATAATTACCTGTTTCGGCTGCAGCAGAGTTCCTATTGCTGCCCACGTTTGCCCTCAAAAAACATATTCTTAAATACAGAAAGATCTGGTCAGCTCGGGTTGCTTATCATTTAACATATATAAGAAATTTAGCCGCAGATTTCCCTTGAAAATTCATTCCGATACCCCTGTTTTATTTTTCAGTTTGGGCTTCTTGCAGTCTTCATTACACTGGATCAATTGACATGTATGGATGGTGGAGGCTAGTTCTGTGATTTATCCAGTTATTAATTAAATTAAAACCTTTAGTCAGAATGCTTCAGACTTGATAACAGACATCAAAACAAAACTAATAGGAAGAAATCTCTAAAATGCTGAGCACCTACAACCTCCAGCAGAAGGGAGGTCATGTCCTAGAGCAGGAAAGGGCACAGCCAAGAAGCTAGCAGACCATCACTAAAATCCCACCCCACCTTGTAGGGCCACGGTCCCAACTATCACTGATTTTAGTGGGATCCAACCAGAGACCCATGCAGCCCTATTTCAGGTAAAATTTTTCAGGACAAGGACAATTGTGTAATTGGCACAACATGCAATGCAAAAGGGCTTGCCTTTGCAGCAGCCTTTGATCTCTACTCTAAAAACACCACAGCATGATCTCAGCCACATTGTGCTATTCCCGTTTCCCTTTTTAGCATGGATCTCCCCTTCGCTTCTAGTGTGGAGTTCTGCAAGAAATCTAGTGACAGTACGTCTTAGCACTTCTCGGGAATGTGTCCCGCATAATGCAGAGCTGATTTTAACTCAGGGTTTTTCAGTAAAGCTCTTGTAAGGACAAACCAAGAGCAACCTGACTGTGCTGTGATAGCTCAACCAATACCTGCACTGAGGCAATTGCTCTGGGGTGGTGGTTGGTTTTCTGGTTTTGGGGCAGTAGCAGATCAGCTTAGGTCGGAATTTTGCTTGAGCAATATTGAGATTTAGTGTTCTGTTGTTTGGTGTTCAGTTGATGGGAGTTCACTTTCTGTCCTACCAAGAAGTCCCTGAGGTGCTAGTGATTTTATTAAAAGACCTAATGTAAATTGCAAAACTGTATAGATTACTTAAAATGTTAGTTATGTCTAAGCAGCAGGAAATCAATAGTGGAAAAGTGCATTCACTGTTTTAAAGAAAGCATCTTTTGGAGAACCTGCTCTGCTAAGCAAAGAAGCTCAGTTTTCACTGTGTCAGTGGCATGGACTAAGGGCAAATCAAAAGTGCGAAATTCAGTAAAAATTCTATAGCATCTTCAAGTCCAAATCATAAATTTATCTTCATGCACTTACTACCATCAGCTACAGGAACTCCTAAAACTGTGCTTTAACTGTTCTCAAAGGATATCTTGGTTAGGACGGCAGGTTAAGCCTTGGTTCTTACTGGATGATTTTGAAAATTCATTCAGAACATTCCCACATCCTCGGATGTGTACACAGACCCACATGGTGGAAATTTACTAGAAAGAAAAAAAAAACATCCTAAAAAAAGCTCTCAAACCTGAGATTTGGACAAATCATTGCAAGCAACTGAGTTAATGCAGTTTGTGGAGTGAGCATTTGTTAGAAGATCTGACCAAAGTCCTATTTGCTTGCCTATGTTAGCTCTGAAGAATCCTCTCAGAGGGAGCATCTGCAGCATGCCAATAGTGCAAAGGCAGGTCACACACATACAGCTCAGCAAATTAACATTTGCAGTGGCACAAGCACACAAACACCACGTTTTATTTGCTCAGTATGGCACATCATTTGGGTATGCTTCGGCCCCTTTCATTTTCTATGAATTGTACTGTGTTTTACACATACAAGATGTTTAATCTTAGTATGTCATTTTTAAAATAGAAAAACAAAATTTCTCAGGTTACTTGTTTTGCATTCTTTCCTCTCTCCCTTACTATATGTTTATTACAGTAGCTAGCACAATAGAGTTATAATTTCTGTGACACCTCTAAATGCTTGTACTATAAAAACAGCAAGTTGACAGCATCTAAGGGAAGGCTTTACACTAGACTCAGATGTAGTGTTTTCCAAACCAACCTGGACTGCAGCAGAAGATCACCTAAGGCTGTGATCCTTCCAAAGGTGCAGTATGTGCATGAGCTGTGGTGGCCAGTGCATGGACAGCAGGGCTTCTCCATCACCACCTTCTCCATCACCCCTGCACCAAGGAAATCTAGCAGTCACTCCATAGATCTTCACTTCTGAGGGCAGAAACATGAAAGGGTGTCACCATGTGAGTTCGAACTTAGAATTCCCAAAACACTTAGACTGCAGATGTAATTTTTTAAAATGCGTATTAAAATTTCCCAGTGCCTACAGTGTTGTTTCTGTACCCAAAACTGCCTTGGTACTGTTGGCAACTACCTTATATCAAAGCCTTGCTGATGCCCATAATTTTCCCTCACTGATAGGAAAAGTCCTTTAAATGTACTTGCCAAATATGTACTGAATATAGGCTGTTTTCAAAAACATAAATAAAACCAGGAGATATTTGTAGTGTCAAACACCTCCCTGGATGCAATAATCTAGTGGTTATTGTTTTTTGCTTAGAATGTGAAATTTCAAATTTAATATTCTTCTCCAACTGCACAATTTCAAATTTTCGTCTGTCTCTGCTCAGGAGCCCTCCCCTTAGTGAAGTTGATCCAATTTGCACAGCATGAAGAGTTCACAAACCAATATCCTGGGAAGATGGCAAAGCAGCATTTCCCAATAAGGTGGAAGTAAGAGGCTGTTCCTCTGTGGTAGTTCTGGGCTACTGAATTCAGCAAGGTCAATAGCAGAAAACAGGTATACACAGTGGCATTATCAGAGACAGTCTAACGTTGGCATTTGACAAGACTGGTCTTTTTATTTCCAGTCACTTGTTGGGAGCCACTTGCTGTTAGGAAATAACCATATGTTGTCCTCATGCATTGGACTCCAGGGTGAGCCATGCACAACGATTTAGGGATCTCTGTGCAGCCCCTATGGAGAAGGAACGGGCAAAATGCACAGAAAAGTAGGAGATGATATGCAGAGTAGATGATATGCAGAATTAGAGAGGACTTTTTCACCCCACAGTATGAGCAGTTCTGCCATGCTGCAGAGAGCTCCAAAGTCAGTGTGAAGACACATCACATAATTTGTTTTGAAAAGACCTACATTTCCCAGGGCTATCAATCTGTCACCTTTCAGCCGTGCCATGGAAATACAAGCATTCCTAAAATCTCTGAAGGCTGCCTTTTCATCAATATTTTAACATAAACATTCTTTTAATTTAAATGGAGATTGATCACTTACATTTTATTACTTTTTAATAAAAACACATTATCACCATTAAAGGAAAGTGATCTCAATTAAACTATTGCCAGGATAAATTTAACTTGGAAAAGCACTTGAACGAGTCTTTGCAAGATCAGAGCCTTTTACAGCATGTAAGCTTTAGTTCTGGTTTTAACAACCAACACAGGAGTGATCAGTGGATGTTCTAGCTACTACATTCACTGCCTTCATGATACACTCAAAACTAGTCCAAAATCTTACTGGAAACTGTGGAGGGTATATTGTTAAATATCCCTCTCTGCTGTAACTTACCTTATATAGGAAGACTTGCCAGGGGTGCTAATGAAGCGGAGACGATTTTGCCGTTTTACCATCTGTTATCAAATCTACTCCTGCTATAACAGAAACACAATTGTATTAGAACTTAGAAGTGACAAACATTGAAAAAAAAATATTTTCTTTCATTGTTTAAGTAGCTTTGCTGCATAGTCCAAAGAAGAAAATGTTTGGACAATTACTAAAACATCTCAGGACTGCTTTAATTAAAAAACAAGATACAGCAAAAGAATAGTGATAGAGTTGAACATAACCACAACACAACAGAGAGGTATAAATAAGAAATCACGTTATTCCACAGCCTTCAGGTTTAGACTTTAATTCAGGATAACACACCCTATTTTTATATCCTACAGAAAAAAAAAAGTCAACCAAAAAACCCATTTGAAATGTGTATGTCATTGAAAAATTTAAAAATGCTCCATCTACCCTAGCTAATATGTGATGATTGTAGAGTGCTTAAGAACTGCATCCTCCTAACCCTCTTTCCATCCTAAGTAAGGACCTTAGGGGTAAAAACTCCAAAGAACACTACAGTTTAGCTTCACTTATGTGCACTGGACTAAAAATGAACACTTAATATTTATGTGAATCATTGTCAGTGTCAAGTGAGATGAAGCTTTTAAAAATAGATCCAAATCAGGGAATGAGTTTTAAGACTCAGTGGGTAAATGCCTCTTTACGTACGGTATTATTTATAGATATTTTTTAATCTGTTCTGTCATCTTGTCTCTTAAATTTATTAGAAAGTAAGAAAGGAGAAACTACGGCAAATGTAGATGAAAGAGAAATCTTACTGGGAACTGTGGCAAGAATATGAACAAAACCCAGGAAGTTTAAAGCTGTCCTCCTAAGCCCCTTGCTTTCAATAGGTTCTGAATGAAAACAATTCCAGCTTATTTTGCAATTAAATATGTACTTTTTTTTAACTAACGGTGCTGTTGAAATAGGAGGAATGATGTTTTCAAGACTCTCTGTTTGGCATCCAAGAGACTTGCTACCACATCTGAAAACAAGCTAATCACAAGCTGGTTTCAGACATTGGGCTGAGTCTTGTCTCCATGGTATCATGAAGCCTTTGACATCCTACGTTAATCAAAGTCCCCTCTAGATATAAATGTTGAGCTCTCCAGGCCACAACAGAAATCCCAGCATTGGATCCCAGTTTTCATAGCTCTCTTAGAAGGCAGTGACAACTGCAGATGGTCCCTAAGTTGATCCCCAAAGGTTCTAAGCATTAAAAACTTTAAAATGCCGTTGTGGTAGCTTTATGCATCTATTTATCATCATCTGATAAGGAGACTGCCAGCACTAATATTGCCCTGCATCAACAAGATTCTGTGAGTCTCGACCATTTATGAAAACACTTTAAAAAGCTTCTACAAAAAGGACGAACTATAATGAAAATACGATTAGAATTTGAAACAAATATTCAATATTGAAGGGCAAAATAGTCAGGACAGTTAGGATGAAGGTCACCTTATATGAAAATGCAAAGGAAGGGGGCACATCCACAAGGCTTCTGCTGGGCTCTTGCAAATAGGGGAATGTTATGTAGGAATGTTCAGAGGTAGGAGTCTGGGGAGGTCATACTTACCTTCGTTCTGCTAGCAGGTGGAGAACGCTCCTTTGAAGCAATTGGAGCCATTTCTTCCTTTATACAGACACTTACATGACACAACCTGTATCAGACAGGAAATAAAACTGGGTAAAGCAGGCAGCTGCTCTCTCCCCTGGGTCTCCGTGGTTATGGAATACTGCACAGGAGGAATGTGTATCCATAGGCTTTTGCTTTGACCATTCAGGTATCATTTTTATAAGCACCAGGGTGAAATGGGTTTTGTACTCTCTTCATCCAGGTAGGATTTCAAGGTAGCTGTATGTCTGGTGAGAACAACACACAGAGCTGCTCTTTGGTTTGAAGGCATTTCTTGCAAATATCAGCTTTTCCTGCTCTTGACTTCAATAGCAAGATCTAATTCAGACCAGTGAGAAATTGCATCTAATATTTTTGTTCTAATTGTCCTAAATCTATTTTAGAAGTGAGATGTACATGTTCACAGGCACAAGAATTGCAGTAAATTTAAGCAGAGATCGTAGATGTGAATGTTAGGAATAATTGCTTTTTTTTTTATTGCCACGAGGATATCTGAGGATATTGTTCATCCCAGTAGTCAACCAGGTTTTATTTAGCAATGTCAGTCTAACAGATGCAATTTCCACTTACGATAACTGTGGGCATATCATTAATTTTAGTAACTGCAAAAATTATAGTAGAAATACTTTTCTGTGACATCCCTTGCTCCTCACTTTAACAACTGCAGAAAATAAAAAATAAAAAGAAAAGAGAGATTTCTGCTATGAGCTTGTACAACTGTCCAGATACGGCAGTAGTTTAGTCTAAAGATCTGTAATGTACACAGATGGCAAAAGGCTCACAAATACGTCCCGAAATTATGTGTGAAAACTACATTCACAAGTCTTGCACTGTGTTTATTGAGAGACCAGAAACTGTGTTTCGACAGGAATATCAATAAGGACTTGGATTCAAATGAAAAAAAATATTTTCCATTTACTACCTACACTGCATAGGGTACTAGCTGTAATCAAGAAAAATTTCAGGATGGCATGAAGCTCTCAAGCTGCACAATTCCCAATTACACTCACTGGAGTCCTGCTATTAAAATGCCCACAGGCCACAAAAATGCTTTTAAGCCAACTCAGTAGCCCAAATTACAAATTCTGGTTAACAAAATTGACCACAGGCTCGCAGCTTAGGGTAGAATACATTCTTTCTTTTTAAATGCATCTGCCTTCATCAAAATGCTTAGTGGTCACTCATGGTTTTCAGTCTCCCATTATGCTGAAGGAGTGATTTATTTTAATTTTTTTTTTTTAACACACAGAAAGACGTGAGACACAAGTAAAGTCACCATGCTTGTCACTAGCCCCTCTAGTATTTATTGCACAAGGTTATTTGTCTTTCCAACTCAGCTGCTCGCGAGAGTTGCAAGGAAGGGAAAACATCCATGACTTGATCTTTTTGGAGGTTTGCATTTTTGGAGGTTTTGCAGATGATGCTTAGGAAGCTGCCTCACAACACACAGACTTTCTGGCTAAGAAAGAATATTATATGTAGTCCAGTTTTGGATCTAGGGCTGGACAAATAAATGTAGATACATTTTGGCAACAAAGTATTTTTTCCTCCCATTTCTCCCCCTCCTCTCAAATAACATTAATTCTGAACTTTTTCCTTTTCTCCGTAAGAAAAACCCCAAAGTTTCCCTTCTCTCCCCATTATTAGTTTCTTTTTCTCCTATCATGCTGACTTAATAAAAAAGTAAACATGAAAATGGTAGTCAGAAAAAAATAACAAAGCAGCAAAATTTAAGAGGGAATGATCAGGAGATAAAAAGGAAATCACTTTCTGCACAACATTTTGCTAAAATCTTTCGGTAAGAAAAAAGCCTTGCTTGTTTGAAGTCTGAAGGACAAAAAACCAAATCTTGTTGAATGTTTTCAAGGAAAAAAGGATCTCCTATTTTTTCCAATAAAGGATCTCCTTTTTTTTCTATGCTTTTATAATTTCCATGAAGTTATTTACAAGTACACATCCATCTTCCTACAGTCCTTTAGCTTGATTGAGGTGAGGGGTTTTTGTTTGGTTAGTTTTAAATTAGCTGGGAATATAAACAGCTTTCCATGTAGGTCAGAAAAAAATATCTTCAAATGATTCTCAACCTGGCACTGTGCTTTTTAGCCTTTTCTGGACACAAAACTATTCTCCCTTTTAGAAGCATCAACATCTTCTTGTCCTTCTGATAGTTCCTCCTTCACCCAGAGGCTGTGGCACCAATTCCGGGTTTTAAACAGCACTTTAATCGTTGCTGAATAGCTGCTCTTCTGCTCACAGGGCATGGGATGCCATGCAGGGGAGGAACTGCAGTCACCATCAGACATGAGAAGGACACTCCTGAAGTGGAAGTGCAGAAAATAGTGGTTGCAATGTAAGCAGCGAGAAGGAAAACGCCTGGAGGAGGCTATATCTCCTAGAAATAGGAGATGGAAGGAGTCTTCAGAACTAGAAAAACAAATTGCTGTAGGGAGGGGGAAGTCTCACCCCTCGACGTTCACTGGACATTGAGGGGACAAGTAGAGTTAGGACCCTGGAAAGGGAACACAGGATGACAAAGCAGCAGCTTGATAGTAGAGAAAGACAGTCAAGAGTTTGAAATCTCAGACTGTGGCCACTTAGAGCAAATCCCTTTTCAGCAAGGTGAGAACAACCTAGGCAGAATAATTCAAATGAGTTAGCAGTATGCAGTACCTTCTGCACGTGCTGCAAGCAAGAAAGCAGCCCTCACAAGACCCCAGGAGGAAGGGGTTTTGCAGTAAGAGCTTTTGTGGTCAAAAGAGCAGATTTTGCCATTGCAAGTTTGCCAAAGAATAAAAAACAGGTTAGGCTCCACGTGAAAAGCTTCATGTATTGTCACCAGTGCTAATTCTGGAGAAGCCTTTGCTGTAAGGACACGTGAGGATTTTGGACAGCGTGTTCTGATGCACTCATTTCCTTCTGTGAAGGTCGGACACCTTGATGGCTGGCACAAGAGCTGGGCAGGACAAAAAAAGAGAGAGAAAGAAGCCAACTTCATCTCCTTAAGAGCTCTAGAGTGGATATTTCAGCATTCCAACCTAGCCAAACTAACTTCTCCAATCAGGAGTCCTGCACAAGAATTATGTCCTTCACCACACACACAGACTCTTTCAGCTGTGATCCAAGACTAAATGGGGTTTCAGGAGAAAACAACTGGCTTAAATATATAGGGCACTTGTGGAAGTGAGAGCATGCCACAGGCACTTGCTCTGTCAGACTAAAATATGCTGTGCTAGTTTCAGGAGTGGTCCTCATATAGGAATTATTCTAGGGCTAATCCTCATTCACCTCTTTGCCCTTGTTTGATCACATTAATTAAAAAAAAAAGGTCTAGAATAAATGAGCAATCTTTAATTGAGAATATTTGCTGTCTAATGAAAAGCTGTGGCTTGTTAATGTACTCTGTTCACTGAGGACTCCAGTATGAAAATATGTGTAAGATTCAGTGGCAGATACAGTGATGGAGCTGAAGGAACAAGGAGATAAGGTAGCAAACAAAAGTGTTACAATCTTTTGTGGGAAGCCCAGAAATGCACCAGCTCTTGATATGACTTCAAATGAGACTTCTGGCAAGCCACAACCTCTAGGTAATGATTTACATCTATAATCAGGATAATAGAACATTATTTATCTACCTCTTCTGGGCATTGTGGGGACTAACAGTTGTACCATAATTTGGAGATAAATTGGAAACACCAGATGAATTTCCACTATCATGTTTGCTCTAAGCAGGTGAACTGAGGACACCTTGACAGAGAAGGAACTAAAGTTTTCTCAAAATAAATCAGAGCGATCAGAAGGCAATTTTATCTTTGCTTCATTCTGATTATTCAGCATTTCTCCATAAGATTGACAGGAAATGAGAAAACAAAGCTTTTGTGGATCAGGGAGGTAAAATCTAGTAACATTTAACACTGCATCTACAAAAAACCAGTTTAAAATCCACAAAATTATTTCTGCTGTTTCAAATGAAAAATTAATGCTGGATGCACCCAGCAGATTGTGCCTAACAGACTATTGACAGATCTAATAAATAACTTTTAATTACATAATGACAAAATTTAAATGTATATCTCTCATATAGGCATTTTAAAACAAAAACATATAAAGTTAAACACTAACATGCTTAACCAGACCCCACATTTTAACTGGCCCTGCTTTGTGGCAATCCCATAAAGCCAGAAGATAGTTTAAGTGAATTAACCCCTTGTATCCATTAACTGTGTGTTCTGACTAGAGGTTATGAATGGAAGGAGCGAGTTCTACACCAGCCCTGAAGTGCAACAGAATGAACCTTTGATTTTTATTTTGGCTGTTGTCAGAAAATACATCGCCTTCCCAGAGCAGGCAGACTAAGTATGAGCTGAGAGCTGTGTCTAGCAAAGTGGGTTTCTTCCAAGAGACCAACACCCTATGGAATAAGATGCCAGAGCAGATGCTGTGTGTGCTGAAGCCTGACATAGGCTGTGGCTCCCTGAGCAATCCCAGCAAGGCACAAAGCAGAGTGGGAGCACTCACCTTTTTCTCAGCTGGGCTGGCTCTGTCTCCAGGATCATCATTACATTACAAGACCTCTGACACAAAGGCATCAGGCAGATATTGAAGATGAGCTAATCACTTCCCAGGGATTCCCATTCAGCCAGAAGTGGCAGAGGTACTGTTACAGATCAGGGGAGAGGCAGAGAAGTCAGGAGAGACTGGCATGGCAGAATGATACTGGGACCTCTTCTGGCAGTATGCTGGGATGAGAAGTAGCCCAGTTATTCCTCTGGAGACTCAGGGAGCAAGGCAGATGATAAAACAGTTGCACATCTACTTTGCAGATGCCAATGTCTCTGAAAATGCCCTTTGATTGGGATGCACACCAGAGAGTGTATTGCAGATATGTGAGCAGTGCAAGGCTCTCCACTCTAATAATCTGGTAATTCTTGCTATAGGTGAGCAGAAAATGGCTGGATGCCTTGGACATTGCTCAGGGACCATCATGTTCCTCAAAAATATGTGCTCCTTTTGAAGGATTAATTCTACCTCATATTTACCATGGATTTATTCCTTATGGAACACAGGGACGGCCTGAAATCACTGATATCACTACCTAATTCAAGGAATCAAAAGTGTCTAATTTGACCTCCCTGTTCATTGTTTTTCTTGAGTAATTCCTGAAGGGACCAGGAATGACTCCTTTTCCAAATGAAACAATAACAGAAAGCTGCTGGAATTTCACTCAAAAAACAACCAAAAACCTAAACCAACAAAACCATCTCTTTCTTCCTCAGTGTTCACTGATTATAATTAACGTAAAGTTAATCAAAGCTCAAAGCAAAACCAAAAGAAAAGGTCAAAAAGCAATTATATTAGAAATATGCTCCCGTCAATTGCTTGCTTTTCAGGCTTTAGCTGTGTGGCAATTTCAGTGCTTATGCAATCACCATAGAATTTTCTAGGTCTGAGTTTTACTTGAGAAGCAGAAACTTCTCACCAACCAACCCCTTCAGGTCCAAGCCCAACAACTTTTTTGTCATGGGGGTGGGGCTAGGGGGCGAGGAATGAGCCTCCTTCACACCCTCAGCCCCCTCAGATGCCACCACTGCATCACAGAAGAAACTATCATGCACCTTCCTGCTTACTGCAGATCCAGTCAAGGACACTTGGACTCATCCAGGAGATGCTGCCTCACAGCACACGGCCCTTGTGGGGAGAAATCCTCTGGGGAAATCAGTTTATGGCAGATTTTATGTCGTGCCAGGTTAACAGCATGTGTATCCCTGTCCTTTTAGCACAGGTTGGAAGGAACAGTATTTGCTAAGGCTACACAGCCAAAAAGCGTACTTTAAAAATACACGCTGTAGTCAGATGTCTGCTTGTAACATTTATGACTTGGCAGATTGACTCGCACATCAGGCACACATTTGATGGTTAATTCTGAGCCCTAATGCAGCAGAGCAGTCTTCTACCTGGCTGGTGTCTATCCTTTTCAAAAGGCAAAGGAGTGCATAAATTATGTTTAAAAAGAGGTAGGCATTTTCTACCCACAGAGTGGAGTCACTGTAGGTGGATTATTATCCAGGAATACCGAAGAGGCAAGAAGTCTGTGATTTAACCCATTCTTTGTAGTCTCCTTGCCTGCTACTGTTGGTACTGCCGACAGTCTGAAATTATCCATATGATACGATTTTTCAGGAGGTTCTGCAGCACAGCAGCTGCATTTCAGACAGTCAGCAGGAGTTAAAGCCCTAAAGAAAGGATTTTATTCTGAAATAATACCAGCTAAGCCCTGCAGTAGCATCCAGTTTTCTCTGCTGATGTTGGCAACTATGAGGTTGTTCCAGTTTACTCCCTCACCAGGCCTTGCTCTACAAATATCATGTCTTAGCAGAACAGGATGAACTCTAAACCACCTTACAGATGACCAGCAGGATTTTGAAACCTATTTCTTCTGCAGTATCTTTACTACTGGGAAAACAAAAAGCAATAGTTTTCACAGTGCAAACTGAGACATTTCTGCATCAGGATACAGGCATGACCTTTATCTAGCACAAATAAGGCATAGAGATGTTCAGCTGAACACAGCCACCCGCACTTACTCCAGCTGAGAACCTGGTCTTCAACACTGAGCTTAAAGAAAGCATTGTGAATTGTGATGAAGAAAAATAATCAGCATTGGCGCTGAGCATCCCTAAATTCCAGGGATTTGCCTACAAACTGCTGACAGTGAGCATCTTCAGAAATAGGACCTATAAGAATAGCCAAAAAAGAGGAGGATTTATAAATGTATGGGATGAGTTTTAGATTATTGTAGGTATCCCTGCTCTTCAACATTTTGTATTTATGCAAAGAGAATAATATTTTCCTTGTCCATAACAATTTTCAGAAATTCAAAACACTTTACAAGAATGACTTAATCCTTTCAGTATCCCTAGTGAGATATGCAAGTATTCTTTCAATTTTCTCACAAGATGTGTGATCTGCAGCACACAAAGATCCCACTTATTTCTTAAATTAATCAAAACAAATCATTAACAAAAATGAGAAAGGAGTCCTGCCTCCCCCTGCTTAAAATATTTTTTCACCAGACTCACCATTATCAATAGCTCTAAACAGGTCAAAAGCAGTAATACTAAATCCAGGAGTATCTCTGCTGTATTTAGTTCCAATGGATGCTGCTCTAAACCCTGTGATTCTCCCTGAGATGGGTGGCAAAGGCTCGGTGTTTTCTGGGCAGATGGGAATCTCTTACATCACCTTGCTCTTTTTCCATGCATACCCATCTTTGTTCTCTAGCAAACATGCAAATATCTTTGACTCACCAAATGCCACTAAGGTGCAGGCAGGGGCATGGATTTGTCCCCATCCCCTCCTGACCACACACAGGAGGGAGGCCAAGAGCTACTGGCATGTGCAGCCTCCAAGAGAAAGACACCAGGCAAGGTGAGCCAGAGGCACCCCTTGAGAGGAGACAGGGGAGATACTTGCAATGAAGTGAAAAGCTGTGCCATTTTAGTCAACAGAGCTGTTCGTGCTGAGGGCACAAACGAGAGAGGAATCCCGCAAGAGGGGAGTGTAGAAACACTTCTCTCTTCAACAGCAACATCGCACCTGCCCTTCCCACCTTCCTCCTCACCATCCTCTGCAGATGCTCCCCTTAGTGGCTTGACCATACCGGCTTGCAAGGTGCTCAGTTTAAAACTACTGCCAGTAGACTGAAATTCTTATTTCTGTTCTGCACCACAGGGGCACTGGGCAGAATTTCCATCATAATCAGACATCTCGTACCCTGTTACAAAGAATACTAAAATGTACCAGAATGCCTTCATCTTCTTTCAGCAGCCTGTGCATGGGATTGCCCAATGGTCCAATTTCAAATCTCAAACTTGCAGGATCCTTTCACACTCCCATGTTGGCTTATAGCAATAATTCCAGTTAATTAGTTGAGTTCAGCCATCATACTGGGAGCATTAAAGTTCAGGCTCCTTGCTAAACAGAAGTCTGGGCAAGGAGCCTGAACTTTCTGACTACCTTAAACTCCTGAAGCAGGTCTCTTAAATAGAGCATTGCTCAGCTCTTCTCTTGGAGTTCTTGAGCAGTTGTTGTATTTTGTTTGATATTTGACCCTGGTACTTGCTGATATATCTGAGCTGGAATTCTTATCTGTGATCTTGTCAGGGCTGAAATTTGTAGTTTGCAGCTATATTCACTTTCCACCACCAAAAAAAAAAAAAAAGAAAAATAGAAAAAAGGGGAAAAAAAGTGAATATAAAGAAAAAAGAATTTTGTTTTCCCGATCTTTTGTAACACAAATTTCAGGGAATGATTTTAAGGTAACACATGAATTAAGGGCACCATTGGCATAAAATGAAATGCTGTTTTAAGACTGCCAAATGGTGCAGCTCAGGAATATATATAGAGATTTCCAAAAATAAAATTTCTACCATGAAAAATTCACACAAGATTCCCACAAAAATCCCCAAAATTATTTTGAAAGCACACTATTGCCTTTATTACTTTATTGTCTTGAGTGTTAGTTATTGTTTTCTTGGAGGAACACTCAGAGGCGCCATTACAGAACAAAGCCATGCTATGATAACTCATTTAAGTAGGGAGACTGAGATAGTTTTCAATGATAATTAGTATGAGCAAAATAAGCTTAGTTTATATAGGCACATACATCCACATACATAAACTCTGAGAACTATTTCCTTCTTTACTACAAATGTGGAGCCTAGCTGGAGACTAGGGAAAAAAAAATCTTTCTACAGAAAATAGAGGAGGTCATCTTCAGTATTAATCTCTGGGACCCTAAGTCACTACATTTTTAAATTTAGAAAAGTCACTGTGATTGTTTAATGAGTTCTCATATCTTCTTAATCACTCAAAATACGAACTGATAACAGTCTACTTACTTCTACAGGTGTGACTTATGAATAATTGAATAATCCCTACACACTTGTGAATATTTCCAAAGGATTCATAAAACAGTTTCTAACATAATCCACACACATCTGCAACAAGGCCTTTGACCTCCTGTATCAGAGTCCACCAGTCAATCCAGCTGTCCCTTCGCATATTCCCATGGTTGTGCCCCCCCATGAGAAAAGGATAACACCAGTGGAAACAGGAATTTAAACACTGTCTCTCAATATCTTTAGCTTTTTCTCAGCAGAATATTTTCCTATCATAAGGAGACAGAAACTAAGGCATAATGTTAACACCCATGCATCCAATTTTAAATCCCATGCTACTCCAACACATTAAAATCAGTTTTCCCAGGGAGAAGGATAGTTTCCCCAAGGATGGCTGTCATCTTGGGCCTCACCAGTTTCCAGATCTCTTAGCCGACCTTTTTTTTACCAATGGTGTAATTATTGCTTTTTAAAATCACCTTTGGTCAAAGTCCAGCCCAAGAAAAAACAGATTGAGAAGCTACTGATTTAAGAAACTGAACCAGACAGAGATAGAGCTTGCTAAGGCATCTGATGAATTGAGGCACGTGCTGCAGTGTAGCAGACTATTTGTACAGGAGAATTAGATGCCACGTTGCTCATGTAGTGCCCACAGATAGTGGGACTTTCTCAGGAGACTGACTTTACACAACCCTCATTCGCACATCCTCTGTTAAGGGAAGCGAGCGAGGAAGCACAGCACAGTAAGGTTTTATCTGACTGGAGCAGGACACATTGGCAGCCGCAATACTGGGAGATCCAGCGCAGCAGCCGGGATGTTATCCATCTAATTTCAGTATCTAATCTCTCTAGACACTTATAATCTGACACTCAGTGGTGTGCTCCATCTTAGCTGATAGTGAAATCATTTAATACAAGTGGGTAGTGGGGTAGGTGACAAGCTGATTGATGGCAATATCTTAATTTAAAACTATATAACACCACCAGACAGAGGTCTAGAGCAGCTCAGGAGTTCTGCCTAAATTTGTTGGTATCCGTGCAAGTTTATCATGCCAGAGTGTGCCTTATACAATCTACTAAATCATTTTCCTAAAAAGAACGTGAGCTACCTCAAGCCCATTAAAGCATAGTGTCAGCATGTCCCAGGATACTGAACAGTGAGATTACAGTGAGGTTCATCATTTCTCTCTCCTGGCAGTGAGAATCCTTTCTCTATCGTACAGTAACCAGAAGGGATGCTGGCTCCTTGAAGCTACCTGTACTTCAACTGTGACCTCAAATGCCCCAGCAGCAGAGCTGGTGCTCTCTGACGAGTGCCAACACTGCCCATGCTTGGGGTCACGACTGTGTCTTGCACAACCTGCAATGGGAATCCAACCCTTGGAGGCAAATTTGGTGTCCACCATTTGCTACAAATAGATGAGGGGTCCAGCAAGCACCAGGAGCACAGATGAAAATATAGTGGAACTCCTGCACATAGAGAGTGATTGCTGCATATTAAGACACATAATTAAAGTGTGGAAAAGCCTTTTTCTCTGTATTTCTTCATAGAACTCCTGCTTGGAGAGCCCAGAGGGCAGACTGGATCTCACAGGGAATCCCTAAAAAGTCCCCTCTTGATGAGTCGAAGCCTAAAGGCAGACTCATATAAAGGAGAAAGGGGCTGTAGTGAGTTTAGGTGAAGAAATGTCTGTTCCTTTAATTTCTTAAGGGTCTTAAGCACATTGGGTTAATAATCCATGCCTACTTGTCTCCATCCCTTAAGCACAACTGCTTCTAGGGAGAGCAACAGCAGAAGAGTCCCTGTCTACCCTTGTATTGCCATGGAGACACAACCTGACTACAACTTCTGCAGCCACAAATTCCCTCAAATCCAATGGGTTTTTAAGTCTGTAGCCAACCTATTGTTCTGCCTTAAGGAAAAAAGATATGGGAAAATTAGGGTTTTCTCACTTCCATCAGCACTCTCACAGAAACTGAGTCCAGACAGTCTCAAACTCACTGGCCAGAGCTGCACAAGATCTTTAAATGCATTTTAACCTAGCTCCTGTGGAAAAAAATCAAAATAGCTTCCCCTTAATACACTAAAGAATACTAGAAGTAGTAGCTAATTCTGTCCAAATTCTTTCATTCTTCATTCAAGGTCTACATCGTGGGCCTGTTTCTAATCCAACAGCAGCACAAAGACGAGCTTTCAGTAAAATCTGCGTTGTTCAAGGTGTTCCAATGGCCATAACCAACAGCATTTCCTTACAAAAGGCTGAATTTACATTGTTTGTGATGAGACTGTGACATACCAGCATTTTACACCATTTGAACGGCGGGGATAAGATGAAGAGAATTTATGGCTAGTGATTGCCTTTCTTAATGGAGGGGCTTTGTCTCTCGGGGTGCCGTGTGTTGTTGCAGTTTCTGTGGTAACGACTGATTGCACAGAGAAAGAAGTCAGTGTAAATTGCTGGCATGTAAACAACAGCTACCTTCGAGTCTGGTTTACATATATACCTTTTCTGACTCAGTTTATGATCCATTTCTACAAGGTAATTGTTAATGTCTACAGTATTTTTTATTTTAACTTGGAAGCCATTGAGCAAATGTCCTATGTGACATACATTACACGCCATACTTGGCCAATACGTAAATGCAACTTCTAATTTAGGATAAAACCCATCTGGTTTTTGTCCACATAGAAAAATTAATTCTTTAGAAAGTCAGATGTGAACTCTCTCAATGAAAACGACAAAACAGAAAACATAAAAGTACAGACTACACAATATATACACATAGATACCAGCAAATAGAAGATGACATGATGTGAAAGATAAGAGCAGGTAAAGCTTTTTTGCATCCTGTTTTCATGGAAGAAATTGTTGTGTGTGAATCTCAGGGAGTAAAGTATTTCAAGTGACTGCAATGAAGCAACAAAGAAGTCCAGGCTTAATAGTTTTCATTTTAAAAAACTGTTCGTAGTCAGAGTTAAGGTTTCAGTAACCATACGTAAAACCTTTAAAATAACTCAGGAAATGCCTTCAGAAATCAAGACTGCAATGATTGGTGCCATTTCTTTCACTACCCACATCTACTCACACCCTACTTCTCTAGAAACACATTCTCAAAATGGAAGCAGCTTCTCAAGCACCAAGTTGTGTTTCTGAATTCCCACAGAGTACTGAAGTTTCATTGAGTAGAAACTAAGGCATCCAGAAAAATTTGTTTAGTCATGAAAGGAACAGAAGAATGGAAGACAAACAAGTTGCAAGAATGGAAACTCCTGAACTAGTTTTCTACCAGCTTCTCGCAATCCACATATGCTTTATGAAATGTGTTTGTGTTGACTAAGATACAGGACTAGCTCCTTAACAAAAAAAAAAAAAATGGGGCACAGTCATTCATTTCTCTCAGTCCAGCTCTGAAGAATCCTCCTTAACACAGAGGTTTTGGGCAACCATAACCACAGCATTCTCAACTAAATTACTTTCTTACCTGAAGGGTAAAAGCGATACCAAGTATACCACGTTTATGTCCACAAGAAATAAGTTGACATAAACCAATCACCTGGCAGCCCAAATCCCACTGCAGGCAATAACAGATTTATACTGGCAGAAGCAAGATGGAGCTATTTCTGGAAGTTGCTTGATGTACTGGTAGCATAAACAGCCCCAGAACCATATATTGGGCTGGAAAACCCCAGCTGTTCTACAGTTAGGTCTGACTATGGCAAAGCTGGATTCACTTGGCTGTGGCACCCAGGAGCCAGGGTGATGGAGGTTTCCAGCTTGTCCTGGAGCACTCAGACTCAGCAGTGCTACAGCTGATGCTACAGCATTTCCAGCTGTTACAGCACATTCTTTAATATTACATCACTTCAGTTTCCAAGCGGAGATGGACCTTGAGTTGCTTGTCACAGGGGAGTTCTCCTGGGCACTGCTGCTCTTTGGCTTTTAGCATTTCCTTTCACAACAGGCAAGAGCTATTCCCGTCACCTCCTGGCTGTTTGTCGTTGCTCTCCAACATCATATCAGGCTGTCACACCAGGACAGCTACAGAGCTGCGAGCACTTTGAGTCAGCACGGCTTCACAGCGAGGGGGATGGCCCTGGAAAGGCAGGAGCAGCCTCCCCTCCCAGCTCAACAGCTGCTCCGACAGGGACAACCTCAGGTCACCCAGAGCTGCTCTCACACCAGAGGCTCCAAAGGCTGCCCGGCACAATCGCGTAGTCAAGGAGAAAAAAAGCAGAATCCCAAAGGCCACACTAAAGATGTCCCCCATGGATTAGCTTTGTTTTAATCAATCAAAATGACACATCTGCCACATGCCAACAGCTTTCATTTCTCCTTGCTGTAGCCTCTCCTTCATCTCTCAGTAGTTCAGATGGTCAAATCCGGACCCAATCCACATTCAGTTCGGGCCTGTTCCTACTCAGGATTTCTGGATAACCCTGTGTTTGAAGGCAACTAGGATCCAATCCATGTCCTTGACAAAGGACAGTCAGCAGATCCAGAGGCCTGATTCTGAATGAAGAATTCCACACTCAATTCAGGCACCCATTTCCATGAAATGTTATCTGAGCGATGCTGAAAGGCAGTACTCAAGGCACCCGATGGATACTGAAGGAGAGTTTTAAAGCATCCTAAAAGTACTCTGTGCTTATGTTTTCCAAATTTAAGTAAAATTATTTCAAGAGGAACTGGTACCTAAGTTAACAAATCCCATTACAGATTTGTCCTTTTGAGAAAGGATCCTCTAGTTAATTTTTTTAATTGCACAACAACTTAAGTTGATATTTTCTAGACAAAGATAGGAATATCCATTCTTTTACAAATGGCCCTGATTCTACTGAAATTAACAGCTTTTAAAAAAAAATTATTGTAACTTGCAGGTCAACTACAAATTTTCTAATTATTTGGCCAGAATTTCAGTATATCAAGAGAAACACCACTCCCTGTTTTTATCCGGTTATAAGGGAAATGCATCTCATTG
Source organism: Falcunculus frontatus (assembly GCA_013398115.1). Classification (NCBI taxonomy): domain Eukaryota; kingdom Metazoa; phylum Chordata; class Aves; order Passeriformes; genus Falcunculus; species Falcunculus frontatus. Next base: position 1,642,770 of record VZRV01005009.1, read on the forward strand.
CTTGAGTACATAAACCATCACCTACCATTTGCTTTAGGAAATAAATATTTGTAACTTATGATTGGCTACTATGTAACCTAGAATTAAAACAGTGATAATATCTATTCTGTTTCTTAGACTTAAATAATAAGACTACTAGCCCAATGCAAGCAAAAGGGAGGAGCAAGGTATGTGCAAAACAATCAGACATTTCTAGATGCTAATTAATATTTTAAGATGCCATGGCTTTAAACATTTCCCCATATATTAATTTCACCACCTGTGGAGCTCAGCAAGCGTTTCATTGTTGACTGCAATGGGAAGAGAGCCTCACCTGTATTCTGTCCCCCATACTTAACCAAACAATTCATCTGGTATTGACAGATGTCTGAGACAGCAGGACTTGTATGCTGCACTGATGCTAAATACGGCAATTGGCAGCATCGTCTCTGGCCAAGTGAATTTAGGCCATCAGAGACAGTGTTTCTGTAGCTACTCCTGACAGGAAGAATTAATTGTTTTATAATTTTTCGCAGGATTTAAAAACCTGTATTAATAATTTGCTTGCTTGTAAACTGAAAGGTAAATTGGTGCCAATATTTAATTATGGTCTTGTCAGAATCCTGTAGCCATCTAACTTTTCCTTAAAACGTAGATGTTCTTCACAGTTTTTTATGATTTCACAGATTCTGGTGATTAACACCCCCAAAGCCTTTCCACTGGTCTCCCCTCCTTCATAAGATCAGAGTTGTGTAAGGAAGAAAGGTCCTCAGACCGGAGTTGGTGAGGAACAGGCTTCTGCCCCAGCTGCCACAATCTGTTCAGCTGACCCTCCCCTCCTCATGTGCTCAGAAAGTCACCACCAGAGAAAGAGGCTGCTTCAGGCTGCTGACCACATGCCATCAGGGAGCAATGCCAGGGCACACAGGGACACCCACGCTCCTGCAGGCAGGTCAGTAACAAACACTCAGGTGTACTAAAGATCTCTGATCTGCCTTCTTTCCTGGGGGATCGACGCTGATCACAACACAGTCTTACCCCGTGCTTCTGGCTTAGGCAACTATTTCTTTCTGAGAACAAAGACATTCAGTAGAACAGCGCATTAATGGCCAAGGTTTCGTGTTTCTGTTTATCTGGGAGGGTTCTGGCTAGAAACAAGCCTTGGATGCCAAGAGATCTATATAAAGAACATGGCCTTAGTGATTAGGTCCTAGGATGTGGCATACAAAACACAAACAAACAAGAGCAAGAAACAAAGACGTAGATTTATGATCCAAACCAAGAAGCCAAGAGTACTTGTGGAGATTCCCATAGCAAAGGAAGAAAAACGAGTGAGAACACAAAGTACTACAAAAACTGTCAGTTATTTAAGGCAGAACTGGTAAAAATGAATTGGAAAGTTTCCAAAGAATGTCTTTTTGCTTTATTATTTATAATGGCAACTGCTTTGTATAAACTACCTTACACAATTGTTTTTGCCTTCACCCTGATTTATCTTACTTTCCTTGACAGATTCTGCCAGAACTGTTTAAATAATAATTTGATGTGCTACATGCAGATTTTCCCGTCTACCCTCCGCCCTCACACACACACAACCCAGCAGTCTCACTGCAAATCACATAGGGATCCACCATGCAGCTTCTCCACATAAAAGATGTTGCTTTGCTTTCAGACAGAAGAGGTCTGACTTTTTTGAATGTCATCCAGAGACACAAGAAATTAAGGGGGAAAAAGAAATACATTACCACTATGATGCTTAAAGGCTCCTTAGGGATACTTTGCACTTCCCATTTGCATTCTCTGCTTCATCTGCATGCAGAGCTCTCAGAGACACCAGAAAAAGAGCCAGACAGGGGGAACAGAACTGAGAAGCAGAAAACTGTTAACAAAGAGTTTTTTGCCTTTTGAGCACACTGCCCAGTTAAGAAAATTTTAAAAATATATTTTGCATGCACTCGATGTTTTCTAAAAAGCTCTGCAGTGTTTGAAAAACAATATTAAAAACCAAGGAGATTGGGAAGGAACAAAAAGAGATATAAATTCAATTGAAGTATTAGTTCAAATTAAATCTGAAATCAAAAACCAGAAAAGTATGTACGTAGAGGAAGATACAAATGGCAGGAGCTGCAGGACCTGATAGCAATGAATGGTGTGGAACAGCTGAGACTTAAGCCCATTTTAGGGCAGCCAGAACAGGCATGGACATAAACTTTGCTGGACAGGTTGGAGTAAGACATGAGACAACCTGCAACCTGCCAGATATAAGAAAAGAACATAACTAAATCTGGTTGTAATTTTGCTGCAGTTGACAGTAAAAGGAAACCAGAAGCTTGTGCTTTTAAACAGGGTGGGCATAGGAGGACCTGTCCAAATGTTACATGAAATTTTTTCAGTTATGCGTTCAAGCCCCACATGTGTGCTTCCCCCAATTCACTGAATTAAATCGGTTGGTCAGGGTCTTAATTTTCCCATAGAATAACATCCAGACTAGGCATGTGATTTTTGCATGATTTTTTGGGGGTTGGGTTTGCTTTTTTTCAGCTACACTGAATTAAGATTTTCTAGGATGGAAGGAAATAAAAGAGATGCCAGATCTCTGTGTGGCACTAACTTGAGTAGGACAACAATGGCGCTATTGTATACACCGCCTGTTAACTAAAGTCATTCGCAGTTACGGGTAAGAGTTAGCAACTCGACTGTTAACTTGTGTGGTGCTTTACCACAAAAATCTCTCTTCCTTGTGTCCCCTCCGTGAAGCCATGACTTGCAGATACCTGCAAAGTCCCTTCAGCTAAGAGCTTTAAGTATACTTGAGACCGCAGCATACTTGAAAGGTCATTATTTTTCACCATTCATCAAATAGGAAGCAATTAACTTTTAATGGAAAAATCAAGTCAATACATTAAGAGGGGGGTTTTTTTTGACATGCCACAGCTTTATGAACTGCTGGGAGAAAATGAGGCAGCCTGTAGGGAAGCAGGAAACCTTTTATTTACTAGTGAGGAGAATCCTAACAGGTCTCTCTTGTGTTGTGGTATGTAAGGTAAAACACAGCCAGACAGTAAAGCAACATTTAAAATCACATAGCTTAAATATTTCCCTCTCTCACACAGCCTGGTTTCCTTCTTTCCAAATATTTGCAGTGAGAGTTCATTTTCCTTCCTGCTTACCCTATCGCTGAACAAAAATTATGCTAGCAAAAGTACACTGCACACAACTGAAATGGAAAAACAGCTAACAAGCATAAAGTAGTCTGAATGAACCAGGGTGGTTTAATCTCATTCTGATTTAACAAGGTTGTTTTGTGTAACTATTATTCTATGTCCTTCAGAAAAATCCAAAAACCAGAGAGAGGCAGTGCAACCACGCTGCTTCCAAGAAGCAATTCATTTACGCAAATCTCCTTTGAATAACATAAGGGGAAGAGCCTTGTGGTCTTTCCCCTTTTAGGATATTCCTTCCCAGATGAAGTGCTTTCAGAGGGATGCTAACCTGGAACATAGCCACAAAGTCCTCCTGCCTCGGGCCTGGCCCTCAGGCCTCTAAGTCATTAATGCCTCCAGAGGCAAAGGCTCTCCAGGAAGATGATGTTTGTATCAGCTTCACTTCAAACAGCCCCTACAGCTCACTGTGGGGACAGGGAGAGGAGGAGGGAGGGAAATCCTTCCGTGTGTTGGGATATCACAGCTGCTGTAGCAGATGTGGAGAGACCCTGGCAGCTCAGGGACTGCCTGATGTGGATGGAGGCACTGAGCATTCAGCACGTGCCAAACAAAGGGGATGGACGCTCAAATGCTCCACAAATGCTGTATCAGAGAGAACTGGAGATACTCCAAACTCTGCTGATATTCCCCCAAGACACAGAGCAAAAAGCACGTTCCTGCAAAATAGAAATCACACTCCTGATTCCTCCTGGCTGGGGAAGGAGGGAAATACCGCATGCAGTGTAAGGAAGCTTTTCCTCTCCTAAAACATTTCTAAAATATCAGAAACTAAAGTATAACAGAAAGCCATCAAGTTTCCTCTTACTGGTGACTGAGGGGCTGTGGATCCTGTGTCTGGCAGCCATCCAGATGGGCAGATGGATATAAACACAAAGGATGAGTCTAGCAGCCACCTGGAACCATAGGACAGAAAGGTTCAAAAGACAGAACCATGGCCCAGCAGTGGACAACCATGCTCCTGAAGCAGGCACAAGGTGGCCTCTGCAAGGGGACACAGCTGTTACTAGCTGTAACAGAAGAAAGTCTTCACTTCTGCATCACCCAAATCCAGCTTTCTTACCATCTCTGACACTTTAACATGTCTGTCTCCCCAGAACAACAATAGTGTTGGGACAGGATGGAAATAACATGATGCTGTATTTTCTAGCCACAAGGATAAAAAAGACGCAAAGCTCAGATTAATTCTCACCAGGATCATCTAACAAAACATAGCAGCAACAAAACATTTCTTAGTCCCTCTGCATGTGTTGCAGAAAACATTTAAACTGGGGGCTGTGCTAACCTGCCTCAGGGTTGACCGTTTTGCCACAGAGATCATAGAACAATTTTTTTCCACAACTTGCTTTGTGAAGGGACAAGATCCTGAAAATACTTCAGGGATAATTTTTTTGACACGAAAGGAGAAGAAATTAATTAGGAGCGAGATTTCTCTTCCTGTGAATCTAACAGGAAGTGATGTTTTGGGAATAAAAACCTCTGCAGTATTGCATGGATCCTCTGAATTCTTAGAGCAGCTGGAAAGGCAAGTAGGCAGACAAGTATGGAGGAGTACTGATGGTGTTGGCTGGACCAGCTGGGTATGAACCACAACTGAAAATGCATTTCACAGTGTTTTGAGCAAACACTATGGTCCCAGCCCTTCCGTAGCGACTGGAATTAGGAGTTAATGGATCCAAGTGTATTCTCACACCACTATTACCATGGTCACTGCATTAGTTTTAGATTATTGCCTTACTGATTTACAGTGAGTCCCAAGAGATCGAAACCAAACCATTGATCTCCTTATCCTTCCCTTCTTACATCTTACTGCCAGAGAATCCATAAGAGCTAGTCAGATTTAACTCTCCCATAATTCTACTAATTTCTATCTGAAAGTTCTAGTGTAACATGAAATTTAGTCTTGTTTACTATATTTAAAATTCTAAAGAGATTATTCTAAGCTTAGTATAAATCACTATGGAAAAAAGTCTGCACGCATGAGTAGGGATTTACAAGCCACTTAACGACTTATCTGTACTCTCTGTTTCCTTCTAATGAAATAACAGAAGCTCTCTGACCCTGTGAAATGTCTTCAGTACCAAAGAAGCATTATTAAAGATACATAACTGTGATGTTACAAAAAACCCAACCCCAACCCTTATTTTGCATTTCTAAAACTTACTTCAGTTCAATGTAGTCCATAAACTTCACAAAGTATTGAAAGTCCACCAATGTCCATAGGAAGATTAGTCCTAATTGGTAGTGATCTTCAAAAAAAAAATCAGTTCAGAAATGTTAAAAGAAAACTATTACGTTGCAACTTGCCACTGAGTCCTGGGAAATATCTTTGCTAAGCAGTTGCACTAATTAGAGAGAGGGGAACAAAAAAATATGACCCCAATCTAGCTAAGGGCTCAAATAACTTAAACCCATTTGAACTGGGCGTCAAAGTTATTCACTCTTCAGAGTTAAACATGTAGTTCTTGCTTAGCTGGACTAAGGCCCAGAAATAGGAGACAACATATCTCTCCTTTTCATCTTGAAAAGTGCTTTAATGATATGCTGGTGATCCAAGTAAGGCTTAATCTTTGGCTCTTTGGAAACAGCCTTCATTTCTGTAGTTCTCAGTTTTCCCGCTTTTAGCCCCGTGGTACAAGACATTGTGCCTGGCACTTGCTGGCATAGCTGGCCCACGTGCCAAGCATGGCATTGCAGACTCTTGGCATCTGCCTCCTCCCTCCCAAGAGCTGAGGCTGCTGCAAGCCATCAGTCTGTCCCTCACAGATAGTCAAGCAAAACTTTCAAGTCTTCTAAGCCACCTCTGGCAGGGGGCACCTCACCTAGTGAGGGGCAGCTGTGCTCCCACCTGCACCCAGGGTCTGCCCAGCCGTGCCCATCTGCCTTGCTAGTCTCACAGGAATCCAACCCCTTTCCTGTAATTCTTACAACTAACATTTTCTAGAGCTTCTGAAAGATATGGCTGTTCTTGGGCACCATTACCTCAGTTACAGGGCAAAGGCCTGGGATGGGTCCCTTCTCCCCATTAAAGAGACAGTGATCGCATTTAAGCAGGTTTTCTGATCCCGATAAAAAGGGAGGCTATTCGACAGTTTTGAAAAGCTGGTCCATTTTTAGCCAGATGCCAGCTAACATCCCTAAGAGCCCTAAAATCCAAATAAAGGAAACATTCCCTGACGTGGCATCCTATTCTGCACTCTTGACTTTAAAGGAAGCTATTCAGTATCCTATAGTTCACTGTATCCCGTTCTCATTTGGCAATCAAGGAAGGATTTTTCCCACTATGTTCATTTTATGGACTATTTTGCCCCTTTCAGAAGGCCTGCAGTGAAAGGCAGGTTTCACTGCATCAATGACAGCACTCAATGATTTGAGACCAGGTCAGCATTTCAAATCACCTCTTCTTGGGGCTAATTTCTAAATTAGTGTAAAGAATGTGTAAGGACTGCATGATGATATGGATCCTCTATAGGAATGTGAAAATCCAAGGCTAGTGATAGGCCTGAAACTGTGGTTGTACCCTGGTAAATACTTCATACAAAATGCACACTTTGTTCTCATCTCTAGCACAGAAATACGGCCAACGCCATTTATCTGCTTATCCTTAAGCACAGGAATATTGGTGTTCTTGGGTGTTCTTATGAGAAGATTTCAATATATAACAACACTGTAAAAATCACTGAAATGCAATAACATCGTTGCACATTTATTGCTTCTAACCAACTCTATAAAAGCTTTGCTTCCCTCCAAGGGTTTTGGGAGAAAGCCGATCCTCACTCCACAAAGTGTTATTTGTAAAATGCTCCTACCTTGCCAAACCATTAGTTGTAAACCTTTTTAAATAGTGTACAGGATATCATAAACCTTAGATAGGCTTTGAACGACTCCACATTTCCATTCTTTCCCTTTGGAGTCATACAAGTGCTATTTAAACATGATACATGTTTTAATACACTATCATTACTTCATATCTTTATTCGATTACTTTCCAAGCACAACCTAAGTAATCTTTTTCGCTTAGCATTAAGACTTGGAGACAAGGCTGTTACAAAGGAAGAGGGTCTGCCTTGAGAACAGCCCACGATTTTCTAGATAGCCCCAGAGGAAGGATGAGGTGAGCAATGGGGTCTGCAAGTCAATTAAACCACTTTAAATCCACAACGTTAAATTAATTCTAATGTTAAATTACTGTGCATTAACTGGATTGGCCCACACAATTATTTTGTCCTTATGAGGTATTTTTACTTTATCACTTTAATGACAAAAAGAAAAAAAGAGGAGAACCTTAAGTCCAAATCACTTAACTTTTAAAGCTTGACATTTAGCAATATAATTTTGCTTCCAGGTTCCACATTTAAAGCTGCGAGGAAGCACACCTACTTTTATCAAGGAATCCAAGAGATTTATGCTTATTTATGCAGAGCCCTAACACAAAAAACACAGCTGGCAGGATTTTAATTTCTGTCAAATTCAAATCACAAAGAGTCCTTCCAGCCTGATTTAGCATCAGTACCAAGTCCTACTTTGAACCCAATCAGGACTACAAAAATCAACAACAGCATCTGGTAGGAAACTTCAAAACCCTGCCATTCAAAAGGTAAGAAAAACCCCAGTCAATTTCAAAAAAGATTAGGAGGAGTATCTTATCAGTAATGTTTTCTTGGCTTTCAAAGAGGACACTCTTCCTGCTTGAAATCCATTCACTTGGCAGATCAGAATTGCCTAGATGCAGTTCTCTACTGCATAAACTTTACATTTTTAGTCTCTTTTAATTACTTTGATTTAGACAAAATGAAGCCGCTTAAGACCTGGCAGAAAATTACCCAATTAATATTTCCCTTCTCATCAAGTCAAAAGATTAATTACGCATTCTAATGAAGGCTTAAGGACTTGTTTCCAACAGCTGCTGACCATTTTCATCTTAAACCAAAAATGCCTTTAAACCCATGCTTAACTTAATTGCCTAAAACGTCCTTCCAGAATAAATGGTTCTATTGATAGTCCTAAGAAGTTAGGCAGAGGAGATGGCCAGAACCTGAGTGCTTAGAACCTGGCAGAAAAAAAGGGGGAAAAAAGGAAAAACTTTAAAAAAAAAAAAAAGGTGATTAAAATATCTAACTGGAAAACTTAATAAAGTCGGCAGTAATTCATGTTTCTCATGTCTCAATACATTATAGTGTACAATGCAAAATCAACAAATTAACATACTCTTGGTAGCAACACAAACTAAAATAAATTAGCTGGTGGAAAATAGGATAACAACAGACTAACCAACACCAGCAAGTATTGCTAAAGACATGAGATTTGAAAACAGCTTGGACAAATTAAAATGTAGAGTAATTTTATAGCCATCATTTGAATGAGACTGATGCTTCCTTTAATCTTACTGGCAGCTTCTTGTCAAACAAAGAGTCTATACAGTCTTCCTTTTAATTTGAACAGAATGAACAGGACAAGCATATGATGTCCTGCTCAGCCAAGAATTCAGGAATTGCTTTCCAAGTCCAAAGCTTAAGTACTCTTATATGCTTTTACAGAAGAATAACTGGCTAAAAATAAACAAATAAATAAACAAACAAACCACAATACAAACCCCACAACTTCTAGCAAATGTAGTTTTGCATGAGCTGTTGAGAGGTAGGTAGCAGCTGTAATCCTTTGACTGCCTTCAGCTCTCGTCAGCAGATTGTTTAGAAGTGATCCAAGTCAGAAATATGGGACATTTTCATTTTTGTCCTTTGATTTCCATGCTACAAAACGAGGACAACTAATTGCTCTAACTTCCCCATTAACAGAGAAGCTAAGGCTTTTCAGCACTTTAAATATTAGACAATTTCTATGCATTTAAGGAGTGAAAAGATCTGTTGCAACAGGGCTGAAACTAACCTGAACATTGGGATTTTACCAGTGCAGTTCTAAGGCATCCTTAGCTGAGTATGGGACTCATGTGCTCTGTCTCCCCTGCCCCACCAAAGACATTGAAAACCCTGTGTGGTTTTTAAGAAATAAAGGAAAGCAGAAGCAAAATTACCTAGTGTGTCATTTCACAGAGGTCTGCCTTCAGGAATTGATATGAAGCTTACTGAAATCAAGGGAAGTCCTTAAACCAAGCATCACAACAGCTCTGCCAGGCATGTGCATTCATGAAAGGTATTTTCTGGAAGAACTTTACACCTTAGTTTACTGAAGGTATCTGAAAATAATCTCTTGGAAGAAAACATGACACAGCAAACACTCAAAAAACCCCAGCAGACAACAACAACAAGAAACCAACAAAAAATTCCCAACTAAAGAAACACTCCCCAAAGACAACTGAGCCACTAACCACACCCTCCCCAGCTAGAATCTTCAACTTCTATTTTTCACATTTCAAGGTGAGAAATAGTTGGTCATCACTCAGAGAGAAGGGCCTCGGCAGGAGCCCAGGATTATGTAAAAACTGCTCACTACAAGCTCCTGTACAGATAAGAATACCTTGATAAAGCCAGAGAAAAACAAAGTGACTAAAATTTATTTCAGAACCCTGCCAATGTAATCAAACAAAAACATTATTCAAGAATTATTTTGTAGTGTCTTGATCCAGCCCTATGCTCTCAGTGTTTGCAATACATTTCTTTTTAATTAGAAAGAAAATAGCTTTCTCTCTTCACTCTCCTACACTGGATTAACTCACTGAGGTTCAACATGACATGGGCTAATCCAAGGCTCTTGGTTTATGCCCTGGTATTTCTATTTGCTGTCAGGTCATTACTTGGTTTTGCTGTTTGTTCAAATACCGCTCATGGGATGCAACCTAAATGGAAAACAGCACGAGCCTGAGATATAATAGTGGAAGTTTGCATCAACACTAAAAGGGAAAAAAGCATTCTGCACTGCTTGTTCTTTAAGGATCCTAAAACTTATGGAAACCATATTGGTTTATGCTAAGACAATACACTATCCATTGCTCTCAGCAGTAGCTGAAGATCTGCAATAATTCTTCAGGAGAGTGTTGCCAAAGAAGAGCTGCAGTTTCTGACTGCTGAAATTCGGTAGTGTTTAGACATGAAGGCTTAACTTAGGACCTATATGAAAAGCAGGCATGGGTCACAATATCCAAATCTCCTTTCTTAAGGACCTAAATGGAAAGAATGACAAATCAGACTTGGCATCTCCACACCCATCTTTAACTGGAAAAGTTTTCACATGAATAAAATTATTCTGTCACATGACTGGATGCAATCTAAACTACTTTCCTGCGTTACAGAAAATAGAATATGCACAGGAAAGGAAAAATCATCTGAATTCACTGCAATGACTAAGTCTGGGCTGAGTTCCAGTCTCATTAAAATCAGAATACCATGGACCAATCCAATATGTTGGCAGAGACATATGAGCAATAGAAAAGTTCCTCCCTGTTTTCCCCATCTTGACATTCACATGCGAGGGCAAGGACAAGTGTTGGTGTCGCCCCCCATATAAACATTGTGAGAAGGACAGTACAACTAGGTCGGTATAAAGATTTGAGATTGATGGTCAAAGAAAGCAGCAGGTAGCTCTTTTGCAGGTATATGTAGTTAAAAGGTAGTTTGGCTGGATAGTTTGCTATTCCAGAGGCACACAATCTTACTGAAGTACACAGCTTCAGCCTTTTGGGTATCTGGGAGTTTTGGGGTTGGGTTTTAGGGGTGTTTTGTTTTGTTTCTCATTTAGATAACTAGGACACAGTGGGGGAACACGGGCAGAGTGTGACTTTAAAGAAAACATGAGCCTCTAAGGATGCTTTCTTTCTTTCTCAGCTCTGCTCAGGAAAACGCAGCTGTACAGCCACTGGGCTATTTACAAAGAACAGTATTCTCACATAGAGGACATTTGTCCCTGCCTTGTATGGTAATAAATGAACCCCAAAATAATTTGGTCAAGTGATCAATAGCTACATTTCCTCCACAAATACCACTGATCTTAAAAGACAATTGCTTCCTCAGTGCCCTGCACTGAGAAAAGATCAGCATGAGAAAGTTGGGCATGCTTTGTGCTGCTCCTCTCTGAGTGGAGATCCCTGTTGAATTAGGGAGAGTGATTTCTGAGAGATCAATGCTACTGCAACTTGTCTGGTTGTGAAGTTGCTATGGAATACCATCACTTCAAAGAATCTAATACAATTACTATTACTATCCTAATTCACTTTCTTATGACGTGGATTTGTAATGCAGAAGAGCTTTTGATAATTGACCTTTAACTAATGTGAAGGAAAAACTGGTTTGCTTAGTCGTTCTCCTTTCAGCTAACATTCAGAGCCATCCTCCAACTGGAGACAATACTTTATAAAAAAATAAAATTAAGATGTCAAAGACAGTTTCTGATACAAGTGAAAAGATCCTTTGAAAGACAATCCTTGCAGATGTACCTTGCACAGAGCACTTGCCATTAATATCATCATAAACTTGCAGCTGAAATTAGAAACAGTTTTTACATGCAAAAGGAATCCATAGATCAAACACTACAAAGGAGAAGAACATAATGTAGCTTTCAAACAGATGTAGATGGAATTGACAGAGGAGAGGTTAACTTGGGTTAGAAACACAAACTGAGGGGAAGAAAGATCAGGCCACACAACTCATGGGGGGTTTTTTATTAATTTCTTTATCTGGGCCATCTTCAAGTGATTCTTTTCTTTCTTTTTTTTGTGCTATTGCTGCAAAAAGAGAGGGAATTGGAAGTATTGCTTGTATGAACACAATCCTTGATAAAACTCAAATATACGTAAAAGTATTCAGCTGAAAGTCCAAAATTGTTTTCAAACACTTAAATAAGTGATTTGAGCCTGTGAGACTAATAAGAGATATTGCACTAATTTTATTAAAGGGAATATACAATTTGGTTGAAATTCAATGACAGAGTTGAGATTAGAGGAACTACTTCTTTTTTGGAACAGGGGAGCTGGTAAAAATCACTGGTTTGTCAACAACATTTGGCTTTAATCTTCCTTAGGGATAGGAGAAATGTCGAAGAGCTATTCTCATTCTGTTCTCCAGATTAGATAATTTCTAAGTCATGCTGCAATTTTTACCTTTAAAGTCTGGGGAAAAATAGCCCCAATTCTCATTTTCTCCAGTAATGAGAGATCTCTCACAGGAATTACAAATAGTTGGCCTAAAAGTTCAAAAGCACTCTTTTCATTCTGGAACGGAACTTTTACCATGTTTGCAAGAACTTGGTACCACCACCCTCCAAACAGTCAACATGCTGCCAAGATTTGCCTTTGACTAATCCTGTGGTTACAATCAGCAGAAGCAGCTTTAGCACCAGAGGGTGGGGGCCCATCTTGATCCACACCAACTGCAAAATTTCTCCATGCAGAAAAGCAAGGACAGGGGCAAAAGCATCAAGGTGAAAAAGAACAGTGAGGTCATAAGCAGTTATAAACTTATCCAAGGGAAAAACCCAGGCATTTATAGGGGAGATAGATGCATTCTCTATTCCCGTAAAATGGTTTAAGTCTTGAATTTACAGCAACACTTTTTCAGCTCAGCTCCTGTGTTGTTAGCTCCATAAGAATGCTGAAACTTCTAGGCTTGGGTGACATCAATGGAACTTCTAACCCAATAAAACACAGCTATTTCTGAGGATTTTAGGAGGCACCTTTACTGGGAAGCTCTGGAATATATTACATGCTGTTAAGTTTAACACTGGGTTTTAACTGAATTTCCTTGATGCCAGCCGAGTGAGTCAAATTCATTCTCAATGCCTTGTGCAATCCTCACTTTGAGGCTCAAGCTGGGAACATAAATAGCCAAACACGGCAAAGAGAAAAGCAGGAAAACAGTGTAAAAATAATGGATAACCGCAAATAGAAAGCAATATTAAAATACTGCAGAAATAATTGTACAGGTCTTTTTAATAAAACTTGCTCACTAATTACCCACTTCTCTAAAGTTTTCAGTGGTATCTTTTCTTCAGAACAGCTGTGCAGAATCTCCCCTTCCATCTCTTTGGGGCTGGTTGTTGGCTGTGGCATGAGGCGTGGCAGCAAACCCACTCACCACGTGCCAGCAGCTGTGGGTTGTGTGCTGCCATGGCCAGTCCATCTGCCACCACCACCCGTGCCAGCACAAAGGGCATCATTATACTGCGCTGAACAAAAAGCCAGAGGAAGGAAATACCTCTGGCAGCAAAACATTCCTGCTTTCAGTGCTCCTCTTTGCTTCCTCCTTTTCATCAGTGCTCAGTTTTCCATCTGCTCTCCAGGGGTGCTATGGCAAATGTTGGGGAAGATGAACACAGTGCAACGTACGGGAAACCACAGCCAAAAAGGCATTCTTGGGTCATTTCCGCTCTTGCCCTGAGAGAGGAAGGTGAGTAAATGAATTCATTAGTCTGATGCTTCAGGTCTAAATGAAGGTACACCCCAAGAAACATGGGGAGGGCTTGAGGCATGTCCTATGCTCTCAGAATCCAAAGAAGAGCAACTTTTCCAAAGCTATAACACGCAATTTTTCTCTGCCCCAAACTGACAGAGAGGGCACTAATATGGGCTGTATGAACTCATGGAACAGCTTGATTAAAGAGAGGCTGCTGTGTAGCATGGCAAAAAACCCAAGTCGACTGCAAAAGCAAGAGTCAAAGGAAGCACCAGTAGAATTCCCACCAAGAACTGAACTACCATATAAAGCCTAATTAATTTTGAGCAGATCAGAAGTGCTATACTTCAATTGTTGTTTCTTTGAGAGAAGATTAAAGTATTTCAACAGAATTGAAGTTTTTGGGGGTAATACAAGGGAGAATAAAAATCAGATTTTCCAGAATATGAAGATTTAATTAACTGAAATCTATTTCAATGGAAAATTCCTGATTGTTGCCACCTAACGTGGAACAATAGACACAAACCCTCCACTGCTGCCACTATCGAGCTCCTGCCAACTACATTTTGTGCACAGGGGTGCAGCAAGCAAGGGTGCCTGTCTAATTCTGCCTTCCACTTCCCAGGGCTGCCTCCAGGGCTCAGAGGCAGGGAGCCAAACCTTTCTTCCCCTTTCCTGTATCACACCTCAGGACAGGACTGTGGAGCAGGAAGTGAAAAGAATCAGCTAACTCTCAGCTGACCTAAGCAATAGCAAATACCTACTCCTAAAACTGCTAGTCCATATTCTCCCTACCAAAAATACTGTTTTTACTCCTCCATTAGTGGGACTAGCATGAGTCAACAGACAAACGCGTTCTCTTTTTAAGGCATGACAAATGTAATTTCACCTTTATGTTGCAGACTGCCCCATTTCAGAAAAAACAGCTTTGTTTTTAAGCTAACTAAGATGAAACATCAACATCACCCTTGGAAACCAAGCCTTCCTTGCCATTGCTGGAGCGCAGCAAATAGGGATTGCAATACAAGCTTGAAAATTCACAAATCACTTCAGCACCAGACAGTTAAGGTATCTAGAGCTGAGGTCAATAGAGCACAGCCAGATCAAAATTGAAAACCTAGAAAGCTATTGCAATTTATAATGATTAAGGATCTGACTCATTTATTCCAGTTCTTCTTTTCTTCTCACTAATGGAAAGGCAGAAGTTGTCTTACAAAAACAAAGACAGGCATGCAAGCATAATTGAAGAAATGGACCCCTCATTTCTGGTAAATAACAATCCCTCCTTCTCTACGTGCATTGGCTGAAGTACTGCAAGTTGGCAGTCAGGAAATGAATTCTTTTTGCAGTTACAGCTGGATAAATTCAATGCTTGGGATAAATTGGCCTCAAGCAAACTTATAAAAAAATAAGAGTACTTCCTTGCTAAGTGATCCCAAGAGACATGTGTCTCTATAAAACAGTTGAGGGGAAGCTGCTGACTTGCACTTAGTGGGTTCAACTATTTGAAAATGATTAATTTTGTTTTAAATCTTACAGAATCACTTACATAACAGACAGCAAGGAGATATTTTTTTTTTTTTTAGACACTTCCTACTTGGAAGATTAAGAGATGGAATCAGTGGTACATCACAATGAACTTTTAATTATTGGAAGTTTGGCACCATGATAAATTTCACCGCATTGCTTTGACAGTGCACTCTGTCTCGCAGAGACTAAACTTCACACCCAGCCTTTAGCTCCAGATCATGCAGTTTGGAGCTTGCCTCTCCACAAGGTGCTCTGTTTTGGAAGTGCTGCAAGAGGGAGCAGTCCTTTCTCATTGATAAAGACCTCCTGGTAGCTTTCCCAGTGCAGCTGGCTCAGCCCTCCTGCAGCCACAGGGGAGAGTGACTGGTGTGCCCGACTTGGAGGGCTGGTGGCTCCGGGGAGAAGCTCGTGCAGGATGAAGTGAGATGTGCAGCAGGCTCTCTATCCTGACAGGGTTAGCATCCCATGCCCCCTCACTCTCCTCTACACGGAAAAGCAGTGGGACAGCAAGTGCAGGAAACAGCTCCAACAGCTCTGTGCCAGCGCATGGCTCCTTTTTGCCAACTGAATTCCCAGATGGCCATTAGCGCCCAGCTATTTGACTTGAATACTTTCAAAGGCCTCAGGGAGCAGAGTCTGCCAGATCCCTGTGGGGTAACTGCAGCCATACCATGCTCACTTCAGCTCTTCCAGCAGGTTTGCTCACAAGTGGAACAAACTCAGCAATTTTCAGTCCTTTTTTACAGTGGCTAACCGTATGCCACATTCATTCCATTTGATTCCAGAGGTGAAAAAATTCACTCGTGCACGTATTTTATGCGTGCATATGTTGTATATGGTTTTTAGATTTATTAGGGTAGGAGTCTCAGTTGAGATCAACCAGAGTAATATTAGAGGTGCTCTGATTTATGGCAAAAGAATTCTTGGAGATAGAGGCTCTAGGAAAAAACATGGCATGAAAGAGAGAGGCATTCTTATTAATCTCTGGTTTGGCCCTCACATGCAAAAGAAAGTGATGTGGAAGTAATTCAGGAGAAAACACTCCTTTAATAGTAGGGGCTAGAGATTAAGTCTACTATTAACTACAAACTCTCTGCGTGTTCTTTCAGCACCTACTGTGCTATTCATAGTCACTTTGTCTATTTAGGACAAAGCTCTCCCTGGGGACTTCACCCAAGAGTAACCACAGTTACTTTGGGCATCCCACAAAGAAGAAACCTGAAGAAAGGACATGGATAGGGTTTGATCTGAAAGGAAAGTACAGCTCTCTGCACATAAGCAGAACTTAAGAAATTCATGTACTCTTCCTGGATTGCTGGGAGTGAAAAAAAATAGCCTGTTATATTAATAAGGAAAGGCAGGTAACCAGAGCAACTTAGAAAATCACACCCACTCACCTGCAAGGAAGGACGATTTCATACTAAAGCAGGAAATACAATTGTTGTTGACCTCCATAAGAGCTGGAAATAGAATAAGTCAAGTGAAACTGATTGTAGCTTCACAATCTATATAAAGAGAAGACAATTTTTCTTTGACTAACATGCTTATATTTAGGATCCTAAATCTGTATTTGGAAACCTAAGGAACTGACCTGATTTTCTGAAGTGTTCAGCACCCAGTGAATGAATGGAAACATTTTCAAGTGGCTTCTGCGGGAGCTGCTGTATTCAAGAGCTTTGGGTGGGGAAAAGGAAATCAAAGTTTCTATTTCTTAACTTTGTGCTTACAAAACTAAGCCTTGCATTTTCAGAATTCAGCACTCTGCAGCAGTATCTGGTTTTGCTTTAACTAGTGTATTGCTAGAACTAAGTGTTCGGATTTTAAGAAGTTTTCAGACTCCTTCACTACGACTTAAATAAGGATATTTAACACAGAGTAAACACAGACCCACTTTGCTGCCATGCTTGAAATCTGGATAAAATAATCCCTACAGCAAAAGCAAAGCTATATAAACAAAACCATGGCAAAGCTATATGAAAGTCAGGACTAAACTACATTTGGGAATGCTCACATTATGTTAAAGGAAAATTCCTGGTATCTCAGTTGAGAAAAAAGAAGAGTTCTAACAATTTAGTAAACTGCAGGGGCCTGCATTTCCCTGAAAATGGCCTTTCCTCAGCAGATACTAAAGTTTTGAGGTCACTTTGCTCAGTGTCTTAAAAGGGCACTGGTATCAGTCTCCCTTTCATTCAGAAGCTTTCTTATATCCTTTGAAGACCACAAGACTGTAAAAACCTATTTGGAAAAGAGTTTGTATAAACCTATGGCCTAGCCAATCCTTATCAAAACACAAGGATAAATCGTGAATTACTGCTGTATTATTTCCCCTAATGATACTATAGCATAAAAATCCCAGAGCTCATGCTACACAATATTTGCAAGTGCAAACATTTTTTAGTGTTACTGCCTTTCTTTAGACATTCTGGAGATTGGGAAAAGAAAAACATATATTCTCACTGAATTCTTACTTTTATTTCATGGTGACCATTCCGAAGTTTTAGTGTAATTCGTAATTTAAGATTTTGATTGAATCCCACCAAAAAAATTTAAATAGAGTCCTCTCTGCATGCCCTTCACAGTAGCATTGGGGTCTACAAATCTCATAGATCTGCCTGATAAATGAGTTGTACATTAAAGCCACTTCTTTAAAATTCACACTAAATTAGGCACCTTTCTGCAGAGATAAGATGTACAGGTTAGTGCACTCTTCATAATATAAAACACTCATACACACAGGGTACCATTATCAGCAGTCATGAAGCAAAGCTTGTTAAATAAAAGGAAAATTGGAGTCTTTCTTTTCTCAATGCAGAAATGTAACTACCCAGAACAAGAAACATATCAAGACTATTATTTCCAGCATAGAAATGTCTACAGGCCCCAAAAGCAGCATTGAGAACCCTTTATGGCAGGCTCTGCACAAATATCAGCTAGAGGTGGTCATTACCAGCAGTCATTACATTTGTCAATGGACAGACAAAAGGCAAAAAGTACAGCAGAACAGAGACCCATCAGATGAGATGAGTGAGGAATTAAACAGACCTCCAGATCACCCCTCCTGCAACACCAGCAACTTCTAACAGATTGAATTTAGCACCCAAATGTACTTGGGTCCTTTCTGTGGTTTGTGAGAGTGTGTGTGTGTACGAAGTGCTTACGACAACTGTAACACAAGTGACGAAACAACTGATTTTTCTGCAACAAACCCCATTTTTGAAGTCTTATCACCTGTTTCCAAATTCCCTGTTGACCATGGATTGCCACTGAGCCCAGGCAAACAACTTTCCAGACTGTTCTATAGTTCAGGCTCTCTTCTATCTGAAAGCTTTTCTGTCACTCTGAGGCTAACTTTCCAGCAAGATTTTCAAAGCACTGCAAGGAATATAACCACTTTGCGTTATTTTCCATGGGAGGCACATGAATCAAAGCCTGCCACCCTTCAAAGAGCTCAGGCCAGGCTTTCCTTCTAATCACAGCCAATGCTTACTTGTACAGAGTCTTTGAGTAAACTTGTCAAGCCCAAATCTGTAGTAGATATACTGCTCATAAAAATGTGCAAAAAGCCAGATGACCTGTAAAAAATTAAGAGGGGTTTTTTTTTTAACTTAGTCAACAGAGTTTTCTTTTAAAACAGCACTAGAAGAAATACATGATCATTATATCTACAGATCAGTTTATTTATAAGACCAGTTGTTCAGTGATCCTGGAGAGCTGGAACCAAAACCACACATTCTAAGGCAGGTGATGTACCAAAACACATGTGCTGGCTAGACAGCACAATTACCTTGCAATTACAATACTGCTCAGGAGTGTGATACTTCCAGTACTAGAGCCTTCAGGCAGTGTAAAGCAGTGATTGAATAGAAAATCTGGCTATTAACAAACTTAATAGTCTTAAGACGGATGCCAAGGTTCACCATTAGCATTAAGGTCCCAGTTGGGACTGAAAGTTTCTTCCCTGGGAACCATTCGACTCATAATTCAGCAGTGACTGCAGTTTCTGCAGGCAGGCAGGTAGTAAACAGCTCCTCACTACTGCCTCCTGTTCCTCAGAGCAGAGGAGAGCTCTCCTGTAGCCTCACAGACAGTGAGTGCCTCGTCCCCCCCCCCCTAAAATCAATGCAGAAGTGAGCACACCTTAGCAGATGACAGCAGGGGCTGATGCACCTCCAGGTGTCTGAGATCACTGAAGGAGAGGCTTGAAAAGGAAAGGAATAAGAAGGAAGCTTTAACTCTTTGATTTAAAGGCATTTCCTAATGCCATCCCACCAAAGTACAGTACAGCCCAAACCGTTTCTGTCCCCAGGATAAGCAGGATGTACTGCAGAAAAAGAGGGGTCGTGGGGATGTCTAAGTCACACACACAAAGCCCAGAGGAAATGCATCATATATAGACTGGTGTTTACAGAGCTTATGCAGCACTGATGTGTCCTCTGAAATGCAGCAAAATTTTCCATTAAATTATTGACTGATCTAGAAAGGAACCTACTAGAAAGGAAGCAGACTTCGGTGTTCAAAGGTGCAAAAGGTGTTAAATGACAACACTGCTTAACTGGAGAAGCAAATGGATTAGAGTCCACACAGCAATGCCCAGAGCTGACCATCTTTCATTCCATCTCCCACATAAAATATCTAGTGAAAGGTACAGAAATAATCACTTTATTACCAGAAACCCAGTGAAACAATAATGATCTAGACTTCAAATGTCAGCTGCCTGTAATTGTCCTTTGTACAGGATGTTAGCTATTTCCAAATGGAGCCCACAAGCCCCAGCACAGAAAGGGGACCGGTGTGATCTTCAGAGACAAAGCTCCCCATGGTTGGTAACAAGCCATAGAGCTTAACCTTCTCTACGCTCCAAAGGGGCACTTTGTGGTACATTAACTGGTTCAGTAAGTCACAGGATTTCAGACTGAATCTTTGAGTCAAAGGGAACTTCTGTGAGGCAAAACTGCCACAGGACTAAGGTCTGCCTGACTAAAGCAGCAGCCTCTTTCCCTCTTGATGGCACAGAATTCCAGTGTAAAAACAAGAGGACACAGAGAGCAATTTCCTCCTGAAGGCACTTCAATACCAGGAAAGAGAAGTTGCAAAATAGGCAGCCAAGTTCTGTTTTCTGCTGGGGTGTATCTGCTCAGCCAGTTCCTTAGGGCACAAATAGGATTGGCAAAGTCTACAGAGGAACAGCTGACAACAAGGCATTACTCAGGGGAATGCACAGATGTTACAAACACCTACGCTTCATTCCCATATTAACTTTTTTATTAGCAAACATTTGATGGTCTCAGGTCTGTCTGCCTTAGAACAACAGTCTGTTCTTGAATGCTCATCAGGAAAATGTTACCTCTATTTGTTCAGGCAGTTTGATCTTGGAAGATGCACATATAATATTAACTGGAACCAATGGGCAGAGGGGAAAACAAAATGCTATATACCATGTACTCACAACCACTAATTACTTCCTCCCTTGCTTACTACAACTGAGCAGAGTTATTTATTACACACAGGCCTGTGTCCTGGATGGTTCAGGTTTATGATTGTGGGGGTAAAGCCATTCCTGATGAAATTCCAAAGGCGGCCTTTCTGCCAGATCTAGTATTTACTTATGTTCCCAAGGTTTAGGCTTTCCTATGCTAATCTTATATATGCCTTGCACTGTCTTCCGGGACATTTGGTCAGACTCTCATCTGATGTAAGTGAACCTGGCAGCGCTGCAGGGAAGAGAATGATTTCCTCTTCCACCGGCTGAGTGTCTGGCACATACTTTCTCCTAATTAGTATTCATCCTGAGGCCTGTTGAATTTATGGGAGGGAGTTAGCTGCCCATGGAAGTCCTAATTGTTTAGAAGCTCAATTTCCCTTGTAGCCTGCAACTCTCACTGAGAGCACCTTAATTATTAAAAAAACCCAAGTCTATTCTATTAATTTGTCCTCAGTAAGCTGAAACTATATGAACTAATATTTTACTAACTTAAAGAGTTCTGTAAAGATTTCGAATGTTTTCTATAAGCGCTGAAACAACAAAAGAGTCAAAGTCTAATTATTAAAAAGTGACAGACCCCTAGTTCCACAGATGTTCTCTCCACAGAGAAACACAGCCTAGTCTTCTTTAAATTGCTCTTGAATTTCTGAGTCATTTGGGCACATTTAACTTTTTTAAACAAGATAAACACATACAAAATACTGTAGACTTTCAAAATCACAGGGAAAAACTATTCACAAATGAAGAAGAATTATGGAAACACTCAGGAATTCTGTCTGCTCTCTCCCACCTCCTGCCAACATTGTCACATAGTATCTGATCTACAAAAGTATTCTACATTTTCATTCTTTAGTCTATATGCCATTTATAGTTTGTCCCAGCTGCCATTTCTTTTAGGTCATCATTTTCTCTACCTTTTCTTTCTCACTTCCCTTTATTTTCCTCTTTTTTTTTTTTTTTTCCTTTAGCTCCATCCATGAAAAGTAAAGTAATTTCAAGGGCTGAGGACAAAGTCGGGCCATGTAAACCCTGGGTGACTTGCACAGCTGCACAAATGCCAACTCCAATAACTGGTCCAAATGGACAACACAGCTGGAACTGCTACCAGCTTCTTGAAGCTTGGTACTTGACTTTAGACACTCAGCTGTGACTTTTCTCTTTCCTCTCCCTGTCCCAGCATTGCACCTACCGTGAAATTTGAGTGAGATCTTTATTTCCAACTACCTTTCCAGAGGAAGCCACTGAGGCAACATACAGGATGCAAATTTTAGAAGAAAGTGCCACCAAGTAAAATGCCAACACAATTTCCAGCACAAAGGCACACCTACGTATAGAGCAAGAATCTTTATTTGTTAGAAGTGGAGTTTGGAAGGCAACCAGCCTTTCAAAATGACAGCTCAGTCTGAATGAACGTATTGGATACCACTGCAAAATAGCACTGGCTTTCAAACTCTCTGAAACAGATTCATTTCCTTGCAGTCAAAGAACTCAAGATAATATGCAACACAAATCCCAGTCCCATGCCAAACCTCATACGCTTCTTTAATCTTGGATACAATCACATAAAGCCGTAAAAAAAAAAAAAAGAGAGAGAGAGAGAAGCTGTGTAAAAAATGCACATTCACTGTTAGAAAATACTAAGTCTGTAAAAAAAAAGTTAGAAGGTAGTAGCTTCCATCAAGGATCACCTTCATAAAAATCACATTCTTGGTTCATACAGGAAAATTGGAGCGATTTGTGTGAGATTTTCTTATGTGAATGACAGCTAAGCTCTAGTGTATATTTCTTCTGGGAGAAATAACTGCTGTACCTTATAGTTAGAACTGATTTAAGGATTTTGTTTCTGGGTATCTCCAAATAGAATGCTACATGTTTTTACATTAAGAAATTATGTAGGTGTAGTAAGTGTTTATATACTGGTTAAGGGTGTTGATCTGGTCTAACACCCCTGCTCAAGCAGGGTCACCTGGAGCCAGATCCCTGGGAACATATCCAGGCAGCTTTTGAACATGTCCAAGGTAGGACACTCCACAACCTCTATCAGCAACCTGATCCAGTGCTCAGGCAGTGTTTCCTGATGTTTAAAAGGAAGCCCTGCTGTGTTTCAGTGTGTGCCCGCTGCCTCTTGTCCTGTCACTGTGCACCACTGACAAGAGCCTGGCTCCATCCTCTTTGTATGTTTCCTTCAGGTATCCATATTCATCAACAACGTGCCCCCTGAGTCCTCTCTTCCCCAGGCTAAACAGTCCCAGTTCTCTCAGCCTTTACTCACATGAGAGATTAGCTATTTCCCTACTCACTTTTCAGATGAGACATTCCACAACACAACATTTCATTTTTTTTTCTGGTAAAACTACTGAAAAGGCTCACCTGAACTACCTAAGCATAGCCTTTAATTCAAAATCACAGCAGATTATTTCCTCTAAATGTTACATAGCCACACTACTTCGGGGATGAGCAAGGAGGAACACGAGTTCTCCAGAAAAGACTACTTCAAAACAAATAATCACATTTTGCATGTTTGATTCCCCCCCCACCTCCCCACATTTAACAGAGAACTTTTAAGCAGAGGGCATTTACAATCCACTAAATCTATGTTTTGGATACTTGCAATTAAACTGTGAGGATACATTTTTTCATCAGAGCAAAATTATTTTAATAGCCATAATCAACACAATCAAATATAATCTGTCTGACAAGATAATAACATTTTAGAGTCATTGACAATAATTTTCTACCTTGCCAGCTCACATCTATATGAAGATGATTACCCCCGGAAAAGATGTGCGACTTCAAAGACTTCTACCTCTGTTTCAATACAGTACTAAGTTATGTATTTTTATTATTCTGTATCCTCACCTTCCCCTCTCTCACACTTTTTAAAACTTTTTTGAGAGATGTATTCTTGGTCTTTTCCTTCACTCTCTACATTCTCCTCCTCTTTATGCATATCTATACCTTTACACAAGTGATTAGGATAACACATAGACATATTCTAACAATCTTAAATATCATAAACCTCATGAAAAGTGAGGGAAACAGGTTTGCTTCCTCATGTATTATTTTGGATTTTCCCCCAAATCTGCATACCAGCATTCCCTGTTTATCTTCAACCGTGCCCAAGACATGTGTTGCCCAACTCTTCTGTTTCCATTCTATTCCAAACACCCCTTCAGTGCTGTTACTTGGAATCTGTCACAATGTGAGTATCATCATCTAGCGTTCACCTCCTCAGTCACCCATGAGTTCTGCTCCTCTGTCTTGCTGTCATTTTCATTGCACTCTTCCACTCAGTCCCCTTACTTCTACCCTGCACTTTAGGTTGCCTTTGGTTTCCAATGGGAAGCAGCATCACTGAATTCAAGCTTACTTTTCTTTCTCAAGTCTTTTATTTTGAGTCTGCTCACACTCTGCAGAGGCTTCCCTGCCTGTGGCTCAGACCTTTGCCTGTCCTCAGTTTCTCCTAAGCTCCTCGTCTTTGCTCCTGACATCTCATAAGTCTTTTCTTCTACCTCTGCCTTACTCCTCTCTTTTTTAACTAGAACAGCTTGTCTTTCCTTGGTCAAGAAGCACTCCCCTTTTTCTTCTTCAATTCTTTAAAATCCCCTCAGGAACCCTTCCTTAGCTTTTTAACATAAAGCTGGAGTGTCTTGAATTTAGCAGTGCCACAGTCTCTTTGGAAGGAGCTACTTCCCAATGAAATCTGAGCCCTGATATCTCCAAAAGATGCTTCACACTCCAGCAGGGAGAATCCTCTGCATCTAAATACTGGATAGACCTTAAGTCCATCTGCAGTAGGTCATCTTAACATAAGATGCAAAATATATTATTACTATTATAATTATTACTATTATAATAATTATATTATTACAAAATATATTATTATTATTACTATTATAAAATATATTATTATATTATAATAAAATATATTATTACTATTATAATTATTACTATTATAATAATTATATTATTACAAAATATATTATTATTATTACTATTATAAAATATATTATTATATTATAATAAAATATATTATTACTATTATTACTATTATAATAAAACATTAATACTACAACTGCAGCTTTGATGTTGAGTGCTTTTGGAGGCAAAATATTCCAAGAAGGCACAATTTCTTACCACCGCCTATTCACAGGGCATTTCGCAAGCTGAGATAAGTTTCCATGAACAGACAGTTTTTCTAAGCAAAAAAACCTGAACTCTAAACTTTGTTTTGCAGTGTGCTGGGACCCTTCTACATCAGGACAGACTCCAGGTTGCTACTGCTCCCAAAAATCTGTGTTTACATACTTTCTTTAATGAAATTAGTCTTTTATAATGTCAACAGTTTCTTAGAATAGCTTATAAAGTCTTGATTTAATTAGGAGCAAAATATTATCTTTTTGTAGTCATGGTTGAAAAAAGAAAGACCAAGACATTACAATATACAAGGTACACTCCTGTCCTGAAGACAAGGCTCTTTATTTGGTTCTTGAAGTAAATCTGATGGTTCCAAGAAGGGGGAAATGTATCTGGGTACTGAGTAGCTTTCATAACAGAAAGTTAAGGGGAAAAAGCTACTTGTTCTTGTTTAAATAATCATGATTGCTGCAGGAAGTGGAATGAGGTTGATTTGCAACCTGCAGGAAGCTGCTCTTCTGTCTTTTCTGCAGTCTGTAGATATTCAACAAAACATGTAGCTGTTTGCCTCACCTTTTGAAGAAAACAATTCTGTTCAAACCCATAGGATACAGAGCCATGGCAGGGCATGGTTTCATACTGAGATCACAAGCACTGTAGAAAAGGGAAAGGACAGGGAGGAGGCAGGAGTGTTCAAAGCCTGTGCTGAAGACCAGTGCAGTTGTTCTTCAAGGAAACACCACCATGCTTGTGATTTATCTGTTGGATCTACTTCTCATGGACATATAATTTCATTAAACTGTTAGACTTATGGAAGAGTCACAGGTCACTATCAGACCCATATTGTCCTATCCTTTTTTTTTTTTGTTTTTGAAACACAGAGCTACTAGAAGCAGTGCAAGAAACGTGGGCAGTTTTATAAGGTTGCTTGTTATTCTTTGTTATAACAACCTTCTTTTCTAGTCATTCAATGTGAAAAAAAAAAAAAAAAAAAAA